>CM023358.1:14373765-14487728 GCA_013282895.1 Eriosoma lanigerum
GATCACTCTGTATATGATATGTACGCACATAATACTACAGATTATATAGGTGAGAACCAAAACGGGCAGCGATGAGTTAATCGACAAACTCGGAATCCGCGATAGACGGAAAATGTGAACGGTGTATATTATTATAGAGAAAATTGAATATAAAAGCTAAAATCATGGAGGAGAAGAAAAAATAAATAAAGAATGAGAAGAATTACGTCTTTTTGTAAATAAGTATAATCCGCGATCGTGCGACCCTTGCCAACGACCGATTCCGTAGCGCCCTTAAGGCTTACTTTATTGGAAACGCAGACCGACGAAAGAGTCGCGAATCAATTATTATTATCATTATTATTGCTAGGAAACAGTACGTTATATTAAAATATAAAGGGTGATCAGAATGTTGTGTTACGAAAGTAATAATAATAACATCACGAAAACTATATGTAATTTCTACCATTTATGTAACATGAAATTCTTATCACCCTGTACACGGCATTGCGCCGCGGGATAAGAAAGTATCCTGCTGTCATCCCTCTGGAATCGGATTAAAAGTCCTGTTGCGCTTCCGGAATATACACGCACAAACAGGGTGTTCCACCTCAATGTTTGTTCTCATCAACAACTTTTCACCTACTTCGCATCTTTTATAATTTTATACCCGTACAAATGAACATCAACAGAACAGTCAGTTTGTTAATAAATCATAAAAATACTTAAAAACTAAGATATTCAATTATTATATTTATCACCTCTTACTTCTGCTTATACCTATATTATATTATATGCATCGCGTTTGGCTTATAGCTATTAGATAAAGAATAATAAAGTTATTTAAAGAACGGTAATATATTATTTTAATAATGAAAAACGAGCCGAAGATCATTACTATTTGAAAAATTTTTTCTTATTTATTTCTTTTAACGATTCGTTCTCGTAGGCCATAGAGGATGATATTATTATGTGATTTCCGTAAGCAGATATTATTACTTTCTATGCCATTCACCATGTTTTGTACATTAACCAATGATTCTCAACCTGTAAGTCGCGATACGATTTTTTGATAACCAAATAGTCATTTTATTTGAGTTTAGGTCAGGATAGCAATACGCTGTAATATTGTCTTCGTACCATTACAATAACCCTTATTTAAATCCTTTACTTATTAATTAATATACATTGAACAAACATATTATATTATATATTTTTAAATACAATCCACTCAAAGTACTAGAAAATTACGAGTCAACATTTATAATATTGTAATTGACCTCGAAATTTCAATTTATGTCCGATAAACTATGGCTCCATAAAAGAAGAAACTTATGACTTATAAGTATAATAAGTTGTAATGATGTAGTTAATAGAATAAATATTATACTTCATTAATGTTCTTTGTACACGCGTGAAAGTTCGCACGATTTTGTTTTTATAATATTACCTATTTAGACATAATGAAGTCTTTGAATATTATAATTATTAAAAATTTAGATATTGGTAAAGTCGTGATAAAAAGTAAATACCGTTTGTTAATAATGAAACGTCTTTTTCGATAATGCAACAGGTAACAATTGTTGCTATTGAGTTTTAATATTAACGGTAATAAAAATTATTAAAATGTTATTGTGTTCGCAGTTCGGTTTGAAACGCGTATTTCATGATAAGTAATGGATATTTACAAGGCGATTATAAGTATAGCAATCGTAAATTCCCGATAAATTTAAGGTATTATATTATTATACCACAAATAATTACCAGATATGATCTAAAAGTTTTTCATAAACGTTGTATAGTTAATGACTTTAGTGTAATAATTTAATTTTACATCATTTTAACCGTACGAGAAAATATTATTATTATATTGTTTGTATACCGTTAGGTGTACCTATAGGTATAATATACTATTTTTTAATTATATTTTATACAATTATATTAAAACATAATTATCAGTTATTAATATCACTAATAATTAACTTTTGACATTATTACAGTGTTATTAAATATTGTAATTAATTATTATTATATTATTTATTTGTCAATGTGGCAATGTATAACATTATAAATATTTTACAAAATAAAAAAGATGTATATATTATTAATCCTATAAAAATGATGTGCAGATAATTTTGGTCATAATATTTAGATTATCATTCTAAAACGTGAAAATCCAGACTCACATCAGCTTGGTTCCCGGATTGTATAATTGGATACCAATTAACTAATGAGTAAATATATTCGATAAATAATAGTAACACAATTATGATAAGATATTTAATATTATTATTAAATTATCTAGGTAAATAAGAATAACGAAATAATTTGAAAAATAACTAGTTTTTGTATAATATAATAACATTATTATTAACGCTGACGTGTAATATATAATATTATTTGAAACGGTCTTTGGGGTTTCTATGCACTTTTATGCTTTTGGCACTCTAATATCGTATAGCAGCATTTATGTCCAGAAAAATATATTTATGATGACAGAGGATTTTTTTTGTCTGAAAGTATGGTTTCTTATATTTTGTACTTTATCTTTTCGTTCCCATTAAGGATACATTTTTATGAAAACGAATTTTTCTCTTTTTTTCGGACGACAATAATAATAAAATAAAACGCACACATCTATAAAAAAAAATTATTTTATGTATATATAATAAGAAATTATATGCATGTAGTAGTATTTTAAAATTTCGGAATTTCAATCATTTTAAAATCTTACATTTAAATTACAACATTGACATGTACCTAGGTACATTTCCCACGACAGAAATTCAAAAACTTATTTGAATAAGATATTTTTACTAAAAAAATCAGCGCTACTTTAATCTCACACTTATATTTAATTTAAACATTTATCCAATTTTTTAAAAGATTTTATTTCAGAAAATGTATTTTTATAGTCATTAATGAAATTTATCAAATTGGATTGTATAATAATATATTGTTTAACTTACTAACTAAATATATATATAACATATAGAAATAATATTCTAAGTTTTAATTTGACGCTTAAACAATGCATTCTCATCATATTTCTAAGACTACAGTACTACACTAGTACTTGATCATATAAAAAAGTAAAATAATACTCAACTCCAGATTTGAAAGACCTATATGCGAATAGGGTAACGATCAGATATATTGTTATTATAATAAAACACCGAAACACGATAAACATAATATATACTCGAGGAGTACCTAATTTGAGTTTGTAAATTAAAAAATAATAATATGTCGAATAAAAATGTTTGTTTTCTCAACCGACGTGTACCTATTACATTTTATGTTTGCTCAAGTTTTCTTTGGACAAACAGCTGGCAATCAGATATTTCAGTGACATTAGCAAGTACTTCTTTTTATTATTTTGCAAGTCTGCCTCTGTTTTTTATTGTTTCGTTTTTATTTTTTGTTCTGGCACCCTCCTACGAGAGCTGTGGGAACAATGCCCATTTTTTAAGTGACCGCGTATTTATATATATATATATATAAGTATACTACAAGTTATACTGATACAATTCGATTTTTTGGTGGAAAAAATCCGTCAGTAAAACATTAGAAATATTCAAAAGTTTAAAAATTAAAAAATACGAAACAATAAAGCGTCTAGTAAAGAATAATTTTATTTTGTACTTGTGATGATGTTATTTCTATAACATTATTAATTCATTTATAAAAATAATCGTGATAAAACAATAACTTAAAATAATCTACTCTAGTATTCAAATTGGTTGTTCATGAAAATCATAAAAATAATGGTATAATAACGAATATTAATTATGCAACTTTAAACCGTCGTCTGCAGTGTTATCATCATTAGCAATATATTTATTTATAATACGTATATTCGTTAATTAATTTCCAATTGAATAAACAATTCTGAGATTATTTATGTAACTCGCTATATATCATCATTGGACTTTTGTTTTGATTATCAAATATACCAAATAGTGTTCAATTTTAATATACCTAACAATATTTCATAAAATATTAATATTAAATAAGTAACAAATTCGTTTGTTTAGTAATATATTATAATAAATAATTTTGTTTACCTATATTTTATTAATTATTTTATTTAGCTAGACATGATTAATTTTACTTTCACAATATGTTGTCGAAATAAATTAGATGCAATAAAATAAATGTTAAAATTTCTGCTTCTTGTTGAAATATTATTAACGCTTAAAAAAACATTTAGATAATAAAAAAATATAAGAAAATTGATATACGACAAAAGGGGATGGATGATTATTTTAAATATACAACAATTTTGTAATACGTACCACGCGATATTTTATATAAAAAGTAAAATAATTCAATACCTATCCAATTATATTAATGCTATTATTGTATTATCCTAAATCCATTAAACGATTGACAAATAACAATAAATAATTCAAAAACATATATTTGATAACATAAATCATGCTCAATTATGATACCATAAGTATTTTTTTTTAATTATTTACAACTTATGTACATTATGTATTATTGATCACATTATTTTCTTTATAAATATTTACTATAGAATAGTGAATATAAAATTTGATAAATAACCTTATTTTAAAAGTCAATGAATTTTAATTAAAGTTTTCGATTAAAGGTAATAAAGTGTCGTTAATAATTTAAAGCTAAAATATAGTATGGTACCTAATTGATTATAATACTATATTCATTGTATATTATATTTTGCTTCTTATAATATCACACTTTATAAAATATTTAAATGAGGATTATATGAGGAATTATTATTATATTTATATTAAAAATAAGAATACTAATTGTAAAAATTATTTTTGATTTTATTGGGCGATACATACTTTGCAGTAAGCTACTGAGTAAATTACTCTAGTACTATAAATGAAATGTATTGATATATTATTATGAAGTAAAAGTAAAATTGATGTTTAATAGCTAATGTTGTAAATAGAAGTTTATCATTCATTAACAAAATTATTTAATTTTCAAACATACTATAAGGTACTATGTTAGAGATATATCATTTTAAATACCTAATTTAAAAATTATAAAATCATACTTTCTGCAAAGTAAAACAAATAGTTTGTAACATACTGAAATATAATATAAAATATTAAATACATACTGCATTGGGGGATCCGTTTAACGTTTTATTATTTCTATTAGCTTTGGCTTTGCTGGTTTTCCTCCTAGGACTATAACCTGAAGACGAACCTCCCGCCATACTTAATAAATTTATTCAGAATTTATGTTTAAAAACATCTAAAATTTACACAAACAGTATACAGAAAAACGCTTCTGCGCCCTTCAAACGTTTACCAGTTACCAGTCGTTACCATTCAAATTGTTATTAATAACGAGTCCACATAATTATTTTTATAGTACGCGTACAATAAATAATGAGAAGACCATTTTTAACGACACGATGTACTTGATTAATCTCGAAAAATAAAAATAACACTGAGTTCATCGTTATAGTATTATAATCTGAGCATACTCTCAAATGGAATCATCATATAGTCATAACAGATTGTGTGTCTAATTTATAACTCAACAATACTAATACTATCTAATCGGTGTAATTGTTTTTATTTTTAATACAACTGTATCTAATGAGATAACAGCTAATGTTTAACATAATTAACGAGCTAATTTTCTTGTCTATTACATATCTAATATTATATTCACATTAATAAATTTTACCTTTCCTTTGATATAATATTATTAATTTATGCTTCTTAACTGTTTGTATCCGTGCTAACACAAATTTATCTAAGTACCTAATAATTATAATTTGTTATAATATTAATAGATAGGTTATAGAGATTACCTTATTATATTTAAACTAAACTTTGCCAATTGATTTCATCTAAATGAATATGTCAACCGATATTATTTATTCTTAAAACTTGACATCAATAATACTAAATATATTCGAATTTTCAATAAAAATTACTATATTGATACTCTGATTTAGAAACATCATTTCTCACATATTATTTTATACTATCATCATACTATTTTAGTTTATTTTATTTTATAATTTGTGCTTTGACCACAATAAATAATACATAAATTAATATATTTTTTACATTTCATTTTGTTTAGAAATATAATACATTTTATAAAATATTTACGTAAACAGATATGATAATAAAGTATAAACGTTTTGCCTCTTTTAATTAATAATTGTATCAATTCAAAGCAAATTATAATTTAAGTCAGAAAATATAAATTTTAAATTAACAATTAAAGATGAATTTTAAAACTAGTTAGTATTTCTTTGGTTTTTCTAAACAGCAACTCAAACAATAATAATTAAGAAATCTAATTTAAAGTGTACGTATACTTAATAATTTTCGCAATAAAATATATAAATTTAAGTAAAGCAACTTTAATTATATTATTATATCTTAGATTTTAATTAAAATAAAGGTTTTATATATTATGTTCTAATAAAGGAAAATTCGTGGAATTCACATATAAGAGCGAAATTCGTTATAAGAATAGAACTATTTTAAATATGTTTAATCTTAGTGAACTCTACAAATTAATATATTGAGAGATAATATGATGGTTGATTAATACTCATACTCATATGTTAATAAATAATATTGTTGAGTGCATTTATTATTTATTGATTTATTTTTACCAGAAACTTGTTCAGTATTATATAATAAATTCATCAAAAAACTACTTATTTAAATAGGTAATAATTTAAGACATTTGATTAAAATTTTAGTATTTTCATATAATTTTTTTAAATTTAATTAGAATGTTATATAAATAATTATAATAGAATTAAATGTACTTACATAATTAATTGTTTAAACCTCCTTTGGACACTGGATGAAGCGAAATGTTTGAGTATAATAAACTGAAATAATCCCATGATATTGAAATTTATATTATCATATAATTATCAAAACGTAAAAGCCTATCTAAAAAGTAAAAATAGTTATAAATTATCCATTATATAATTAATTTATAGTTGATAATTGGTATAATGGTATAATACAAAAGATAATCATACATAGTACTAGTTATACTTTATGATATTTTCTAAATGTTTCCGAATATTCCATAAAATAATAAAATGCATTATTATTCTCGTGAACAAAGTATTAAATTAATAATAAATTATAAATCTAAATTTTAGATAGTTAATCGATATTATTTTCTTAAAATAATTTTTTTGTAATGCGTTTTAAAAATAAATCCCATTAAAATATATTTATGATTTAAATCAAATATTTAAGTTTTTTTTGAAAAAAAAAAAATCGATGTAGTATTATAATTTATAATGCACATAAAGATAAAATATGGACTTAAATAATATAATAAAAAATAAATGAAGTATGGATAGTAAGTACAAAGTACTACTTAAATACACAATGGTATAGGTACCAAGACTTAAGAAGAATGAAATAATAATTAATTTTAAATTGTTGTCGATTTTATTAGCTTTCATTTTTTTTTTCAATATAAAAATATTATATAATTTAGTCAATGATTCAAAGATTGGATTTAAAGTTTGTATTAACTATAAACCATTTTGTTAAATAGGTATTTATTTTTTAACCAAAGTAACATACAATTTCCATTTAATAATATTCGAAAATAAATCATTTCATTTTTTGGTAAATTTTTATTAAAAAATCTATTCATAAAATTGTATTAGTAATATCGATTATATTAATAATTAATAGGTATACTATAAAATGTATAAACAATCTGTATTCTGTAAACAATATACTTAAACCTATTATCTATTATTTTTTTTATCGCTTAAATTTTTGATCTCAAACAACTACTATTAATTGGTATCTTATTATGTAAATACCAAATATGAGCAAAGTTTATAAAAATATAACAAACGATTATTATTATTCAATTATTAAATTTTTTTTTTTTTAATTAAATCCTAATTTAACCTATTAATATGTTCTTATATATTACTCTATTTTTATTAGTTTAATGATTTTTAATGTCGATACATTTTATGAATATAATATACAAAATTATAAATAATAATTATTATTAAATTATTATTAATAATAATTTATATTTTCATAATAAATATATATTGACGAAATAATTATGACTACTTCAATTAAATCAGGTTAGGTTTTATGAAGATACACCTTATTTGAAAGATAATATTTTAACATTTCAATACAAACGTATACTTTATTTTATTTTATAATTTTGAATAGCCAAGCCTTTTGATTAATTATTAATATTTAATACAATTTTCAATTATTAATATTTGGTCGACATTACTATTAACGCAATTATAATTAATAATAATTATAATTACTAAACTACTATAACATTATTATAGTATCCTTAAAATATATAAATAGCGGATTAGACAATAATATTAAATAATGTGTTAGATATTGGTACTATGTAATATTTGGCTGAATTTCCATTAACTCATTACGTTAGTACTTACTTATTTAAAAAAAAAAAAAAATATTTGGATAATTCAAGAAAACAAATTATTTATTATTTAATTATGTATAACTAATTACCTATTTAGGCATATCTATTCATAATTAATTGTATCTAAAATATTTTATCCACTTATTTTCAAATGATAGTATATTTTCAACATAATAGTATGTGTGGTTATTTTCTTGTTTTTTTAACAACGATTTGACCATGAATAAATAACCAGTTGAACTAGACATTATATTATATTCTTGATGTCCTTTAAAAGATTTAGATTATTATCGATAATGAAGTGTTGATATGAATATTAATATAAAAACACATTTACTACTTGAGTATGTACTTAGTTATATAGAAAGTATTATTTAACGTTAGTACCTAATGTGTTATATTAAGAATGATTACGCTAAAAACAGCAAATTATTCATGGAACAGTAAGCAAGGTAACTACATTTTTAACATTAATATTATGTTAAGATAAATGAAATAATAAAAATTAATTTAGTAGTTATGTATTTTGTACTGTACAAAATTGTTAGTCAGATTATCACAAAAATATATTGAGTAAACAGATAAAACAAATAATCTTTACATAATCGAATTTATTTATGTAAAATATAATAAATACACACGAACATTTGTAATGTTTTTTTTAAATCTATCAATCTACCAATAAGCGTTATTTTTTTCATCAATTTAATTAAAAAAAAAAAAAAAAAATGTACGCGATATTCACTTATAACTTATTGAACGTCGTTCTTACAATATTTTTCCGGATTATTTAATTCATTAATGTAACATGATAATATCTACATATAATAATGTATACGTATTTATTTTGAAAATCAATATAATAATATTTTATGTATAGATGAAGTTTTTATTTTATACTACAACACATAAAGTTCAATGTTTGTGGCAATTTGGATAATTACGTTTGATTCGACGTTGGTTAATATATTTAGTTTCATCCGGTACCCATAGTAATGTACGAGTATGTGGTGTATGATTACTTTAAGGTTTCTCATTTCAGTACGACGGTGAATTTAATTAACGAATGAGTTATTTCGAAAATTCCAAAACGTGTACAGGTAGTTAGTTAACTAGGTCTCATAAATACCACATATTTTATTCTAAAAAAACTAATTGAAAATTTTACACATCATAGATAATCAACCTAATTCCTTACCATGTTTTATGCATAAAAATATAGTATTTTCGATTGATTTAAATAGTTATGGCTAAAATAATACGGTCGGAGGAAAAGGGACAGAAATATGAAAAATATATAATTATTCGCTGATATTCACACAAAACGTAGATACCTACATGGCAAGCCGATTGCAGCGACGTCAAGCACACGCACTGTTTGTTTGTGTCCATAATAATATTACGATAATCGATCCCTTTAATAATCATCACTGCTATCATCGATAATAACGTCATAATGTACATGTATAGATAACATAATTTTTATTTAACTCAGTTCAGAACAATACAATTATTAATTACGATGAAACATTTGATTCCTGTTGCGGGGGGAGTAACATACAGAGTAGGTTATAATAATATTATATCTATCATTTTATACTACTACCTATATACCTATTTCTGGGCAAGTATTGGAGTGAGCGAATGATAGTGAGGGGAGGGGGAGAAGAGGTTGGCTTATAGGAGTTGTCCTGGCAACATTGTGTTTCCCACCACCATCACCACTTGCCTCACGCAGAGCATTGTTAGCCGTATCATCGTAATGACATTAAATCCGACCGACAGACGTCGGTAAATAAGACAAAGGCCGCCGAAAAGCTAGTGCGCCAGCTGGTTATTATTAATATGGCTTAATTTCATATCGGAATGCACCGCGGGTGATGGAGGGGTTTCGAGGAGAAGTGTGCTGAACGGTGAAAACCCGGGAGTGGGGTTACGATTGTCGATGGTAAGGGTGGTGACGGGAGGGAATTCGTCTCTGTTCTTCTGCAGGGAGGGAAGTCTGAGACCGACGAAATGGCAAAACAATTGGTCGGATCGCGAGTATCGTCCACCCTTCCAACCACCCGCAACACCTTAAACTATATATATATATAGGTACTACAGAAGAGGATTAATCTCGTAGCAATAATTACCTCTTTTGTACTTAAGACAAATAACATTACGTATAATAATATATAATTACGCATATAATTTGTTGGCAAAAAAAACCAAGTGAAATATATTGTAAAAAATCGCAAAATGGATTCTTTATTATTATATTATCTGCGTCAAGAGATATTTATATTTTAAACGCGACCTTTTGATAGTGTATATTAACTTTATTATTGTATTCGCAATTCGCGTATACTCGAAAGGGTTCATTATTATAATATTATTATTGTGCCGGTGCATTGTACTCGTTGTTGATTCGCGTTTGATTTCCAAATGCCTTTGTGCTGTGTTTTAATCGCCTATCAAAACTTGGTAAATGAGGCGAATGATTTTTATCGCTCCGAGGGGTATTTTCTGTTGTTTGGACATGCAACCGACTCATCTGATCCAATATATGCTTCTGCCATCGTAGTCTCGACTCTCGGCATTCTCGGACAAATGGGGTCACCCATTTCTTCCAGCAGTCTTTTAAATGGTTTTAATTGAGACGTCTGGAACATATTTTTATTTTTTAATGAAATTACTATGCTAGAAACACACTATATTCTTAATAGTAATTGTTAAACCATCATGCTTTTAAGTATAATCAATTGTATGACATTGATAAAACTTAATGAAACAATATATTAATAAAGTCATTAAAATCAAACTATTAGATTTTCTTAAAGAGCTAAGATTTAACAATAATGTATAATACATATTATTTCGATAATAGTTATCGGTACTTGTATTGATATTGTAATAAACATAATTAATAGATTTCCAAAACTGTTTCATACATAAAACTTAATCAATTAATAAATTTTATTATTATCTTATAAACTGCACAGATAATATATTAAATAAAAATAAGTAGGTATTTGACGTTTAATATTAACATGTTATATAACATACCGTCATTACTGTAAGCATTTTCTACCTAATAATAGAATTTTAATTAGAAAATTACCGTGCAAACATAAATTATATAAAATAATAAATAAAGTATAAAATATACATTATTTTTTAATATACGAAATATATGTGTTAAATTAAGTATCGATATTTTCAATGTTATTATTACTTCATAGTAATTATCGTTAAATCTCCGGTTGTGTATGAACATTTTAAGCTGAAAAGGATTCATAATTAATTTACGTAATGTAATAAAATTAGATACTGAAATCGGTTTATTTTTCCAACGCTAACATTTTTCGTCGAAAATACCTTAAATGAATACCAATACAATGTAAAGAAAATATTAATAATCCGTTTTAATCTCACGAAGCAATTAATTTTATCCAGTGATAATTAATTAAATATAATTTAAATCCAAAACAAATCCTCTTAATATTGCCAATGATTGTCGTATATAAAAAAAAGTTCTATGCCAAAAAAAATAATATTATGAAATACAAAGAAATCCGATTGTAGCTACTAAAAATAACTACAAAAAAATAATATACTCATAATTATATTAATTGTCAGTTGAATATCAATATTATGATATTTATTTAAATACGATGTTGAAATATTATATAGTTAATGAATTTAAATTGATCATATATTTATCAATTTAGTATACCTTTATTATATTGCTTACTAAGTATTATGATTAATTATTTTTTTATTTCAAAATAATTTTAACTCTCGCGTGACTGTTGTTAAAGATATTTTCGTAAATTGATGTGTTCGATTATGTTTTGATATATTAGTTGGGCAGATATAACTTAAATTTAACTCGTTTAAAATGTTTATAACTCAAAAAAATAAATAATTGAAACTACCAGCATTGCGATCGTATTATGTAAAATTAAGAATTAAGAATTGAAAGATTTATTTTCACAAGTCGACTTCCGGCAGAAAACTATTGATATACTATTATTTAAATAATTACACCTTGAAAATTGCAGACGACAGGCGTTCGTGCA
Organism: Eriosoma lanigerum; assembly: GCA_013282895.1. Lineage (NCBI taxonomy): Eukaryota > Metazoa > Arthropoda > Insecta > Hemiptera > Aphididae > Eriosoma > Eriosoma lanigerum. The sequence goes on from CM023358.1 coordinate 14,386,251, forward strand.
TATTATCTACCTATATTTTAGAGGATTAGGCTTGCCAGTATTACCGTCTGTGATTATAGGAATTAATATCTAATTAACTGTGCTCTGTGGGGACTAAAATAATAAGTTGGTAGTATGAGATCGATAATAATTCACACGACCGTTTTGCATTAGTCACACAGAATTTATGAATTTAATTTAAACTCAGTTATGGTATGAATTTCTGGTTAAGTTCAACCCCTCGTCGAAGATAAACCAGCAGGTTGTAAATTAATTATATTTGCATGAGCCCTCAAAACGTCTTAGCACGGGGCCAGGTTATCTGAAATGAGATCGCGTGCAACTACAAGAGTTTACAAGCGAATTAAATTGTATATAAATTGCCAGTCAAAATGCTAGTTGGCGAGGAAAAGAGTTACTTGCCTTCACAAACCGAAACTATAGTCAGGTTACTTATGACATGCACTATTGTTATAAGCACCTCTCCCCACACTATTTCCTAACACTATTTTACACCGTTGTTTATATTATAATTTAAAACTTTGTTTAAATATTAAAAAACTATACAGCAGTTATAACTTTAAAATATTGTTTAAACTTTAAATTAAAATTTGTTCAATCTTACTTTTATGTTTAGAAAAAATTATAGCGCCATTTTATTTTCATTAAACCTACTCAGATAAATAATAATCGTTTGATTTTATAAAATTAATTTCATTTTCAACGTTATATTATTAATGTCCATAAATCATAATAATCATTATATGAATGGTAATAACAATTTTTAATAATAGGAATATGTACATTTTAGCTGCAATGTAATGTTATTACAATTCATAATATAATTCTATACAAATATAAAATGCAAACTGTAATGATTATGGTTATATTGATATGATAATATAATTTTCTTATCGTAATATTCTAATTAATAAGTAATAATAAATACTTTCACGATTTATAAGGAATTAATAAACAGTTTCAATTATTTCATATTATTATATTCATTCTAGAATTATATAATCAGAGAAATAATATGATGAAAATATTCGGTTTATATTTTATATAATATATTCTATTAATTAGATTTAGGTACACCTAGCTAAATGTAAATATATGTTTGCAAAATATTATAATATATGAACAATGTGAGTTTTGAATGAAAGCTCTGTAATATGTTAAAATTTTATATATTACAGATTAATATATTATTTATATAAAGACCATTTTTAATTTACGTACATGTAACAATATAAGTACAACATAATAGTTATATAATGCTATAGTTACTCAGTTTATAATGCATATTTTTATAAAACAGAGTTTAGGTAGGTAGGACTTTTAAAACATCACTATAATCAGTAGTTTCCAAAAGACGAATGAATAGTTTGAAATTTGTGCTAAGTAAGTTCAAACATTTCTCATGATTGATCACATTAGTTAATAAAGAGTAAAAAACGCATTAGTAAAAGGGAATTCAAATGAAAATAATATGTCACATTTAGAAAATTAATATACAATGACAAAGTTCCAATACGTTTGGTTGAAGTTTATTTTTTTTCTTAACTTTCTGAAAATAATATTTTAAATCGAGTGAAAACCCAGAAACTAATAAATTACACAGTTTTTACAACCTGCGTCTGGTTTGTTTTATACGTTATATTTTATAAAAAATGAAATAACATAAATCTATTTTTTTATGATTATACTGATTATCGCATATTGCTTTGGTTTTAGTAATGACCTTTTGATTATATTCTCGTCAAGATATACTTACCGTAAATGTAATTTTTATATTTGTGCAGCAACAAGTAAGTCATAATTACACATATTTTTAATATAAATGTAAATAACGCATTATAAGTATTAGTTGCCATTTTTTTTCTTTTACACAATATCGATTTTAGATTAACCAAAACAATGAAAATAAAATATTTCTCTGAATATTGTAATATATTATACTTACTCTGTTTAATTACCAAATCAAATTTAACTCAAATAATATTATTACTAAAATAGTTTCCCTGACTTTCCTGTAGTTATTCCATTGCATTGCATTGGACGTATTTTTACTTGTACGCAAACAATCATGAACCAATTAAATAAATTAATAATATATCTTCCTTGTTCCTTTAATATTTTAATGATCATAAAACTAAATTGTTTTTAATAATAAATACATTATTATTAACAGAAAATATGAATGTGTGTATTTTATTATAATATTATTATCGAAAGATAAACAATATGAAAATTGCGTAATGTGCATGGTATTTATTTATAAGGTTACCTATTTGATTTATAAAAATAATTAAGATCATTATTTATCATATTTTTCATATGGTTATAAAAAGAAATGTAGAAATTAGAATTTTAGTATCATATTAAATATTTTATTATTCGCATATTTAACTGCTATAAGTCTGGAACATAAAAAAGATAAGATGAAAGATAAACTGATAATTACATTGTTAAAGTTAAAATATTTTGTTATACTCTTGTTTTATTTCTATATCTTAAACTAGATTAATAACTGTAATAGTATAATTTATTTTATACAATAATATTTAAATATTATACTTATTTCCACCTTATTTTTTTAAAATATTGCTACGGTATTTTAAACTGTGTTCAAATTTCTAAAGAATGAATAGCAATTTTTCCTCATTTCTTATTTTCATAATCTGCTCATGGTGTATATAGTCAAAGAATGTGAATATTTTATTTTATACTTGTTTTAAGATGTTACAGAAAAAGCAGTCAAAATTCGGTCGTGCGTTGGTTATTCGTTATTTTCGGAATTTGCTTTATGAAAAGTTAAAAATCTAGTAAGTTTGTTGGTAATATTCTTCAAAATAACCACTTCAATAAGATACGTTTTTCCTGCTTTTCAAATATTATACAAGTTCAAATTTTAAGTAAATAAATTGTGAAATATTTTATGTTATTATATTTATACGAATCAAATGAAAAATGAAAAAACACACCTAATTCAATTTTTTACCGCGTATTAAATACGATACGTAAGGTGATAAAACTATATAAAAATACAAAGAATATACATTCAAAAGGTTATTTTTTCAATGGAATACAATATAATGCTTATTTATAAATTTTAATATATATATTTTTATATTCAATAGAATAATTCAGATTGGTTTAAAAATTCTAATAATAAATGTATTATGTAACTACTTTTTATACTATGTCCTATATTATTTTATAAATCAAAAAATATTTAAAGACAATTTTCAAGTTTTTTTATAAACTTGAAACAACATTAGATTATTTATTATGTTAATGCATTTTGTATTCTGTTCTGAAGAATTGAAACTATTATAAAACCTATAAAAATGTCATTCGTATAAATTAAATTCTCGAAAAAATAAATAAATCGACAGAGGCATTCACAATCGTGTAATGTGCAAAGTGTATATGTATTGGGCTCCTATAAAAAGTTTCTTATAATGAGTTTTCATGGGATCCGCCACATTTGTTTTCGTGTATCGTTTGAAGTCTATTGAGGCCTAAGGGGGTCGATATTCTTAAAAAGCTTGTTTAAAACTACGTGAAATTAATAAAAATGAGATTATAAGCTGAATTATATTGTATATTATTCCTTTGATTATCAAGTATATACATACTAATATGCTATATAGGTATTATATAGATATTTAATTAATTAAATACTTTGTTGTACGCAGAGTGAACTCTGGGTTCCGGGATTTCCAAAAAAATAAAATTGAACTGAAAAACGAGGAAGAATTTTGAAATAAAGACGATAACAAAAGGTTTTTGTTTTTAAATTAATAGTATTAAATCACGAACAATAGTTTGGAATCTTTTTGTACATAAAACGTTTATTCATAGTTGATACTAAGAAAAATCTTAGTTTTATTTAAATTAAAACAAAAAAAATTGTATTCATAAATAATACTTAACATGTTTTATTTAGAAAATGTTTAGTAAAATAAAATCTTAAGTATATCTTATAATTTGGTATTCATAGATGAATTTTAATATAAAAAAAACCAAGATAATATATATTAAAAATTAAGAAATATTTAAGATACCCACAACCTCATTAAATAATAATTATAATTGCATGTAATATTTATTATTTCTATTGATAATTAGTATCACTTACCTATTAAATTCTGAGCAAAGCGAGGAATGTTTAATTTTACAATGATTTTTTTTTTTTGTTTGTCTTAAAATATTTTTTCGGGTAAAAATAATAGTCCTATCCTTTTTAATGAGTTATGTTTTGGATAGAAAATTGTATCTACTTGGTACTTTATTTAGCTTATTTTTTTAAATTCTTAAAAGTTTTTCTTTGGGAGAAAAAAAACTATCAAAAAATGGCAAGAAAACGGCAAAATTACGGTTTCCGTTATTTAAATTTTTTATATTTTGTGATAACTAATTGAGTTTTGATCGTGGGGGCTTGAAATCTTTTTTAAGTAATCTCATAAGTTATTTATATACGTGGTAAAATTTTAGTACGAATTATCAATATAATATATTATATATCTGACTAAGGTTTGCTTAGAATCGTATTTGCGAATGTAATAACATTGCATTCAAGTCTTAATTATAATAAACAATTGATATTTTATAGGACCAAAGAGTCGAAGGAGGAACGTTCAGTATTGATCTTTTTCCATTTTATATATTGTCAATTTAGTAATTATTTCATTATAATATCTTTAGTTTTTTTATTTTTTATTTTCGTTCTCATTTATTTATTCATTAATTTATTCTTGGATAACTACGAGTACATAGACGATTTCGATGAAATATATGAATAGCTTAAATTCGATGAGCTTAGAGTACTCGAAGGATATAGGTAACCGTGATGCTGAAAATTCATTTGAATCGTAAGATAACATAATGTTATAGCTTTAATTTTTGGTGATTAAAATGTTAATAACTATAGAAAACATGACATATTGTGCTCTACAAATAGACTTGTGATTTTTTTTTAAATATCACCCTGTTATAATAACTTAGGTTTATAAATATTCCTTTCTCTATTTTTATACTAATAAATTACTTTGACTTATTTTTTCTTTAGTTGCATTAACTAAATTAAAAAATGTATTGTAAATTATCGCGCGTAAAAATTTTTAAAATCTATTTCATAATATCAAAATAAAATATGAACAGTATATAATATTAAGCAACTATTTTACATTTTGCCTAGAAATTATTTAATTTTTATACTGAAAATAATAGTCAAAATATAATATATATATTAATTTTATTGATATTTAATTAATATCAACCAAACTAAACCTAACCTCGTTTCGTTATTTACCAGATTAAGTTGAAAAGTTAATTTCTGAATTCGATTTTACCCATCAATGATGATTGAATTCGTTCGATTTATTTTATTAAGATAACTCATATTTTCCAATCGATGTTAATAATATATATATTATTCGGTTCGGAATATAATTCAGATTAATAGAACAAAATATGTTTACGATGTCCTCTTGAACCTCGTGCCATATTAGAATATTATGCGTATATTATTTACGCAAAAAGATATAGAGGACGACGATTCACACGTGCGAAAACCGAAGTTCCGTTTATATTTTTCGTACCCTCGAATTTGTCGGCAGGGTCTTTTATTACGTCCGCACACACAAACATCCAAACGAAAAGCCCCGTTTTGACGGGGGTGCTCTCGCACGTTGAATGCACATTTGGAAAAAATATATATAATGTATTTTATATAACGCGTACAATATATAACACGATATAATAATATATACAGAGTGTTCAAAATTTTGTGTCACAAAAATAACGTTGAGAACGTATGTATTTCGCACCATTTTGGTAGCACGAAATTTTGACCACCTTGTATATATTGAAGAAGGCATATAAAATAAAAAATATCGTATATTATACCCACGAACACCGTTTGTGCATGAGTACGAGAATAAAAAAATATAAAATAACAAACGAGGTTTCTTTACCCCGTCATACGCGGACAAAATATGTATACAGGACGTTCAAAATATAACGGATAATATTGTTCAAAACTGCTCATTTTGCTTTATATATTATGATTTCGAGTAATTATTTTCAAGACTTACATACTATAAGGTATTTCGACAATAGTGTAATAAAATAAGCTGCTTGTATGTATATATAGTATATATATTCTAATGTTATTCATAATAACATTGATTGTTCTGAACTCCTCTTAACCGTTTGTCCTTTATGGTCCCGCAACGTTTCACCAGATCTTTGGTCACTTTCTATATTCCCAAATAACGAACTAACAATGCGATTGTTAATTAATATCCGATTTGCCGTATCATACAATTAATTAATAAATATAACATAGATTTATTTTCTTTTCAATCGTTTTTAATTTTAAGCAATATTTAAATAATCATATTATATGTAGTAATTTATGTTAAAATAATTCATTTTATATTAAGTTTATTCTATATCTAGTTTGTGTTATATTTTATTCTTATTTCTTGTTTAATACTCTGTTTGTTTTTGTTTTTATTTTTATTTTTAAAATTTTAATTTTATAATCAATTATGATTCTGTACCATTGTACAACATTTTTGTATATAATTTGTAATTGGATATTTTTACCCGTTTAATTATTTAAATAAATAAATAAATATATAGATTTTAATCCATTTTCAAATATTTTGCGATTTACATATTCATTATATTAGGTATTATATTATACTATTTAGTGATAATTCCATTTAAATTCACGATATTTCTGTCATTGTTACAATATTAGTATGCATCTTATAACTAATTAAAACATAACAAAACATAATTATTATATACGAGTATGTCGTGAAATTAATTAATATATTATATATACGAAATAGGTACGAGTAAACAATTATGATATAATCAAACATTATTGTCATACGGTCGCTTGCAATATTGATTTTATATGGTTATTTACAATATGATAAAAGTATATAATTGTTTAATATTGTATTTTTAATAAGCTGTAGTAGATAGGTGTCATACATAGGTATTATTTTAAATTTAAGAACAATATATCATATTATTCTAAAAAATTAATTTGAAACATTATCAAATTATTTTTTAAATCATATTTTAAGGATTTCTGATAATTTGTACCAGAATATAATACAGAAGTCTTTAGTCCTCATGGTGATAACTTTGCGATTTACAATATATTAAGGGTTAAGTAATTGGTATTTTTTATAATATAATCTCTACTATTTTTGAAACATTCTGTATGTATGTTTCTACCCCTTTTCCTATGATTTTTTTTCAGGGTGGAGAATGCGCACGCGCGCATTTCGTATAAATCGCCAAAAAAAGACCGTCTACTACCGCACCACGGTCGTCACGTGCCGATACAACAATTGCGTGTTAGACGGATCAGCGACGGCACGGCCTCGGAATTTTAAAACGGACACAGCCCGAGGCTCACGCACAGCTTCCGACCCACCAACTCGCAGACTAGACGAATTTTTATCCGAACTGCCGATCGCAAAACCTAACCTATAAAAAAAATATAAGCACAACTCCTAGTGACCTAAAGTTCTGTAAAAAATGTATTCTTTTAATCTTAGACAACGTGACGCCGATAATATACGCGAGTAAATTCGAACCGTTACCTATTTTCGTCGCCTGATTAAACAGAATTTCGGTTGTAATAAAATTGTACGAAAAATATATTTCGTGTAACGTCAACGTGACGACAATATTAGACACATTGTTGGAAATCACAAATATATAAACTAATTATAGACATGCAGTAATGGTAGCTGAATCCAACATTTGCGAGACACAGACAACCTGCCGGTTTTTTTTTCAAGGGCGAAATATTGAATTCTTTATTTTTCATACAATTTATGAAATTTTCAAACAGAATTTATATTGGTTATATAATATATCTATGATTTATTTTTAGACAAACACTACACAATTAATATTAATTCATAACCGAATTTCGTAATTCAATAAAATAATTTTATAATTCGTAAAGGTTAATTTCTTGACTTTTAGTAATAGTAATTTATATAAATTATATAAAATTAATGAATAATTTTGTAATCTTATAATCATATTAATTAAATCTGTATATATATATATATATATATATATATATATATTTACAGAATAAATATACACATCAGATTTAAACCCATACCTATGTGTATCCGAACAAATACAAACATACTCATTTTAATTACAATGATGTCATATATCATTTGATTTTTGCAAATGTAACAATTTTGATAAACTATATACTGAATTGTATAATAAAACTAATAATTATTTCGAAATTCCACATTGTCATTATCATCTGAAGAATTCACCTTATAGATGGTAAGGACTGCAAATTTATAAAATCATGTTTGTAAATATATATAATCATGTCATTGTCATGTCCGATTTATTAGTTTTTATTTATAATATGAAAACAGACGTTAAACCGTTTTGTCTGTGATAATATACACAACACGTGTTACCACGTGAGGTCCAGGAAGTAGTAGACAAGGATTTATGATGAGAGACCTACGCGCACCCCACCGTTTTCCGCAAAACGCGTTATGTCGTTTATGGAAGTTATCACTTTCGAAATACACGATTTTTTTAACACAAGTTTTACTTACTGCCACGTTTTTATTATTATTATTTTCAACCAGAGGTTAAAAGTTAAAATTTTATTATTGCACCCCATCGTTAAACACGGTCCCGCGGGAACTCCTGTTTTAACGCAATTAAAACTATACATTCTATTAGTACGACATGGTGTTATAATACTATCTTGTTAAGTGTACAATTATTTCATTAGGTATTGTTATAAATTTGATAAAACCAACGTTTTTGTTCTAACGACGACGTGTTACTTCGGTATAATTTCGGACTACCGTGTTAACAAAACGTTTATATAATAACAATCAAACTAATCGAGTTTTACCATCGTTTGACATTGGTATTCTGCAAACACTCGTTGATTTACACGATCAAAATTTCCTAGATCCACGTAACGCCCGGACGTGTAAGTATTCCCTTAATACAGTGAGACGTTACCATGAAAATATGTCCCGAGAGACGGAGACAAATGGCAACGCGCTATATAATGTCCTCTCGAGGAATATAATCCTTATCCATCTGTCATTTAGATTATATTGTTCTGATTGTACGACTTCCATCGTTGCATTCTAAGCATTCGTTATGGCACCGTCGCGTCGTGATTCCACATCGTCGATGAAAATTATTGTAAACCACGAAACTTATGTCAATATTGTTAATCGTGTTCAGGATTTCAGAAAAATGGCAACTGTTCCACAACGTCTGAGAAGTTTTCATTTAAATACATAATATCTGCGTGAATTTTTTTTTTTAGGTTAGTTCATTACATTAATATATTTAATTCAATCTCATAAGTCATGTTTATAACCCAGTATCATATTACTTTTTATAGCATAATATACCAGCGATTAATGTTTTAACGATTTAATGAGCTAAAAAATCATAAATTGTCTTCACCGCACATTTTACCTACAAACACGAACGTGTGTCACTGTGCGTTTAGTTGTCTATATATATATATATAGACATGATGATGAGGAATAGGTACTTGAACAGTATGTAGTAATTGAACGAGTTCTATTACAGATAACACTTCATAAAATTCGTCTGTAAATAAAATGCAATTGTATGTCTGTTACATGAATACATGATACAAATTAAGATGCAATAAACATTTACAATTTCATGTTTTATTTATGTATTTTGGTTCTCATTCATTCAAATAACTCCATACCATACTATACAGAGTGATCAAAATTTCATGTTGCAAATATAGTGAAAATAATAAAATATACATTTTCGATGCTATTTTCATTTTATACGAAATTCAAAATACTCTGTATAATAAATATTTACTACTAGATAATAAAGATAATAATATTGAACTGTAAATTTAACTAACAATAATTAATTTCAATTAACATTACAGTATAATAGATAATAATATGTTAACATACAATTTAGTAAAGACCATAATCATTAAACTTGATTAGGAGATACTATATAATATAGGTTGTTAAAATTGTCATAAACACTCACGACACCTATAAATCAAAATTGTAACAGATATAACAATCTACTCGCCGTGTAAAATATAATAATGTTACTCGTAATGTCAAAATAATGTCGATTTAACGATATGCATGCATTATAAACTGATATAATAATAATATTATGTTTTTAATACATAAGGAGCTTATAAATAAATATGCAAATTTGGACAGTAAATGAAATTAGAGATCGGAAATAGAATTACGAACAAGAAGAAGTATCTCATAGAGTACCAGATTAAAAAAGAGCACTTAAGCTGTGGGCCAATTAGTTGAAAATTTAACAGCCAATTAAATCATGTATAAACCTGTAAAAGAAAATCTAGTACGGACCAAACGATTTTTTTTCCGGTCTTTTAATATTTCAAATCGTTTTAATTAGCGTTTATATTTTCGGACATGTGTATGAATGTTATTGTACACGATGTAGAACAATCGACGCTATTTAAACAACATTTAAAAATGATTATTTCAGATTTTTAACGAAACATTACGTGTAGTATAATAATATTAGTATAACGCCTATTCTCTGCAGACGTTAAATATAAAAACCGTATGTCCTAAATCGTAAAATGATAAATTTGCTACATAAAAACCGTATTGCCGTCGTGTAAATGCAGCGGGATACTTTCACAGACGGTGATTATGGTGCACGGAATAAAAATAAATGTCGGTTTTGTTTTGCGTTCGGATTAAAAAAAAAAAAACAAACGTTTTAACTAAGTATATCGTTATGTCGTTTATATGGTTATAATAGTCGTTTTGCTATCGTTGCACACTGTCCGTGTCCGGTGACACCGCGTCGTCCTATCCTTTCGTCCTGGGTCGGTCCTGCGTCAAGTGCTCCGGTCCGGGACACGTATACCTACAGCACCCTCCCCTCGAAGTCCTGTTCATCGGTCCAGGGGCACGACTTGAGTATTCCCGAAGCGAAACACAAACTTCGTTGCACACACTCCGGTCGCAATCAGAGCTTCGAGCGATTTATTTGTGTGGGTGTGTCGCTAGCTGCGCAATCAATAATAAAGATAGAAAATCCCTTTTCGTATCTGCGGTACAGGTATTATCGACCACTCTAATGAACCGATTGCGCGGGGAGAGAATGGGGGAGGGTATAGTGAATAGGGTTTGTTTATTTTTTAACATGTACCTCGATCCCGGTCGCAGGGAACAGTGCATAACGTATTTTGTAACTAGGTATATAACCTAGACAAATATTATAAACTAGTAGGCCAGGAATGATGGCAATTTTTCATGAAAAAACAAACTAGAAAATTTGAAGCCTAATGTGTCAAGAGAGGTAGAAAATATGCGATTTTTCCATTGCCGGAAAAATATACACCATATTTTATGTACACAAAATTGTAATTACATAATGCCTATTTACATACTAAAATTATGATGTACCCGCATTTTCTGTCTACATCCATCAAACGTGGAATACAGCAAAACACATATCATTGTTATTCATAATTTAAATCATGTTAAATTCAAAGATTATGCATCATTCATGGTGTACTAATTTATATGTCTATATATCTTCCGTGTCATAGTTACAATTATGTTACGGTTTGGCTTTTATTTTTCGTTTTATAAAATGACTTTGAGTAAAAATCAAAAATAATATAAGATAGTCATTTTTTTATTATTAGTGAGGTTTTCTATATATATATATAAAAAAGAAAACTATGTAAACTAAGTTATCATTTATCAGACTAATATTATAATAAAAGTAAAATACAATTTATATCACTCAGTAAAAGCTAAAAAAAATTAAACGAATCTATTGATCATACTATAAAATTATATAGTAATAGAACACAATCTACTTAATATTTTTAAAATATTCTCAATTTTATTTTTAATTAATTAACATTATACTGATGGCAACGTACTTAAACAGATTTAAATCTCTCTGATAAAGAGAATTTCATTGGCGAGGATTTGGTGGAGTAGTTTACAGGGGCTTAGCCTTGGAAATATTTTTTTTTTCGTAGTTCAAACATCTATCAAAAAAAAAAAAATATTGAAAAACTTATATGTATTGTATAGTAATTTTATTATATACTTTAAACTTTTAATTTAGGTACCTATTAATTTATATATTTAGTATGTAACGAATATAATATTAAATTATATAATAAACAAAAAATATTTCCTTATAAATATTTAAACCCCTCATTGAGGTTAGTATCCGTTTATGAAGACAACTATCTAGTATTAATATTATACATATGATTATAATATAGTATTGTATACAGTGTAATCAGAATTTCTTGTTACAAATTTAATGGACATAACACAATTTCTACCACTTTTTTAACATTAAATTTTGATCACCCTGTGGATGAACTATTGAACGAAACTTCACGATATATATACATACCCGTTTGAATATTTCGTGCTGAAATGAAATCCTTGACTTGATACATTTATCACATTTTCACCCCACCTATACATTATATACTAGAATGATGTTTAAGTGGGTTTAAGGCTAATGCGGGTCATTTTTTCGAGGACCCAAACGGATGTCGCATAGACGGTTTTGTGCCAAATTAAAAAAAAAGTTTCAACGGCCTATTATATCATAAATCCTGTAGAAAATTAAATACCGTAAGTATTAAGTCCAGTCTTCTAATAAACTATACATTTTCATTAATAATTTATATACATAATTAAATTATACAATTATTTAATAATGTAATTTTAACCGATTTCGTTAGACAATAACGCAAAGTTAATATGTTTTAATAATATATATTATATTGTTGCTCAGTTAAATAAATAATAATTATTTAGGTATAGATTATTATATTAAAATTGTATTCAAAATAATAATTATATGATGAAGATTTTAAAAATAAAGTGCTTAATGTAAAATATGGTTATAATTAAACTACATTATTTTATAATAATTTCGATAATAACAATAATCAATAATATAATATTTTTATTTATTTATGCATTTCGTAATAAAATATTAGACGAACAATAGTTTTGTATTAAAACATTTTTAAATTTATAATTCATATTTTTCAGTAACTATTAATATAAACACACGAATAACAACTTTTTTGGGATAATGGATTCTCATTTATTCCGACAGAAAAACATATTTCTAATTTTTTTTGCATGTCTACCATTATAATTTAATTGTAACAGGAAAATGATAAATTATTATTTGGTTATAATTTATAAAACGTCGTGTCATGAACATTTGCCTTTATTTGTTCAAATTTGTAACCGCCCTAAACTTAACCCTAGGAAAAGGGTTTCAAAGGAGGTTACAATTATCAAATCAAGTTTTTTTCGTACTTTTCATACATAAACCTTTAATATTTTTTTCGCATAATTCGTCCAACTTTATAAAAAAAAAAAATATTTTAATACATTTTTTACTCTTCTACTGTCATTTTTCCTAATTTAATTTCATAATGTTTGTTATGAAACAACAGTTTTCCTACAGATAAAACTAATATGAATAACAACAACTTTATTTATTCTCCCGTATTGAAAAAAACATTTTTATTTGTCAATAAAAAAAGTACAATTAACTTAACAAGCTTTTAATAAATTAAATAATCATAAAATTAAAAAAATGTATTATTTATTATATCGACACATCCAACGAAGAAGTTAGTAACTCAATTTTTTTTGTTCTTGAGTTACGACTGCATTCTGATAAAAGATTTTTTTCTTTATCGACCACGAAAATGGTCGTATTTCCATCTATCCCAAAGAAATAATAAAATAATATTAAAATACAAATAAAAATAGAATAAGAAATTAACTTTGAATTTTATTTTGCTCCTCCTGAACAATTAACAAAATAGAGTTACTACATTTTTCGTTGGATGCAGGGCCGTAGCTAGGTACTGACAAGAAGACTTTTGCCAGGGGCACAGTATTACAAAAGGCGCAAATTTAATGATATTTATAAATAAAAAATAATTTTTCATTACGTTTTTAACGTACATAGAAATTTAAGACACGAAAGCATGGTTATAATAATACTACATAGCACATAGCCATAAAATTAATGAGTTTTAATTATAATTCATAATTTTTTACATTAGATTGCTAGGAACACTATTACCCCTTGCTACGGCGCTGGTTGGATGTATCGATATATTAGGCTATAAGTTAGACATTTTAACTTTTCATTTATTCAGTTTTATTCATAATAAAGGTAAAATAAAAAGTAACGAATATTAAAATGTATTAATATTTTATTGCTATAGCTATATATATTTTAATTTATGATAATGAATAAGTCATTGTACATAACAACTTGTGTTGGTAACACTTTTTAGAATAGCGTAAAAGTTTCAAAACTTAAAAAATAATATGACCAGGCGTGAACAAAAATCTACAAATCAAGCCATCTGTTGTTTTTTATATTATTTCACTGTGCCTATTGAACAAAAGGCACATTTTTAAATGACTAATTTTTTAATCTTTTAAATTTATAATTATTAAACTTACTTGATTTTAGTATTTAAAATATTATGTTAAATTAGTTTTTATAATAAATTATAAAATGTAATCAAACATTTTACTATATTTAATTGGTTTTTTGTCTATTATTTTAATCATTATTAGGGCCTTAATAATGAATGGCATACATATATTGTGTGACCACTATGACAAGCATAATGCGGATTAAACCTTAACGATAATAATACTGAGTGTGCAGGGATATTCGTATTTCATAAACAATACGATAAAGTATATGTTACTGTTCTCTATAAAACATATTTCTCGCATTTGATATGAAAACAAATTTTATAAAATATTGAAACACGGAGTATACTATATCCTATTTAAGCAATTTAATTAATTATTTATTAAAATTATTTTATGTAAACAAATTATAATATTTATTTAGTTTCCTATTCATTTATCCTAAGTATATTAATAAAATTGTCCAATATCAAGAACTATTCATACAAATAAAACATAGAATTATATTGTATTATACACTCGATTAATTAATCATATTTATAGTAAATAATTGAAAATCTTGTATAAAACTAATAATTATTTGTTTTAAACAATATTCTGATTAATATGAAATTTGTATAATTCTAGTAAAAACATGCAATATTATATCATATTATATTTAAATTGAAATATTTTTATAATGAATAATTATTTTAATAGATAGCAATATAACTAATAATAACCAGTGTAATATAATAAATAAGTATGCATTATACATAATAATTTAATTCAATTCAAATATTTTAAAATCATTATCATTGTTTCATTATAATAGTGAAATATTGTAGAGTAGCATGTTGTGAAATACTTTAAAAAACATGTTCTAATGAACTATATTTATTGACCGACCGTATTCGTTCTATCTTATAAGAATAATAAATTACGAGAACACGTGTTGTATTTCTTTTTTATTTACTAAGATATATATGTTATGTTTTAAAACTTAAAGTAGGTACGTGCCTATAAATTATAAAACATAAACTACTTAAAATGGATTTTTAAAAGTAACAATAAAACAAAACTTTAAGCTATTTATAGGTATTAGAATTCCAAAATAAATTACTTTATTATTTATTTTCGGTAAAAATGATTAGTTAGTTCATATTATTATCTAATAATCCCGTTTAAGTAAAATTTTGTTACTTAAAATGTATGTATAATGTGTTTACATTTGTACAAGTATATGGAGAAGTGTTAAATACAATCGAATAAACAATTATTATTATCGTTTTAATTTATTGTTTTTCGTATTAAGTATAGTACAAAAGTTGTCAGTTGTCAATGGATACATTATTTTATCGCGAAACTTATTATTGGTATTCATAAAAATATTAAAACACGAATAAATTTAACCCACAACAAGATAACCAATTTACACATAATTTAATTTTTGTTTTGTGTATGTATGTTATCACATTTATTCCGTTTGTCTTACCCTACAACAAAATGTGGGGTTGTCATGAGGTCTTTTTGGTTAAACTCCTTTATTACTTATGAAGTCATTTGATATGCCTAATAATATCATTTTTGTAGCCTTGAGGCGTTTTTAGAAGTCTTTGACATCGATGAAAAAGTTTGAATGTTTATATTACATAGGTAAAGAAATAAATAAAATATATAAGATCAGATAGTTACGATCGATATTCTATTTTTAAACTAGTTTATCTAATATGAATACAATGTTATGAGGACATAGTTTTACACGGTAGAGAAAATATGAATTAGGTATTATTATTATTATACACTACTATATTTCTATTTTTTTTCATTGTATATATACATTTTCTAGTAAAAATGTGGAAAAATAAATATTTGTACAATATTATATTTTATATATCTATCTAAGTTAGAATTATGTTAAACAATAAAACAATAATAATTCAAGAATTCAATCAAATCGTTTAATATTATAAACAAAAAAGTAAAGCGAGATATGGTCAGAGACTAGAGTTATAACTTAGAATATGCTCAGAGTAGACTTGTAGAATATTTGAGAATTTAATAATATGATATTTTTAGATATGTAAAACAGGTCATGACCATTGTACTACAGGTTATGGTTAAGCCTATTGAAATATATCGCTTTATCAATAGCACCATCAGTATATCACGTTACCTATTGACTAAGTTCAACATAAAACTGCAACTACAGTTACAGTAGTCTGTAATTCGTCTAATTATCTAGTCGATCGATCGTCAGATGATCGTCGACCGAATCTTCTTGGTCGACCTGTTTGGAAACCTGCTAATTTCTGGCCACCGTAGTCGAAAATATTGCGGTTATGGCCGGTGGAGCATCTGATCGGCGATGGCATAGATGGATGAAGCCAATAACCGTTGACTTCTAATTCGTTCAATGACTGATAGACCGGTAAAGCGGATACTAAAGGCAAATCGCTTTTGGTTGTACCTAAATATAAGTAAAATTATCAGTATTTATCATAATATAATATTATATCATTGATTTTAAAATAAAATAAAAAATGGTTTTAAAAATTGTTTAACTAAAGTATAAATTAACTGTGGGTGTTCAACAGAAGCCCCGAAGTGATCATTTTCCGATTGAAATTCGACTTAACTAGTTATCCGGTATGTCAATCAAAACCAAAGTTAAAAATTATGTTCAAACAAATGAGTATTTTATTTGCGTTGTAATGTTTTTGAAAAAAACTACAATGAATTTTATAATTTTAAATTCTATTTTACATCTTTATTCTTACCACACTGTATTTTATGTACATCTTCAAACATGTTAAATTTGTCATCTAATTTATTTCTAACTTTTTTATCTGTATTTATTTTTTTTATAGATGATACAATAGTTAATTTTAATGTAAAACATAATATTATAAGTAAATAATGTATTAACTTCATTGTCTTTATACTAGACCATTAAAACAGCGGTTCATAAATCAAATTATAATGAAATTATAATAAATGCAAATTTTACTTTTCATTTATTGTTTATAGTGAATTACCGTTGTCAGGGATAGTCACAGAAAACATAAATGTTTACCAAATGATTTATTTTTCAATTAGCAAATAAGTAAGAACTATATTGAATAGTGATTAAAGGTGAAAATCAGTAGGTAGATAACTAAATTACTTATTGGTCATTCGATGGCCGGTTGAACAGTAGTAAAATTAAACATGACTATTTATTATAAATTATTTAAATACCTAACTAAATAAAAAGCCAGCAATCAATTATGACGTCCTTTTTTTGTCCTTCAGTCTTCAAAGAAATAAGTGATAAAATGTTATTGGGTCAATTAAAATAAATAAGATTTTAATGCAATAATATTGATTCAAAAAAATGATTATGAGCGAAATTCAGTGGGAAATTTAGGTACAATATAGTGGTAATATATATATTTTTTTAACTTTATTAATTTAAATTTATTTATCACATAAAGTAGAACAGAAAAATTAGTTATCATAAAATAATAAAGTAAAAATTCGTCTAAAATGTAGATTCCGAGAATTTTGTTCTTTTCTGATGTTATTAGTTGTTTTCCTGTTTCATTAGAAAACTATTGAGAATATCGAAAAACGACCTAAATAAACAACCACAAGACTAAATTATTTAAAAAAAGAGAAATAAATTTAATTTTTATAAAAATTGTTCTATATTGAGTCATAAAAAAAATGTTACAGTTCCAAAATGTGTTTCCATATGTAAAATACCAATGTCAATATTCAAATTATTGTCAAGTCCCTATGTTCAAAATTGTATAAGTTATCATAAAATATTTAAAATTAGGTTCGTTAAAATTACAGTTTCCGTTAATATTGTAGTTTTTCAAACATTTTCCGTAAGTTTCCTTATCCAAAAGAAAAACTTTTGAGAAATTAGAAAAATGAGTGAGTAAAGTAATACTAGCTAGACAAATTTTTCTACCAATAGTATACCCTATTTGTGGTAATCATTTCAATATTTCAACTTGAAACGTGGCTTCATACTTAAGAAAAAAAGCACACATTGTAAAACCAATACATTCTTTTCTTTCCTCTGAACCTAAAAAATATAAAGTTAAAAAATGTATTCAAAATTATTTTACATACATTTTATTTATACAATAAATTAAATATGTGAAATATTAATATTAATAAAAAAAAAATTTCTGCATATAAAATTCAAAACGATAAACAACATTTTTTTTTTTTTTTTGTAAATTATTATTGTTAAGTTATCCTTAACAATTAGAAATAGAGAAAATTGAAACATGCTGTTTAATATATTTTATACCTTTCAATAACTAATTAATAATAATAATAGAACAATAGTAGTGAATTTTATAAAACTTAAGTTTACATCGATTATTATGAGATATAGCAAAAACGTATTCATAATATCAAGTTATTTGATAAAATATGAACTTACAAGTATAGTTAGTTATTATTTGAAGTTTTCTTTTTAAATATAAAATTAACTTACATAAAAATAACAAACATTATTTTTAAACAATAATTATTATAAAAAATGTTCAGTGATATATTATAATAGTTTGATAAATTAATATTATATACATATCCACTAATTAATCTATCTTCCTAATCATTACTTCGTATTTACTATAAGAATATAATAAGTAGATATATTAAAATTAACCGTTTTATATTATTATTAAATAATTTTTTTTTTTTTATTCACTCTATGATAATACATATTTTGAACTATACACAGACAAATTTAATATTCAAGATTTTAACTATACTAAAGCTTTATTAGAGGTATTTTACTTATAATCTTCATAACGGTATACTTCAAAACAATTATTAACTATTAAACATGCATTATTATAAGCCTTAAGAAAATGTTTTGAAATAAGTAACTTCCAAGTATTATAACATATTATGGTTTAAAATAACTCTCTCTCTCTCTCTCTCTTCTCTAAACTATATATTTATTATATTATATATTTTTACTTAAACTTTAGTTCAATAAACGTAAAAGCATCTAGAAAATTAGTTCAGTTTGTTGAGTTATTATATATCCTATTATAATATCATACATCATTATTGCGTAAGTGAAATTAATAAATAAGTTACATCTTAAATTTTTACAATATTTTTAGTAGAAAAATATTATATAATTATATAATAATTCTGGTAGGTATAAGTTAAGTTTATAACACAATATTGATCTAAAATTATAAAGTTAGTAGTTATATTATTGTGTTATCATTATAATAATAACTTTTTTCAATTTTAAAAATAAACTTCTTTTATTTGTCAATAATAATAGGTAATAACGTCGTTAATCTGGATAAAATGTACACACATTTTGTAATTATACTGTCATTAACTTGTAATAACTAATATATAATTATTATTATTTATAATGTTTATAATTAACTTGAAAAGTATAAATATACTCAACGCAGTGCATTAACGAGTTAAAAAGCTGAGTTAAGTTAATATTAACTTTAAATAAACTTTAACCTTTGAAAAAATTGTTAACTTTACTTGTAGTTTACCTTTTTTTATTACGTATTAACTTAATAAATAACAAGTTAATTTTCTTAAAATTCAAGTTTAGATATATTTGTATTTTAATTTTAATGAATGATGTAATTAATAGTAAAAATAATTTTCTCAATAATTATGTGCTACTATATTCAGAAAGTTAGGTACAAATAATAAATTTAATATTTTGTTTGTTTTTAACGTACATTTTTTTAATGTTACTTTTTTAAACATAAACTCTTTTAGCTTTCTGTAAATATGTCATATATTTTAATAATTAACAGTATATACATTGATTTTTTTTAATAATGTATAAAAAATGCAAATTAACTTCACTAAAGTTAATAAGTCAATTTATTATTTAAAATTAACTAAATATGAAGTACTCTAATCAATATTAGACAATTAATTTAACTTAACTCGATTGAAAAATGCCATTAATTTGCCCAGCCTTGAATATACAAGTCATCATAGTTAAATTTAATGTATAGTCAACAATAAACAATGTCGATAATTTTATACAGCACAAAACGGTCCAATATAAATAATTGTTGTGACAGTAAATGTACAATATTTTAATAATAAACCTATATCGTGGAAAGAAAGGGAAAAAACCTTTCAACGTAATCGTTCGTCCCAGTCCCTTCTATAATGTAAAGACCTAAGATATACGTTATAAAAATTTCCAACCGAGTTTCCAAACTGGTAGTCGAAGATGGCATTGTTAATATAGGGTTTTGGGTCACATGTGTCGGCTGTACGTGCATTAGGGACGCAGAGTAATTTAATTTAAACAAGTGCTAGTTCAGTTTTTTGTGTGTGTATGGTTCACATGATATTTAAAAGTGAGCCGACTTATCCATTTTTCTATACAAAGTCAAAACCGAATAATAAAACCAATCGCCGAGATTTTAATTGGAAAGGGTTGCCGCGTGTGTGTCGTTCCGTGACGTCATTGGAGTCTCTCGACATCTGGACGGAATCTAATAATTGTCAATCCCTTCATAATACGGCTCCATTTGTGTATATATATATACACATACGTACAAGCCCTGCAGGGTTACGATATTGCCGAGTGCATAAATCAATCCGGTGACACAAACTGTATACTGTATTAAAAAAATAAAAAATAAAAACTCGATTCGATTAGGTGAGAAATTGAACGCGCCCGCCCCGAGGTGACATTTTGATAAAAAATAAAATAAATAAAAAATTAAACGAAACGAACGCTAGAAAAGAAATCGAGAAACGCTGCTTGGGGTGCTGCGCCTGATGCACCGACCCTTTTCGGAATCATCGATTTGCATAACGTCTATAATAGGGGTAACCCCATCCAACCGATCGCGAACAAATTCATCTTTTTAACCGAATAATAAATAGTTTTAATATTCAATATAATATTATGCTAATGAAATTGTTTTTAAAAAATGTGTTCATCGAACATAGTGCAAAGATTAGATTGCCAATTTTTTTTTTAACTTTAAATGTAAATCTGTATTATAAAATATTAGGAACCCCTGTTCTAGAATATGTATATTACACTGCGGCAGTGTCTGGACGGGATTTATGTTTATTGAAGGGAATAGTAACTATTTCTTTTAACATTAAAATTATTTATACGACTTAGTAGATTTCAATAATATTAGTCATACATTATGGACTATTGACTAATATTCATATTATATACGAAATATTAACTAGTTTCAAGTATATTTCAAGTATTAAAATTCCATATAACCTTTTTTTTGAATTCGTAATAATATCGTACCTAATGTGTTTTTATTTCTTAACAAATAATAAAATTATAGTTTAGTTTGTCTACACAAATAAAATGTAATAATACAATATCGACAAGTAGATTTATACTATTTAATGGCTTATAAATATTACACCATAATATAATTATTATAACTTTAAAAAAGTAAACTTATAAATAGTGTGTGTATAAAATCGATAAGTCGTCGAAATCATATTTTATAAAATGTCCACGTGTTAAGATTATGAAAAGTAAGCACCATATTTTTATCCAGTTAACCATAAACAATGGAAGTAGCGCACTTAAAACAAGCAGTCGGCATAAAAATAAAAAAAATTATATGCAATAACTGAGATTCTACAAAACTTATTGTGAACTTTGAATTATTGATCAAGAGATTTTTTCCTTTGTTAAATTGCTTTCTATGGAGAAACTTCGGTCGTCCTCGAAAATATTTCGATGAAAATAAACGCGACCAAATCACCGATAATGTAAAACAAATGGTATTAGTTTATTGAAACAAGGCGCAGAATGGGATTTGTGCCGTTTCAGGAAGAAAAAAAAACTTTTTCATACACACTTATGCCGTGCGAACATCTGCGACGAATTTTTCGTATAACAAAATTTAAAGCTCCGGAAATGGCCGCAGATTCGCTTTATAGAATATTGACTGGTGGAAAGGTGAGGGCATGTATAATGTGAACTCCCCCTCCCCCTCGCCATCGGGAAATGTTGTGCAAATCGGAGACGCGAAAGGATGAAGTTTATGCGGGGGAAATGCGAAACTATAAGAATGAAAATGTGATGTCGTTAACGAAAGATTTACTTTACGTCGTTACAATCGTTTTGGTTCACATGATAAACAGCCAGGGCTATATTCATATCAGACGTATTTTCTAGTGATGTCGGAGACTTATCCACCGCCATTGATAATCAAACGTTTTACGGTAGATCCTCGTAAAGTTTTTACGCGTTTTCTGATCAGCCGTGAGCATTTTCAGTGAATTCGAGGATTTTAATTCGGCACGCAGATAGATTGCACTTGCCCTCGGGCGCCAACTTTGGGTTTAGAATAATAGGTGTGAAAAACGGTTTCGATACGAAATCCCGCCAAACGGAACACCTGATGCCCATTCGCAAAACGAATGAATTTAATATCAATATTCCAACCAATACTCCATCCAACAGCTTTTCCTATTTTTCGAATATTATTGGCATTTGGATTTGTGATTATATGTGTTGTATGATAATAATAATAAAATAAATGGCTTTTCACGGTTTTCAAAACAAGCACATTCAACTATATTACTATTATTGTCTTCGTAAAATGCTAACATACATAATAATATTACAGCCGACGTTGTTGATTGACCTGCGCGCGTCGCGCCGGAAATGATATTTTCTGAACACATTATTAATGTACATGTCAAACAGTGCGGGGCGGGTAGAAAATTCCATATCCGTGATTCTGATGACTTCAAACTTCAATAATACACTTTTCTGGCTCTGAGATAAAACTTTTCTGCGCTCGTTAATAATTGTTTAAACATTTTATCTATATTTTTACTGGTATTTTAAAACGAATTTCCATAAGTAAGGAATTTGTTTTAGACTATCATATGAATTATTTTAATGTAATTTTATTTTATTCTTGTTATATACAAATTAATAGGTATTTCCGATAACGCAGTCAAAAAACATATCTATAATTTAAAAAATGTATTTATATTTAACGATTACTATTTATTTACTATTTAAGTCATATTTCTAATTTTTTTTTAATTTGTGTGGGTTTTTGCATTTATTTAGGATATCAAAATGCCACAGTGATTATGAATTATTAATTTCACCAGATTTCAAACGAACTTATTAATCCACGAATGTTCACAGTAAAGACGAGATTAACGCACAATATGACTACGTCTGCAATTATAATATTATAATACTGATAATGTTGGACCTAACGTGCATAATTTGTGTTAAATCATATTAATAATAATATATTATGGGTCAAAGACAAATAATATTTAAACGTTTCGACAATGATTGTTCGAAACAATAATAGTATTTTAGAGAGTTTAATTTAAATTCTATTATGTGAAAAATATTAACCGTATTAATTTTAATGTAAATAAAGTATAATATATTATATTGTTTATAAATAATATCTATAGTTTTTAATTAAAATATGGCCGTATTGTTTTAATTAATTAATAATCTTGCTTGTGTACACCTAATTACATTTTGCTATATTTTTTTTTAAATATACGAAATTGTTTTATTACGTTACATCAAGTATTCAAATGTAAGCTACGATTGACTATACAAATGGGTTTTGGTTTTAGATTTTATACATTTCAGAGAATATTTTGATATTAATTTATTGCGTGTATAATTTGTGTTTCCGAATTCGAGATCCCACAACCAACCTCAAACCTCTACAAATCACATGATGTGACATCTGGAATAATCCAGTACTATTTATTTGAAGGACCATAGAGATTACTTTGACTTAGAACAGACCATTCGAATGGTCCCATGCATAACAACCCATTTGTATTCTAAGAATGTTTGCGGTTTAACGGTGATAAAAAAAATATGTTGTCCTGTGTATAATAACATATTATGTATACAAATATATTGTATACTATTATTATTATTTTATATTTTTAGTTAAAAAAAAAAAAAGAGTCATATTGAATTAACGATATTACATTTATTCGAATTACAAAGTTTAATAAAAATTGTCTTACAAATATAATATTATAAAGTAAAAGGTTTCGTTTAAACAAAATATGTACTAAGAATGCATAATTTCTTATAATATCATCTATATTATGTGTATGATCCACTTTATAAGTGTTAAATTTTAAACGTGCGAAACTTATATAATATTATCTGTAGTGATAAAAACTTTTTAAGTCTTATCAATGACTCATTGTGTAAAAAATACCATCAAAATGTATGGGCGTAATGATTTTTCTTTTTTTTAATGTTATTCTGTCTTTCGAACTGAGAGTATAAAGACATGTTTTTGCACGATATATGTTAACAGCTATCATTATATTTATCTAGATATATGTATTATAATATAAAAAAAGAAAAACTTATTATCCGTTCATACTCAATCTTACCATTTATAATATATTATATTATATATATTATGTTATCAAATATGCTACCTATTATCATGGCGGCTTTTTCGGTTCACCGTCAGATTTCAAACTTTTAATGGCCATTCTTATGTTGTCGTCGTAACAACTAACAGGAGTTAAATTCATAAACTTGGTCTAAACATCGTAATGGGATCTTGTAAAATGGAGCATTTATAATAGAAATATTATATTTACATTGTTTGTCCCTAGCCGTGAGCAACTTTTGATATACCGTCTAACTCGTAAATATTTCACCTAATTAATATAATATAATGTGTTTAAATTTTAAATATTATGTTTTAGACAAGTACAAAATTAGTCAATCTAAAATACAAACGAATAGCACTAAAAATCCAAAGTGATACATTCTTATTCATTGAAGTGTTGACTTATTCCCCCAAAACCTTTACCTTAGGACCATTTGTCACGTAACAACTGCACTTTGTCTCGTAACTTTTTCTTATTACTTTTTTCCTAATATGCTTTCTAGCCAATTGCTGACACTTCTTAAGGCATTTCAACTTTTCATCGTAATTTTTCTCACATAATCCTTCACGTCCTATAAAACTGGCTGAATATTTTTCTTGAAGCAATGTTTTTTTTCACAATCAGTCATCCAACACCGCAATTCTGTTCCATTCTCATGACAAATAATCATTTTACATAACAAAATAATTTTCTTGATTTTATTTTAATGCGTACTTTTATTTTAAACCCAAACTTTTAAACGAATAAAAATAAATATATTTTTGTTTGCGTATAGTTTTTTTAACTAGGGTTTTACCAACTGCTTACGTTTTCTTTTTAACTGCGCGATTTAGTAGTCTACGCCATGAACGATGAACCACAATTAAATAATCTTCTTCACCCCGTCTCGTTTTCCAGTTTTGTCCACTGCGTAATTCTACCCGAAAAGTTAAGTACGAAAATGCGACGACAAATTGTGTAAACTACACGACGTCTCCGTTCCTGAATATCTAATTATCGCTGAACCGCAGAAGCCGACCAGATGTTTTTATTGTTTCAACTTTTTCCCCTTTGTACTGTCTTAGTCTCACTCGCTTCTTGGTAATGGATTCTAGTCGGGAAACAAATTCGATTACGTGGTAACAGTACCGCTGAAAGTTAACAACAATGTAATATCAGACCATTGTACAATTTAAAAAGTTTATTTTTGACAAGATGTATAAATTACGAGTCGCCGAATCAATTTAGATATAGTGTGCCGTTAATCAACTCGACTCTGACCAAGAGAATTTGGAATTGCTAATCGTATTTGTATATTCATCGAACACGACTGCAAAAAAATGTAAATGCATTTCAATGAGTTGTTGCAAAAATTACGAACATTTCCCACGGCTGGAGGTGGTTTATTGGTATATTATTTGAATTGGAAAATTCTGCACGCACTCGCTTAAGCTATACGGAATGCATTGGAAAATATTATCGTCAGATATTTCAAACACGTGCTTTAAATATCGACCGAAACGTATTTAATTAATTTCGGGCCGGAATCCAAAACGGAATGTACAGATGAGAGGGGAAAAAATATAACAAGATACAGAGACTGGCTTACCTCAACACAAAATTATGTTGTACATGTTAAAAATTTTGAAACATTTTTATCTAATCACCTAAGCTCATCTTAACTTAATATGCCTAATATATACGTATATTATGGCATTTATAATATTTATCTTTAATTGTCATATCTATTAAAAAGGAAAATTATGATATATTTATAGTACTTTTATAAAAATTAGTTCATTTTGATCTCAAATTTAAAAACAACAGAACAATTGATCAAATTAAACTAAAATCATTATTATAATAAAACAACTAATATAAGAACAATTAGTTATTCTCACGAATAATACATTTATTTCATGACATAAAATGTGTCAACCATGAAATTTGATCGACATTTGTTATTCAACATAATATGAATATTAAATTTATCAAACGAAATCTCTATTTAACATTTAATACACAATTTTGGATAATACGTATGCCACTTTATCGATATCACAATTGAGTTTATTATATTTACAATATTTAAATGATAATCGCATGCATTCGATTTTAAATGTACAAAATGTGTTTGAAAACAAAATAACACAACTATAACTACAAAATGGAGTATTTTTGAATGTAAAATAAACGACGTAATAATCCCGGCGTTTTAGTATAGCAGCTTATTTACATCGACGTAATTGTATTTTATTGTTGTGAATTATAATATTATTATTATTTTACCGAAATATCGACGTGATTATTTCCACAGAAAACACTTTAGGTAGTATACAAAATATTTTCTAAAATAGGTTTATAATAATTCTCGAAATATAATTTAAACATTTTTTTTATTATTTTTATTTTATTTTTTGTTTCTTTATCAAAATGTTATAAAATTTAAAAGGAATAATACGATTTTTTGTTAGTTTTTTTTTGTCTTAAATACACTATTATAATGTTTATTTTATTTTTATCTCATTAATTAAATATCAGATCGATGGCAATCATCTCAAGATGACATATTGTTATCCGTGTAACAAATCGCACGCAGTGATAACGGGCTCAGGAAGAAAAAATGTGTAAAAGTTTCAACATAGGTTTCTCTCTTAACTTCTAAGTAAAAGCTTTTGACGTTTGTATCGAACGTATTATTATTGTAGTCATCAGTAATGTGTTTTCTTCTAAACCCAAAAACTTTTCGTTATTATTTTTTTTTTCTTTTACCGAAATATTAACAAAGTTTTACAACAAGTTACTGCACCATTAACTGCCTGAAATGAGCATGTTTAATTATTGAAGTATTTTAGTTGAAAACTTTCGAAATAAATATTTGTGGTACAGCGAAAGAATCCCGTATGGATACGGTTTTAATTAAATTAAATTAACATAAATTCCGTTAGAATGTAATATTTAAAATATGTGTACAAAAAATAATAATAATAATGCCCATGTTATGATACAAATAACTATAATAATCGTACGACAGTATAAACATTGCTACTATCGTCATCTATAATGCCATCGAAATGTTAAAGCTATATGTCTGCTTGTTGAATTCCAAATTCTGCATATTGTAGAGTGCATTACATTGTACATTTTATTACACATCACGTTTTAGTTCTCTTGCGGTAATAGTATCAATTACCAAAACACTGTTGATAATGAAATTTTGTATCTGATAATTATACGTATGATAAGGTTAGGTTACTGTAAATGTACAATGTATATTATTAATTTGAAAATCATAGATAAAAATTGAAATTTTATTAGCCCACTAAAAATATATTATATTTTGTATACGTTTCATGAGTTCAAAATTCAAATTTCATACGCCCCGAAGGGATTGTAACTTTTTCTCCTCTGTTCGTTGTACGTATTATGACCATATTGAGAGAACACCATTTATGTTGCTACTTCATTACTTTAAATATAAATGGCTAAAAGAATAATCTTATATGATAATTTAACATACATATTATATCAAGAGCGATGCTCTTTTATTTACTACAAAGGGTTCCTGCATAGAAGGATCATTTCGATTTAGATATTTTCAAAAAGTAAATTGAACAATATAATAAGTTGTCGACCTTTTTTTTACCTGTCGTGAATTCATATTTTTATATTAAGTTTATGTTTCTCATAGTATACTTTCAGAAAAATATACAATTTTTATTAATATATCATAATATTTTTTTTTTTACGTCAAAATGCATCTTTTTATATAAATATATTAATATATGGTTAAAAAGGTAGATGATTATTTTTTATTTTTTCATAATTTAGCTAGGTAAAAATACAATTGATTATAAATTATTTGTTTCTTACATTGCAATAATTAATATTTTAAATGTAAACATTTAAACACTAACCTAGCCATTTTAATTTATATCACAACGATATACGATCAAATGTTTGTAAGCTAATTGGTAATAAAATAATGTCTCTAGAGTTATAAATAATTGAAAATTGATACTATTAAATATACGGTTATTAAAAAGCTAATTAATCGCATTTTTTTATACGTGATACAAAAGTATATAAAATATGACTTATATATTATAAATATATTTTTTATTGACGTTTTTTACGATGTATACAGTAATTATATTCAATTATGTCCGTTTTATTATTCAATAAACGCTATTATTATAGTAGTACCTATATTATGTTTATATTATATGCAATTAAAACAAAACCAAGTTTTTCGTCCCTTTGAATGACCAATGAAAATTTATCATGGTGCTATTGCGAGACATATTAAATACTTAAGGGTAAAGCGCACGAACGACTTGCGTATTGACCAAATGAGAAAACGATGCGATTACGTATTGGGTACAGGATATTATGGGAGACGGGTTGCGCTGAAGAGATAACGGTTCTCAGGCAAACCTGCCTCAATTAAAATCGAATCTGACGGGACCATTTTTTAATCTTTATGGTTCCTTCCGTGAGTTATTGCTCCGATCGAAGGGACGCAATCTTTACGAGCAGGGAAAGGGATTTTTAATAATAATAATAATAATAATATAGAACGTTGAAAAATTCAATGAGTCTTGAAGTCTTTAATTTGCTTTTCTAAAACCCTTATTTTTTTCCCTTTTTATTTTTCGTTACTTTTGTTTTCGTATGCCACAAAATTACGACAGCACTCGCGGGCCCGACACACTCACTTGCCCCTCACGTCGACGTCTCTCGTTGTTTGTAAAAGCGGTTAATTCAACCGAATAGGTCATGCGGGGCCATTTAAATTCGTCCGCTGGTAAACACGGATAATCGCGGGTGGTTTAAGAGTGAGAAAGAGCAACAAACCCCTTGAGCGAATTACATAATGTGTACCATTTGTTTTGTTATTTAGGGTCTTTGTTTTAAAATATAGATGCAAACATTTTTAAAACCAATATTAATTGACGATTAATTGTTGATACAATCGCTTGGAAAACGCATCCAACTGTATTATTATCTACTAAAATATAACTATAAAATTATTATTATATAAACAAACAAAAACAATATAAAGTAAGTAAGAAGAAAGATATCTAGTCCATTTATATACACATTTCATAATCTATTCACAATATATTATATTACATTGCATTATATAGTCACTCATATACATCTAATAGGGGAACATGGGGCAAAACGGGGTAGTGGCTCATGGGGCAAAATTGATAAAAATAAAGAAAACATTCATTTTTAAAACAAATGATTGCAATCTTTCCTCCTTCAAGAATGCATAGTTGAAATATATATATTTGTAACTAAACTTATACAGCTATGTCAATTTTGTTTACAGTATTCATTATCGTATGTTAATTTTATAAATATATGTAAGTATACTTTTTTTAAATAACCCGATATTTAAATTAACATAAGGAAATGTGTTTCGGTATTTGTTTATTTTTAAATTACATACAAAACAAAACCCACATTATAGAGAATTTAGTTGGTGTACTCAGTTTCCGTTTTTCCTACATATGCATATGTATACACTTAAAATATTCTGCTCGAACCCTTCAAAAACCATCTGAAATTTAATAATATTTTCTATCAGGTTGTAATTTTAATAAAAAGCTTCTAATGGAAAAGTTAAAGACCCAAAAAGAGATTAAAAACGAAGAAATTAAGAGGGTATTAAAAAAGTGTTCATAAATTATTGTTGTTGTTTTCATTATTATTTCAGTGAATTATTAATAGGTACTAGGTACCTAAAGAATATAATATAAGAATTTTTATTATCATAATCAAATGTTTTAAAATCACACTGAAATACAAAATAAAATATTTAAATCGTAAAAGAAAATAATTTTACTTTCTAATGCAGTAATACAAACATACTTCTAATTATTGATTATTAAAATAATAATACAATTATTTATAATAGGTATACTTATCATTTACGTTTAAATTTATAAAATATATACATTTTAATCATTATAGATTTTAGATTAATATTCTACAAAACAATTTTTTTTTTTTACACAAAACGTATAAATAAGTTTTGTACAAATATACCTTATTTGAAAACTAATAAAACGTAAGTATGAACAATATAATAATAATATAGTACATAGTACAAATTATGAGTAAAGTTTTAATACGAGTATTAATATGTTTAATTTAATAATTTACTATTTTTAACAATTGTTAACAATTATAATATTATGTATATTAAAATATTTTTTTTTTTTTTTATGCTATACACTTAAATTTCATAGATACTGAGCCATTTTAGAATGTTTTATACAATTAGGTATTTTTATTTACTCGACATTCGATATCAGGATAAAAAAACGACAAACAAAGTGGAGGATATATTTACTTGAAAGATAAAAAAAACCTAAATACATTACAATTTTCAAAATATGAAAATAATTTCATATTAATATCTGAGTACAGATTTGTTCGGAGAAACTTACCAATCAACAAATGCGTGCTACCGAAAAAAAAATATGTGTAGTTTGATTTTTGTTTTGAGTTATGAAACGATTAGCGAATGGAAATCTACTCCCTTCTCCGTGTCGTTATTTTCCCCGTACGGATATAAAAGTTCAAACAAACTCGTTTTCACTTTTCCTGCTCGCGTTATTATATTGAAATATAATTCTTTCGGTCTGTGCAGGGTTACCGATAACGCACCAATCGACATCTGTTAACCATATCTGTGTTGTAAGCCCTACGGGGCAATGGGCCGCATTCGTCCTTTGCCTGGTGAGGTAAGGACATCACGTACACATTATTCCTGCAGGACGACGGAAGTCTCCATACGCAATTTACTTTCGGTCCTCGGACGGATCAGGCGGAGGGTTGTTAATGCGCGTTTAGCCAGCGGCAACGACAAATGTTTTATGCGCAGGGACTACGGTTAAATTCAGATTTATTGGCCGCCAGGGCGCAGTTAAAATCGGATACGGTTGGAAATCCATTCGGGAAAATGGGTCTCGTGACTGGTATATGTGTGTGGAAAAGCGTGTGTTGGTGCCATCGTTAGGGAAGGTGAAAGGGTGGGCACGCTCTTTCCTGGGATATCGAACGGTAAATAATAATAATAATAATAACAACAATATAACATAATCGTGAAAGGTCTGGATAAAAATATGTTTCATTTTTTAAAATTGTTTTCTCGCAACGGCAATAACAATATCGATATTTCCCAGGTCAATTGAATTGGGAAAGTGTTTTTTTTTAATTTCCCGTCGAACGCGAAAATAATACGCACAGTCGAATAATAAACAATATTATTCGGTCCGGGAACAATAGGTGCGAACTTTACGGTCTAGAGGACAGTGAGAGGATGCTGCGTGCCGGCTGGAGTGAACCGATAAAGCGAAAACCGGCTGCAAGAGCTGACTTAGTTAACGCATCGGTACGTTTGCATTGGACAGGCTCGCGGGGCAAAATTCATTTAGCGGATTAAATATTACGAAAAACAATAGAAATGGACTTTGGGAGAATAATAAACGACGTTGACTATTGAGCTTATTGAGCGACGTGATCTATGATAACAGTAATAATTACGTAACAATAACAACTAACAAGCGATATAATAATAATTTTTTTAAATAATAGCTGTAAATAAATGTTAATCTGGACCGGTAGGACGGACGCTTGTACCCAAACTGGTGCGGGTCAGTGTCCGTCCACCGTGCACTCAACACACCTAACTGTATTCGTATAAATATAGTTCGGCACAAATTATTGACGCTTAAAGTTTACTTGCCAAAAATATTAAAAACGTATTATTTAAATTTGTATTTGTATTTGTAGTTTACATTTCTCTTTATCGTCGTTTTCGGGAGACTATACTATACTACACTATACTATAGTACTCATTCCGCGTACCCATGGTCAATGATGTGTCGGACAGTACCGGACAGGATACCGGTGATCCTGTCCTCGTCCGAATCCAGCCTGGCGGCCAACTGACGATGAATCGTGGGCCCGTCGTCGTCGATGTCCGACAGGCCTCGCGGGTTGTCGTTGATCATGTGCGGCACGGCAAACAGCAAGTGCGCGAAACCATACAGCGCGTGGAACTTAAGCTCGTGGTGCAGCTGTTCCGTGGTGGGCGCCTTCACGTCTGCCGGCAATACGGTCGCTACAGATTCCAAGTATACGGCCAATAAGTCCTCCCACCGGTTGCTCTGTACCTCCGAGTCCGCGTTCTTGTACAGGAAATACGACAAGTCGAGTCCTGGTGAACCGTACCTGAACGAACAAGATCAGCATCATGATCAATTTTTTTAACAAGTATCAAGAATGGCCAAACTGTTTTTGGTTAAGATATACTTTTAATACATTTTTCCTTTTAAGATCGACTTCTATTTAGAAAAAATAATATAAATAATAATAAAATATTTTAATTTTGAGTATGTGTATTGTATTAATCTACTAATATTAGTATAAAAATACATTTGAACAGTGAAAGATTGACTTTGACATCTCTCGCAATCGACTGTTTAGTCACTTTTCATGTACATAATAACTATTATATTATATTAATTAGGGATGGACCAGTTATGGTTATCGGTTCTTCGGTTTCATTGGTACATCGGGAACCAAAGGAGTCGATAATTATAGGTTCTGATATAAATATATAATTTATTTATGAATTATTTTTTGAGATCACATTGGTGGTAAAAATAACAAAAAAACTCAAACAAAGTGAGGATGTTAGTGTTTTTAAATAAATATAATATAAAAAAAAATATCTAATAAAGTAATAACCTGTATCTAATTAATTTAATTATTTTTATATATTTATTAACTATTATATTGTTCCTATATCTTTAAATTGTAAATACGTAGTATGATTTTTGTATAAAAGCTAAATGTATCTAGCTAATGTAAGTTATTTACTCCTTTATTTTATTAAAATTGTAAAAAAAATAATTGGTATCGGTATAGGTATCGAGAACCAAAAGAAAAATTTTTGGAACCGAATAAGAACCGGAACCGATTATTTTTCATGATCCGGCTTATCTCTAATATTAATCATTAAAATACGATCACTCCAATACACCTATTTATAAAGAAATATTATGTTCACATTAATATTATACTAATCATGATTGACAATAGAAAATTGAGAATTCCTGTCATCAGTGGCCGCCAGCATCCACTTTTCGTGAACCTGACTATTTATAATGTTGATAAACGATATTGATATCTAACTATAGAATTATAGTAATTATCGCAATATCGTTGAAAAATAATAAGAAGAAAATGTTTTCTATAATAAGACATCGATGATTTATAATGATTTAAATATTATCGCAATACGATATCGGAAAAATAAAAATGACGTTTTAGAAATAACCTATTGTTTAATAACGCATACGTTTCTGTTAGGACAGTTTCTATGTCTAAGTGTTGTTATCCTTTAAAAGTGAAACACGTAACAGTCCCAAAACTTCTGCTGAACTGAAGAAAATAAATAAAATATATCAGAAAATAAACATATTTATTATTAATTAAATTAATTAAATATTTAACCAAATTATTGTTTAATTTTCCATACAAAGTACCAATTTTTTCAACCCATTAATATTTAATTCACCTTGTATATTTTTACGTAATCAACGACCAGATTAGATATTTCATTATACTTGAAAATGTCTAGCGATTTGAGAAAAGAGTCAATCGACGCGTGCGAAATATTTTAAAATATAACAAGATAACGTTATTATAAAAATAATTTTTAAATATTAATTTAATTATTTATCAAAATAATTAAAATATTATTGTATTAGAGTAAAATACTATCGTATTATTGTAACATTAATTTAAATTAGGTAGGTATATTTACTTATAGTGTTTTTAAAAATATTTAAGTCCAAATAATCCATATTTAAACACGATACGTATAATTTTTATTGTTTAGTTTATTTTAAAGCCCTTAACATCATTTCGTAGAAACTATAATTATGCAATATTCTAATTTAAAAATATTATCTAAAAAACTAAGAATAGGTACACTTCAGTTGATAGAAAAATATACCTAAGCTTTTATTTTATGCGTAGTAAAAAATGTATATATATATATTTTAATCTATATTATACTAAGAAAATAAATTGAATTATCAATTAGTAAAACAATTAAACCAATATTTAATAAGTACGATATACATACCGGCGGGACAATACTTAAATTTAAAATACCGAGTGTTTTATTTTACTATTTTATCACAAGTACTTTTTATGATCACTATAATTAATTTTATACATCATCCATAAACGAAATAAATTGTAATTTAATTTTTGTGTTACCTAATAAAATTCTTTAAAATGTCGTCTTTTTTATATGCGCATCTGTTGATCATAAACATCAACATCAATGAACATTATGTTACGTATAGATACCTACATAAAAGAACCAGCAACGTGTATACATTATATTTATATAGGTACTATTTTTACTATTAATTTGGATTATAAGTGATCAAAAGATTATTATTTTATTAGGTATTATTATTATAACTATAATAGACCAAAGCGATGATTCCTATTATTCTTTTAATTAAAAAACGAATAATTTTAAATCAAGTTTCAATCTAATTCAATCAAAGGTTTAACATAATACAATACAAGTGTAATATAGAAAGATCCGTTTTAAACATATTTTAGAGTGAACAAATATTTAAAAACGTGTAGAATATTATACGAGTATATACATTTTTAAACATATTATACAGGTACTAGTTTTTAGTCAACTATGTTAAATTACATTGAACTTATTTCTTTATCTCTATATATTTACACACACTTTACAAGAAAAAAAAAAGATAAATAATATTAAATTAATAAAAAAAAACTCGTCACCTTTCTACAGTTTGTGGTTCAAATATAATTTATCGAAATTTAATGTGATTTATTTTATATTTTTTATATAAATTTTTTCCTGTATGAAAATATATTAATAGATATTTGCACTATGTATATAACTTATTAATTAATACATTCATTAAATTGGTATTTTTCATTATATAATAAGAAGGTATAGGTAATAGTTGTATTCGTTAATTTATTAGGTTTAGTTAACAATTAATACGTAATTTTTTAATGTATATTTAAATAACGTTAAACGTAATTATTCATAATACAAGTAAAATAACCTTTTTTTTATTATATAATTCTTATAATTATTTACGTTTGAAAATTTCATAACTTATATAATTTTAAAATATAAAAATAATAATTTCAATATTTCAATGAAAATCTGAATTATTATCTGAATGAACTTCAAGAATAGATAATAGATATAGGTGCATAGTAAATTAGTAACCTATTGACTATCATTATATTAATTATTATAATTCATATTTCCTCGTCTCGTTATCAATATACTTTGCAATTTGATAAATTCAGATAATTTCAGTATTTTATCAATGAATGATTTTACGTAAAAGAAATAACATTTGTTAATATAAAAACACCACCCTATGAAAAAAGGTGTTTATTTTAAAAATAAATAGGGATATTAGAATATCCGCGCCTTACCATTGTAGTAAAATAAAGACTATAATTCAAAAAGATCATACTTCACTGGGTGGGAATTTTTATGCATTATATTTTATATAGGTATTATTATAACGTTCGTACATGTTTTTTGGCACAGTTCTGCACCCAATTCAAACTGTAAAAATGATTTATTGGATAAACACAATTTAACACCGATGCCTTCTTATCTTTTCCTAACATTCAGAGGGTGCTGCTACCTTCGCCCAAAACATATGTTTCATATGCATTTTATAATGGTGTACGAAAAGAATTCCGGGAACAGTGGACAAATTTAAAGGCGGAGATAAATGTTGTGTCGGGTTTTATATTATTTTCCATTGTGATCGCAATATCAGTATTATGAGAATCGATGACGGGGGAATTAGATTAAAAAAAAATCTAAAGAGGCGTGGTTCTTTTCATCTATAGTAACGTAAATTGTTTAGGTAAATATGTATAAATATATTAATATAATATTTATCATTTCAACAAAACATTAATATTATATATATACATGTATTGATCATATTTAATTATAGTTAATTATTTTTATTAAAGTGAGTAAACAAATTAATGGATTGTAAAATGTACACTCGATTATAAATATAATATTTACTTTCATTAATTAGATTTTAAAGATAAAAATAATAAAATTCGTTTTTATTTGAAATTCCATTACACATAACTAAAAAGAAAATAAAAAAAAAAAAGATAATAACTCATTTTTAAATACCTAATCATTATGATTACACTATTATATATATTATATAATACTTATCAATATATTATTATAATCAAATTATATCGCTTATAAATAATAAAAAAAAAATGATTATGCAATTTATATAAAATTTACACACACATGTGTATACCTACATTAAATTCCATTCTCAACGACGTAGTCGTAACATAGTCGTGTTGTTTCATTAACAATACATTAACCAGAAGAGTTATAATTAAATTAATAAAAATATTTTAAGAAATTTTAAATTTTAAACACTTAATTATTCCAATGTCAAATTATATTACATTTTACATCCTATTATATTGCATTATTTAATCCCTTAACATAACCGAATCTGGCCAAATTGATTACATGATTATTATGTATGTGCTTATTACAATAAAATTATAAATAAATAACTTATTCATTTATATTAATCAAGATTGACATGTAGCGGTTTTTAATACCTATGCTAAGTCCAATTTTTCATGATAGACGTGTAATTAAAAAAAAAAAAGGAACATGCTAATTTTTCAAAAAGAAATGACAGCCACTGTCTGATGTTTTTGATAATGATATGTTTATGAAATATGTAGATACAAACCTAATTCCTTTGTGTAAAAAAAAATTATATATATCCTAGTTGATTAAATTATAATATATGAAATGCAATTTGCGTCAGCTTAAAATGTTCTGTATTTTTTTTTTATACATCAAATATCCTATATATATATATATATATATATTATAGTATATAAAGTGTATTATATGTATTTAACAATTTTACAACGATATTAATTTGTCAAAACATTTCAAAAATTCTACGATACACTATGTACCTATATTATATCAATTTTTTGTAAATACTATAAGTCCATATAAATTTAATAAATATATTGTCTAAAATCTGTTGTTTTTCGTATCTAATATTGTTATAAATACTTATAATTTTACTGCTGAATTCTATGATAAGTATTATGTTACAATATTTCATCCAATTATTAGAGACAATAACTGGTATGTAAATCATATCGTTAATATCGTATATCTTACACGTCATATAATGACAATTACACGCATTTTATTTATACGTTTACGTAGTTATTATTTTTAAATTTTAACCGATTACGATTTATGAGATTAAAGCAATATTATTGTTATCATGACGTAATCTGTTTTCGTATATTACGACTAATCAAATGTAAATCATATAAGAAAAAAATATCTATATATTATGACTTAACGGTTCCGGGTACTTATCATTTCCTTTGCGCGCAATTACCTGACGGCGGTGAATTCGGTGATCATGGCGTCCCGCGGCTGTCCAGAATCGTCATAGTCGAACAGTATGTTGGACTTGCAGTAATCGCCGTGACATATGACGGCGAACGGTTCCTTGGGCGTCATGGCCAGCTTCAGGTTGCGGTCCGCTTCGCGCATCATGGTCAAGAATCCCTTGAGCTTGCCGTCCCGATACTGTTCTTGTTCCATGAGCGGCCGGGCACCGCGCATGCCCATCGACTTGAGCCCGTCCTTGACCAGCCAACCGTCCTCGTCCCACTGGATTTCGCGCAGGTTGCCGACCATCTTGCGGAACGCGACGGGGTTTTTCTGCTTGGCGGTATACGACATGCCGTGGAACCGTCCCAGCGCGGCTATGGCCACGGCCAGGTGATTGTAGTCCATGTGCGTGCCGCAACCGGTGTCCGTGGACGGCGACGTCGAGTAACCGGCGGCCCGGGGATCTTCCAGCACAATAACGTCCTCGTGCCAATGGACGCCGCACTCGTTCCGGCCGTACACGAACACGGGCAGCACGGGCGCCCGGGCCTCCGCCGGCAAGTGTTCCAACAGGAACGGCACCACGTTCCGGTAAGCGTGTATCTCGTTATGGAACTGCCGGTCAGTTTTCAGAACGGTGCGCAGGAACTCGATCTGCGGCTTCTGTTTGACCGTCAGCCGGACCGCGCGCCGACCGTCGTTTCCGGCCACGGTCAACTGGCCGGACGCGACCACGGACGACAGGCGGTGTGTCTGCCTGAGACGTGTGGCGTGCCTGGGATCCTTGTCCGGTTCGAACGTAACCGGCCGGTCGGCAGTCGCGTCGTACGCGCCGTCGGTGGTCAGCACGTCGGAGAGCCAACGCTTGAACGTCTCGTGGCTCGAATCCATGGTGATAACGCCGCTCTATATGACGGACTGTTGAACCGATGCACTTAATTATATGAACACGAGTGCGTTGTATATTAATATCGTGCGTACGCGCGGACGTGCCGCACACGTCTATGAACGTATATCGATTACCGTCGTCGCCCGTCAATGTCGCAGCTCGTATACTCGACCGATAGCGTGTAAATTGTTTCTCAGCATTGTATGATTTTCTGTACAATTATAATATTAATAATATTTTCTCGTGATAGTAACTGAAGGTTTTTTTTTTATTTATCTCTCTCATTCTCTCTCTCTCTCTCTATTTCTCTTTCTCTCTTTCCCACTCTCTCTCACTCATTCTCTTGCACGTTATCTCCCGACACACAACAACAAATCACTCGATTATTGTTATCACCATATTGTCTCCTATAGTATTATTCGACGTAAGTCCTCGAACACTCACAATAGAACGATACGCACACTTCGTGCTTGTAAATTATGATATATTAATTATTTGTTTATAGCTGTACCTACGAGATAATATTAAACATTATTACTACGGTTTATATATTTACTATTTCGGATTCGTCGTAAAGTTTGAAAATAATCGTTTGTCTCTGTGTCACGGAATATTTACATTGCAAATGTGAATAATTTACATCTCGTAATTTAAATTTTTAAATATTTTGTTCGATTTTTACTATACATAAGTAAGACGGTAATAAAAAATCCCCAGTAAGCCTAATCTATTTATTTTCAATTTGTTTTTGCACACTCACACTCCGTGCGTTTCATAAACGAAAAACGTCATTGAACATAATTTCATAATTGTAAGAGTATAATGATAGTTTTATCAGTGTTTCGTTCTATTGTCAGTATTCATATTTCTCTATGCTTAGTCAATAAAATAAAAATATACATTTTTAAATATATATAGTTATCTTTACGTCATGGTACCTAATCTATCTAACTGATAAAATAACAAAATAATTAAACTTCTCTCATTTTATAATAACATGTTTTCTTTTCTTAAATACTTTACACTGGACTAGGCTATATTATTAATTAGTAATATTAGTCATTACTAATAGTATATATTACATTAATATAATTTTGTCGTTGTTAGGTTTTAAATTACCTATTTAATTGATTATTTATATGATACGACTTTTGCTCATACATCGTACCTACATTTCTACAATTAATTATGTTTATCATGTTTTGATTGGTTTTTATGTTATCTAATAATCATCTATGTTAAATAGTATTTTATAAATAATATTTTTATTAGAAATAAAATAATTTTAAAAATGTATTTGTTTATCAATAATTTAATAAGTGTCTAATCAACAACTTAATATATGATTGACTTAATTTAATTAAAAAACCAAACAATATTTCTACTAAGTTTCTACTATGAAAGCGTCGCGACGCATCGTAATAAACATAATTATTATACAGTCGAATACATTGTGCTAACTGGTTTTTTATGGTGAATAAAATATATCTTCATTCTGTATAATAGTATTTAAATACTAAATATACTAATATTGTCATCAATTAACACAAATTTAATAGTTTTATTAAAATAAAATAAACATAATATTTTCACCAAAAAATATATATTTAATATAATATATTATATTAATTCAGTTATTGTGGTGGTATAATACAATAAAAGATAACTAACTGACGTGAGTAGAAAGTAAACCAATAATATACTATAATTGAATTACACCAAATAATTTCATTACAATTGCGTGTTTTTTTACCCTTCAGCATTTTAAAGTTAGTCAAGCAGCAATGTACTTATTTCTAAAAATTTAATAATATTTTTCGATAAACGAAACGTAATGAAAAATAAAATATTAAAAACAGATTAATTAATAATAATTATGCAAAGTATTATATGAGAATAACTATCTGAACCTAAATACACATTCAAATTAAATATTGTTACATTAAGTTATGCCCAACAACAGACATTATTAGTCTATTTCATTTAGTTTAAATCTATAAACAAAATTAATTACTGGTTTAAAAATAACCTCAAAAAAGTAAAAAATGAAATTAATAAATAATATTATTACGTTGGTAGGATATACATTTTATATCTTACCTAAAAAAAAGCATTGTTCAAAATTGCAGGTAATCTTACTTAATCCATACTTAAACATTATAATTTCACAAAATTGTTCCAATGTAAATGTACACTAAAAGTTTAAATCAACTCATAAAATGTGTAGTAAGGCTGGGCATAAACGACTTATAAAGTTATAAGTAAAGTTAAAAGTTAAGTTAATATTAACTTTTTAACTTAAATTTTAATATCTGAATATTTATAAACTTAAATTGTACTTTAACATTTTTTATTACGCATTAACTAAATAACTTAATTTTCTTAAAATCCAAGTTAAGTTAATATATTTTTATATACATTTTAAGTTCAATTCATATACTAAAAATTTTTTTTTTTCAAAAATTTAATTTGTTTTGTATTTTATTTCGTGTGCCACAATATATTCAGGCAATTCAACAAAACAAGTCTATTTTTCATGTTAAATACTAATAATAATATTTTAAATTTCTATTATTAAGTTATTGACTATTGTTATGTTATAATCATGGCTAAATATATAGGTATGTCGGCAACTTTGTAAAATTTTGTTAAAGTTTGCACATGTATTATTATTCCATGATATTTCATGAAAGAAAATCTCAGCTGGCAGTGATCCATAGAGTAGATTATTAATACCTGCTGAAATCATGTGAAATATCTCACTCATTATTCACGTATGACCAATCATTACTGTTATTTGTTATGATAATAATTGATAATGAATTCACTGCCAGTGGCCGCCATGACACCTGCGTATCACAAAGTTGCTGACATACCTATATATAAGCCATGGTTATAATAATAGAATAATAAATAATTATCTTGTTTTCGTTTACTGAATGTATTTTATGTTTTTATTTTTAAACATTTTAAAACCCACATTAAATTAATTTAATGAAAATAATTAATATATTTGGTATACATATATTTTATAGGTGAATTACACCTAGAAAATCTATAATTATAAAATCACAATATTATATTTATATTAATAGTCATTATTGCTATTTGGGTTATATTGTTATTTCTATTATATTATTGATGTAAATATATATATAATAGGTTCGTTTGAACGGGTGTAAATCTGCAACATGTTCTTCATAGTCATTGTCTTAAGTTTTCGACCGAAAAATATAATTCAATTCATGTGTTATTGTTAAACAAAATTTAAAAATGTGAGATCATGAAACTTTTCTTTCACTGAAAAACAACATATTTTTTATATTATTATAATAGTGCTTCTATAACAGATAACATAATAAAATTGAGCTAATTGAAAACAAATATATATTAATTATTAATTTAATATTTTAGGTTCTGAGTGAAGCGAGAATATATTGGTTTTACAAAGATTTTTTTTTTTTATGTATGAAGACACTTTTTCGGGTAGAAATAATGGTCCGATTACTA
Source organism: Eriosoma lanigerum (assembly GCA_013282895.1). Classification (NCBI taxonomy): domain Eukaryota; kingdom Metazoa; phylum Arthropoda; class Insecta; order Hemiptera; family Aphididae; genus Eriosoma; species Eriosoma lanigerum. The sequence continues at coordinate 14,429,143 of CM023358.1, forward strand.
CAAGTAGGATATGCGTTCGGTTGCAAATCGTGTCTAGTTGGTACTTTATTCAGCTCATTTTTCGAAATTCTCAAAAGCTTTTCTTTGGGAGGGGAAAAACTACCAAATAATGGCGGAAAATCGGAAAAATTACGATTTCTGTTATTTTAAATTTTTTAATTTTGTGATAACTATTTGAGTATTGATCATAAGGACTTGAAACTTTTTTTGAGTGTCAACATACGTGTTTTACAATATAGAAAAATTTTTTGAAACGATTGATTGATTTTCTGACTAAATATAGAGATTTTAACTTTTTTCCAAAAATGTTTAATATTTCCTGTAATTTTTGTTTTTTCGATTCGAAAATTTTATCAGAGTTTAATCATATACAACTTAATCTTTTTACAAAATATTTTCAAACTCGTATGTTGCAACTTTATTTTATAAGCTTCTAAAATTTGGATAATTTTAACAGAAATGAATATTATGATATTTTTTTTTATGTATGAAGACACTTTTTCGGGTAGAAATAATGGTCCGATTACCATAAGAAGGTTATGTTTTAGATAGAAAATTGCATTTTGTTGGTACTTTATTTAACTCATTTTTCGAAATTCTCAAAAGCTTTTCTTTGGGAGGGGAAAAACTACCAAAAAATGGCGGAAAATCAGCAAAATTACGGTTTCTGTTATTTTAAATTTTTTAATTTCGTGATAACTAATTGAATTTTAATCATAGTGTCTTGAAAATTTTTATGAGTATTAACTTAGGTGAATTTCATTACAAAAAAAATTTAGTAACAAATGGTTGATTTTCTGACTAAGTAAAAAATTTTGGCTTTTTTTATAAAAATGTTTAATATTTCCTGCAATTTTTAGTTTATTGGTTTGAAAATTTTGTCAAAGTCTAGACATAAACGACTTAAAGTTTTTACAAAATATTTTGAAAATCGTGACTGACAATTTTTTTTCATAACTTTATAAAATAAGAATTTTTGAAAATCGGCATAATTACTGTTTCATTATTTTATTTCTTAATAACTAAATAAGTTTTGATCGTAGGAAATTGAAATTTATTTTAAATATTTACATTCGTAATTTACACACGTGGTAAAATTTTGGAATGGATTATTAGTATAGCATATTGTAATATATTGAGTTTCGCTCAGAATCTTATTTTCTAATGCAATATCATTGCATTCAAATCTTAAGTATAATAAACCACTAATTTCTCCGAGGACCGAAGGGACGGAGGAGGAACGCTCACAATCGACATCTTCACTTATCAATACTTTTGTTTGGTTTCAATGTTCAAACCTCAATATAGTGTGGCCGATATTACCGGAAGATACAGCTCTCTTTATTTTTACTACTTGACTACTTTCAATCCTACAGTAACCTTTACTTATTTTTATATATAATAAATAGTGACAAGTACAAATTTATTGAATGTGTCTTTTTCAAACGCATACTACCTAAGTCTAATTAAATAAATATAATTTAGTTTAAAAATGTAAAAAAAAAATAACTTAACATAACTTAAGTAAGTAAGTTTTTTTTTCGTGACTTAATTATTAACTTAACTGAGTTTATACAATATTTCATCAACTATTAACTGTAAACTTTTTCCATTTTATGTCGATTAACTTAACTTAACTTAGTTAAATGATTTCATTAACTTGCCTAACTTTGAATTATGTAGTATGATTTTAATAATAATGTATTATCTATTCTTTTTTACTTATATAGTCGTAATAATTAATTAATAAATTATAAATATCTCAGTATAAACTGGCCATAATAAATACAATTATTTCCAGTTCTATTATAAGTTAGTATGTAAGTTTTTGATAATTATTTAAACTAGTTAACGATAATGTCAATCTAAACTCTAAAAAGCTAAAGCATCAGGTTTGAAAAAAAGTAGGAATGTTTGATTAAGTTAACCTGATGATATGCAAACATAAAATTTATTAAAAAAGTAAGTACTTTGTAATGAATTTTTGTTGTAATTTATGTTATATAACATACAATTTTAACAAGTTTAAAATAATAAAAACGTGATAGTAACATTTTTTTGGATTATGTTTATTTTCAATGTCACCACACTATGATTATACCGTGTTATATCTTTTTCGACGAATACCATAGTTTTAGAATTATATATTTTACAATTTTTAATAATTGAATAGTACCTACAGATAACAGAAATAATTAATTAGTATATAATGGAGTAAAAAGTATTATTAATATTATACTGTTTTTATACGATTATGGACAATTTAAATTTTAATGATTGAAATATATTAAATAAATTAACTATAATGAATAATAATTGTATACAATTTACAATAAATGTGTATAATATATGTAGATAATTTAAAAAATCAATAAAGTAGTAAACAATACTGATTTCAATTGTTTATAATAACAAGGCCTTATGTAATTATAATAAAACTAATAAGATAATATTTTACTATTAAATATATCATTGCATAATCGTCTCAAAACGAGATTTATATTGATTTTCATGCGTTCTACCCAAGTTAATGGACAACGGTAGATCATAAAAATCTAGACAAAATCTTGTCTTGTCCAAGATATAAAAAATATTGAGACAAAGACTCGTTTTATTTGTTTCAAATGAATCAATCCGGATAAAATTAATCGATACTAATATTGAAAATTACCATTCGGTAATACAGTATCAACCAAATGCTGGACCATGTCAGCTACTATTTCGGTACCAGCATCGCCGCCTAATTTTAAGTAATAATCTAAGTTAGAGTTATGTCGGTCTTTCGGAACCTTTTTTTCAAGTAGAACTGGTAGGTAAAACGACGAATGCGCGAATCCGAACAGACCGGACAGGCCCATCTCAACGTCTAATGCGTGTCGGTTCGGCACTGGGACATCAGACGGCACAGCCGCGGCCAGTGACGCGCAATAAACGTCCATCAGATCGTCCCATCGAGCTGCACGCATTGATTGCGTGGTGTTCATGAACAGGAAGAACGATAGATCCAACACGGGCGAACCGTACTTTGGCGTACCGAAATCGAACGGCATCGCATCTACTGGACAACCATTGCTGTCGTATCGGAACAGCAAGTTGTTCCGGTTGAAGTCACCGTGGCATAACACGGACAGCGGTTCCCGCGGATTGAACGCACGCTTTAGCGACTCATCATCGTCACCGATGAGCAATTTGAACCGACGCATGTGTTCGTTGTCCCGGTACTGATCACCGGTCCGTTCCAACAATCGGACCATTCCTCGTTCAGCGAATTTCTGAAATGCGTTTTTTCCTATAACCCAATGTCCATCCTCGTTCCATTGAGTAACTACAATTCCTGAAATTATCTCCATAAATCGGTTAAGATCTTTATACTTCGCAACGTACGATAACGCATGAAATCTGAAAATAAAATAAATATCATATTTTTATTTTATTACTGATTTGATTAGCATTGTATTGGTTTTACAATTATGTATTCTTTTTTATTAAATCTGAAAGCACTATTTCAGGCAGAAATAGTGGTCCGATTACCATGAATTAGTTATGTTTTCAATACAGAATAGCATCTAATTTAATTAATTTTTCAAATTTCTCAAAAGTTTTTCTTTAGGAGAAGAAAATTTACCAAAGAACTCCAAATTCTCGGAAACATGGTATTTTGACGAACTTGATTTTAAATAATAACTAATGAAATTTTGAACTCAGGAACTTAAACATTTTTTTTTAGTACTTATATTAATATTTAGGTGTCCTAAATGTGAGAAAAAATTGTGGAACTGTTACATTGATTATTATGTTTAAAAATAGAAATTTGAAATTTTTCTAAAAATATAATTATTTTCACAGTTATAATTAGCATAATTTTCAACTTTGGGTTTAACATTTTCTAAACTTAATAGAAGCATAATCATAAGCTACATAACCCAGTTTTGAGTGAATTTTGAGTAGTAGATGTACTCCAATTACTATAGTTACGGTATTCTTTTGGTAGATAATTTTGTCTAGTTAGTACTTTGTAAAGGTAATTAGTTTTAATATCCTCTATATTTTTCTAATTAAACGGGAATAACCATAAATAACGGTAAAAAACTGTAAAATTTGCAGAATCTACATTTTTGACGAACTTTAATTTCATTATTTTATGATAAATAATTTTTCTGTTGCACATAATTTGATAAAATATAAAGAAATTTTATAAAAATTAATATTATAATTAGCCAATATCTCACTAAGTTTCGCTTAGAATAACTTTTTCGAATGCAATATTATTGCAATCAAATCTTATTAATAATATAATTTAGTAACATTTCACACTGATTTCTCCAACAACCGAAGGGACGAAAGAAGAACTTCAGAATCAACTTCCCGGCTTTTTCATTTTTACATCGCGAAATATCGATTTTTCATTATAATCATATTTACTAGGTACTTCCCAATTAATTGTAGAATTACATTAAAATTAATTAACTTAAGAATAAATCCTATCGGTTTATTGTTAACATATCTAGAAATAATTGCAAGTACAACATTTTTATTATAATTTTCTGATTAAATATAATTTTGTATGATTTTTACTCACTTTGCTATTGTATCTAAAGCTTTTACTAAATGATTATAATCCAAGAAAAGACTTTCTTTAGATAAATAATATCCAAGGCTATTAGCATTTTCCAATAGAATTAAATCTTTTTCCGCAAACTCGCCACATTTATTACGTCCGTAAAAAAACTTTGGTAGGGATGGCCCATCCATATCGTTTATTATTGAACCATAACACGAAAATAAATAAGGTAAAATTCTTTCATACATAATTAATTCATTATGAAATTCCAAATCATTGTTAAAAGATTCACGTCTCTCCTTATTTTGAATTTTTAACTTTATCAGAACAGAATAACTTTTTCCGTCTGATACGTTAATAGTTCCAAAAATTACTTCTGATTTGAATTGATCCTTTCCAATAAGATCCTTATTTTGTTCAAACGATACAAATTTAAGATTTTTTCCAAACGCCCCATCTGAAACAATTGCAAGTAATTCTTCTTCAATTTTAAAGTCCATTATTGAGCTATTTATATGCTCAAACACTATAATTCGTCTACTAAAGATCCGATGTAACTCTACTAAACATATAAATCAACCTAACATTATTTTAAGTGTAAAATTCTTATCTTTCCGTTTCTACTGGGTAATAAATATAACCAATCGTAATTCGTTGAAGAAGGTAAATAATAATAAAATTTAAAATGTCAATATTTAGTTATATGCAATTGTTATCTGATATTAATAAATTGCTTACTTAATACATGAGTGTATGTATATATGCTTAATAGTTCACTAAAGTTATTGCAATTAAAAAAAAAATACCTACCACTTATCTAAAAGTGCTTTTTGTAGATTTTCTAAAATAAATAGTTATTAATTATTAACAAAGAATAAAAAATATATACGTGATAATAGAATTTCAATCACATGCAATTTGATTTAATGTGATCGTATAAGTATAATGATTACTATTACATAATCGTGTTGGAAAAGTAAGATATATATACTCCAGTTTTTAATTTTTTTTTTTTTCAGAAAGTAATTATAATTATTGAGCATGGACATTATATATATATATATACATTAAGTGGTAGACATTTATTAAATTATTATTTCATAATAATTATATAGGTAAAATTTAAAATATTACATTGGCTTATATTATTTTTCCATATCTCATATTATTATAAACACAATTGAATTTAAAAATGATTGATATGGTTGTTGCATTATTTTCAATAGTAATATAGATTTTTTAACGATAATTATAACATTTCGTAATATTTGTTAATTTAGATTTATATAAAATATGTATCTACATTATAAAAGTATAGTTAATTATATTTTACTCGAGAAAAATAATAGCCTACTCGTCTTGTTCATGATCGCAGTATAAGAGTCAAAATCATTATTATAAGTCTCACGTTCCTCCTTATATTAAAGTTTTAAGGATTATGAATGAGCATTTCTTAAGGGGTTATGTTTAAGCAATTTTCTGTTTAATTCTCTTTCTAAAGTGTCTTTGTGTGAAACATAGTCATGATCATTAGTGTTAGTAAATGTATTTGATCTAAATTATTAAAATCTTATCATATATAAAACGATGAAGGTAAAGAAAGGAGATTCGAATTTTTCGTTAAGTCGTTTTTAGGTTGACTTGTCCACTTATTACATTTCGTCTAATTATACTACAAATTTTAATATTGACTGTTTTTAATTTAAGATTTTTGGCGGAGCATGAAAGTATTGTATTTACAAAATATTCTTTTTTATGCATGAAAACATTTTTTTTGCGTAGAAATAATGGTTCGATTACCACAAATAAGGTATACTTTCTGTAAAAAAGTGCATTTAGTTGGTACTTTATAAAGCTCATTTTTCGAATTTCTCAAAAGTATTTCCTTAAGAGAAGAAAAACTACCAAAAAATGGCAAAATTACGATTTCCGTAATTTTTAATTTTTTTACTTCCGGCTAACTAATTGAGTTTTGATCATAGGGATTTCAAAATTTGTTTGAGTACTAACATAGGTAATATACAAGTATGGTAAAATTTTGGAACGGATTAGTTTATTTTTTGGCTAAATATAGAGCTTTGAATTTTTTCCAAAAATGTTTAATATTACCTGCAATTTTTGGTTTAACGGTATGAAATTTTTATTGAAGCCTACTCATATACTATTTAATCTATTTATAAAATATTTTGGAATTCGTGACTGAAAATTTTTATCATGAAATGATAACTCCTTGAATTATGATCGTAGGAACTTATTTTGATAATTTATTTTGAATATTTACATAAGTAACTTACAGTCGTAGTAAAAATTTGGAATGGATTATCAGTATAATATATTGTAATATATTGAGATTCGCTCAGAATCGTATTTCCTAATGCAATATCATTGCATTCAAAATCGTAATAATTATAATAAACCATTAATTTCTCTGAAGACCGAAGAAACGAAGGGGAAACGTCATAAATTGACATTTCTGCTTTTTTTTTAAATTGGTTTGAAAGAATTTAATTGGGAATAATTAAAAATTACAAAAAGATATCGATCTTAAGAAAATATCATGACGTATTTAAATATATCTTCAGATCCCTTACTCCATTACTATAAATTAATCGGTACGTCGGAAGTAGGAAAGTATAAATTCGTAAATTAAGCGTATATAGGTATGACGTATGATATAGGATCTGTTTCAATATCTTACTTAACCAACACTGCAGAATGTGAAATTCGTCTAACGTCTTGAGTAATTATTGTAAATTTAAATCGATCCTTTATAGCGAAACCCTTATTCTGTTTGAAGAACACATATATAAATTTTTTTCACAAATGATCTATCAATTGGTATACTCAAAAAGTGCAGTATTTAAATATTTTTCTGGATTTCTCAAATGTATATACTAAAAATATGTATTGACCACTGACGTGGAATAAAATAATTATATAATATTATAATAATCTCTACATAATAAAGGTTTAACTTATCATATTTTATTTAAATACCTGAATACAAATTATAACATAATATAAAAACTGCATTAGATAAATGAAATTACCTATAAAGTTTAAAATCGATAATGCCTTTTGACTACCGTGGATTTTATGATGCACTGCCATATTTAGATGAGAGTTTGTGTAAAAAAAAAAAACTGTCTGTGTATTGAAGACTGAAATAAATTAAAGACTGTTTCAATATTATTGTTTACTATTGTACTTTAAAATAAGTTTATTTTATTGATAAATTTTTGTTAAAAATATTATGTAAAATTATTATACTTGGTAGGTAGCGTTCCTATACCATTTTTCAAGACTTCGAAAATCATAAGTCTTATGTTATGCTCATTATAAGTTATAAAGTTGTGTTATATTTCTATGAATAATTAGTTGTAAAGTAGTATTAGTAATAAAGTGCAATAAATTAAATTTTCATTTTAAATTGATAATTCTAACGTATTTTGTTGTATTTATATTATTTAATTTATGAAACCTTCAACAAATTTAATTATAAAAATTCAATTGAGATCAAATATAAAAAAAAAAATATGAGTTAAAAAATATGCTCACGTTTATAACTTATTCAATTACTTATGAGGGCTCGATTTCTAGTATTTTATGTTTTTAGTTCGAATGGACATTCAATAATTATTGAGAATAATTTAAGGTTAGTAATATTCACGATGTGAATATTACTGATTAATATAATTTTATAGTAATTAAATGTTTTTACTCATAGCATTCATCCACATACTAAAACAGCCTATCTCAAATTTTATTTTGTGCAACATAACGTATCTCATGTAAATTGTTATATTTATGTTAAATATTCAATTTGTAATAAAATATATTTTTTTTAAATAAAATATTGAAAATAAAATTGCTCAATAATTAATTTAAATAACTTATTATTCTTCTCCTGAATAATCATGTAAACTGAGATACACACTGTCATTGTATAAGCGACGATATAATGATGTTTTTATAAACTTATTTATATTATTATTATTATTATTATTAGATCCATATCAGATAATATGAACAGTAAATATTATATTATATTTTTTTTTTTTTTTTTTGTAGATGAATCTAATTCAATATTTATGTAATAAAAACTAAAAAAATATAGATCAATAACTAAACTTTTAATTTAATATAAATCATGTTATCCAAAACAATTTTGGTATTAATTGCGTTTTCTGAAAAATTTCACAATTTCAATATGGAAATAAATTATTTTTATTCAAAGTTGAAAATATTTTGTACTCAATAATATGTAAAATTTAATTTAATTACATCTGTATTTATATTTTAATTAAAACGATAATTTCTAAGATTAACGAATAGCAATATTAAGTTATACATGCACTAATTGTCAGAAAATATATGATTATTATACTAAAATAAAAACAGAAAATTAAAAAAAATACATACATAATATTATTTGATTACAATGTATTATTCCAATCGTAAATCCTTTAAAATTTAAATGACAAAATATTGTAAAATTTCCAATTTTTATTTTATTTATTCATAATTTGACACAAATAATTTATACTTACATCTATATTAATTATTTATAGTAGATTGGTAAATGATAAAATAATTTACAAATTAACGAAACTTTGGTATTAATTATAAATATTCGAGTGATATAAAATACGAGGTTATTGATAATCATTATTATATTTCTATTTCCATTAGTCGTACGGATTCATGATTTAAAATCAATGTACACTTAAGGTCCAAAGTAATATTTGATGGTAATTACCATTTGTGTAACTATCTACTTAAATAATATTAAACGGTTTATATAACTACCGAAATAATATAAGTAAATATATACAAATAATTTTTATAATTGTAATTTTTATAGTTTTCGTATCAAACATTCGTATATCCCATGTCGACAAAATGCTGTACCATGTCAGCCACTAAATCGGTTGCCCCATCGCCGCCGAAAAGTACCATTCGGCCTATATGCGAATCGTCTTTTAAATCGACATCCATTATCGTGTCGTCCAACAATTGACTGGGTAAATAGAATCACGCGTGCGCAAGTCCGAACAACCCGGATGCGGCCATCTCGACGTCCAGTGCGTGTCGGTCGGGCACTGGGACGCCGGACGGTACGGCCGCGGCCAGCGACGCGCAATAAACGTCCAACAGATCGTCCCATCGGGCTGCGCGCATCGATTGCGATGTGTTCATGTACAGGAAAAACGATAGATCCAACGCGGGCGAACCGTAGCGCGGTGTACCGAAATCGAACAGCATCGCGTCCACCGGACGCCCATTGCTGTCGTACAGGAACAGCAAGTTGTTTCTGTTAAAGTCACCGTGGCACAACACGGACAGCGGTTCCCGCGGCTTGAGCGCACGTCTCAGCGAATTGTCTCCGTCACCGATAAGCACGTTGAACCGACGCAAGTGTTCGTGGTCCCGGTACTGATCACCGTTCCGTTCCAACAACCGGTCAACTCCTCGTTTTCCAAATATCCGCAAAGCGTTTTTCCGGTAGAGCCATTGTCCGTCCGGGTGCCATTGCGTGTCACGAACATCTGCAATTATTTCGCGAAATCTATCAGGATTGTCAAATTTTGCTATGTACGACAACGCATGAAACCTAAAATTTAATAATTAAGTTACATTCGATATTATATATATTGTATTATATACCCAAGAATAGTTTTTAAAAATAATATTGCATATCGATTAAACATAATTTCAAATCTATACTTTTCATAATAATTGTAGATCTACTTACTTTGCTAATGCATATAAAGTATTTAATAAGTGATTGTAATCAAGAAACAAACGTTGTTTGCTCAAATGGTATCCTAAATGATTAGCATTTTCCAGTAAGATAAAATCTTTTCCCATAAATTCGCCACATCTATTACGCCCGTAGAGGAACCTAGGTAAATGTGGTCCATCTACATATTTTGCTGACGTACGAGCACGACACGCAAACAAGAAAGGCATAAGTTTTTCATACACAATAATTTCGTTATGAAAGTTTTCATCGATTTTCATAAATTCACACCAATCCACTTCCTGAGGTTTTAACTTAACCAAAACAGGAAAGCTTGAGCATCAGATGTTATGACATTACCAAATATTACTCTTGAGTTATATTGATTTTTTCCAGCGAGATCCTCATTCCGCTCGAACGACACAAATTTCAAATTTTTTCCAAATACACCATTGTTCACAATCGAAGGAAATTCTTCTTGAATTATCGACTCCATATCGTGATGACTGATGAATACTAAATATTGTGTCTTGTGTTTTTTTCAGATTTCACATATAATAATTTGTTATTAAATAACATCCGAGTTTATCTCTATATTTTTTCTTATAAATTAAAATAATCATAAATAAATAAATAACTGGTATTAATATTAAAATTTACGACGGAAATTTGAACTCAAGTAAGCAGGCACTTACAATAATTGTATTAAGATTAACATAAATGTATAATAACAACTTTGTTTATGATGTATTTGTCTACATTTTTTTCTGATTACATTTTCTAATCACAATGTTTTCAGGGATTATTGTAATAATCTCTTTTATATTTTATTGTAATCAAATAAATAACAACATTAATTATAGATAAATATAATTTTATACTTAGACATTAATTATTAAATAAGTTGTTTTTTGTTTATATAATACAATATTTGTAGCTAAATATAATCGACAATCATATTTATTTGTTAGTTTAATATAGATTTGTTTGTTTAGCCGATCAAGATTGCAAATAAGTATAGTTTATAATTGATAGAATTTCCAACCACATATTTGTATCAGGATTATATAGATATTTGAATCGATAGAGTCACAAGGATGTGATGGAGACAATTCTAAACCTCTAATTATGTTGTGATATCACAACGTTTTCATAAACCATTGTAAATAATCGAATTAATGAGTAATATAATAACAAAATATTGATTTGCATTTCGAAGTTTGAAATAACCCCATGTGTATGCTGATAATCTCATTTATAACTATTCAAAATGTTTGTGGAAAATGCTTATGTATCGTAGAAGTACGAAGTGTGATGTTTTGTATTTAAAATACGTTCAACTTGGTTACTGATAACATAATATTTTATATTCTAAAAATATATTTATTATAACTTTAGTAGTCCTCATATATAATTTATAATAAATCCTACCAGATATGTACAAACACGATAGGTATATATTTGTATTGCAAATTTTATAATTAAAAATGAAAAATAATAACTTGTTATTTAATAATAATATTATATACATATATTAATAGCTAGGTCATTAAAAATCAATAAAGTTTATACAAATGTTTACTTATAATGAAATTTATATTTAATCATATACCTTGGTTTAATATTTCATCTTAGACGGTTCAGCCAACTTGTGTTTACAATTAATTAAGTAAATTGCCTGCGTCCATAATATTATTTACATCAATGAAAAACATAATATATATGTGTAAATTAAATATTAACACGTTGACCGCCATAAGACCTTATATAAGGTCCCATCATACTTTATCCTCATCGCCAAATGTTTTTCATAGATATACTAAAAAAATGTTTAGATTTCTTTAAAATTTTATATATCTTTTTATTACTGTTCACCCGTTATAAAAGTAGGGATATTTGTGACCTGAAATGAATCTCGTTAATCTACGGTATACAGTTGTATACCAACTTTTAGTAATTGACTAAGATTTAGAATTAAATCTCACAGCAAATTTAAGTAACATAGTAAAAAACCTTTTGGTGGCCAACGTATTAATATTAATTATATTTTGGTAATTTTATCTAAAACTATAAGTAAGTTTATTTTTTATTTATTTTATATATATTAACTGGCGTTAGCCTAATTTACAATAAGTTGTAATAAATTATAACAGAAATTTAAATATAAATATAGAATAATGATATAAAATACTAAAAATGTATGGCACTATAGTAATATTATAATTATAAAATTATATGCTAATAGATAAATAGATAAATATAAATTATTATATAACATGCACAAATAGTTATTTCTTATAGTTAATACTAAGGAATAAAATATCTTTTTTAAAGGTATTCCCATCTGATAGCAAAATATTTATGGGGCAATTGGACAAATTTTTTTAGTGGAATGAGGAATATAAAAGAGATTCTTATTTTGTGTATTATGATGGTTTGTTTTGAAAGAGATGAGACTAAGGATGAATAGATCATTCGTTATTTAATCATTTTTGGAGGAATATGGAATATGAATATTGTTTTCTGCCTTTTAATGATTGTAAGTTTAATATGTTGAGAATATGATCATAACCAAAGTGGGGTTGTCTGAGTTTAAACATCCATTCGCTTTTATACGTAGTCATATACATATATTATATTATAACTTTATAACTATTATTTAGTACTAATTTAACACATATGCGATTTTAATAAAACCATACGACTTATTTCATAAGGTTAAATTTGTTCCACAAATCTGAAAATTAAAATCAAAGTTTTGCTTTTATATTATGTATAGGTTGGTAATTACCTTTGTTATTTCGTTGTTATGAACAGTTTGTCAAGATGGAGAAGTCTTATTAATATGAAGTGATTGTGTAGAATTTCATGATGATACTTACTTGGAGATGATACTTAAAGAAGTAATTTTATCCTAAAATTCGTTAAATATCATATAAATAAGAGAAAAACCTAACGATGAATTACGAAAAGTAATAAAATTCACATCAAACCAATTTTTATGTCAACTATTACTGTTGCATTATTTATTAGAAATTGTAAATTGTTGAACACACTTTAATATTTTTTTGACTATCTACGTATGTAAAACCACGTTCTATAGGTGTATCACCTATTTACGAATAATAATTTTTTCAATATTTGATTGCTTTCATCTATACATAGAAGACTCTTAATTCATTGAATTTATAATATTTATAATATTTGTCCTTAAAATATTTGATAAAATTGTTAATATTGTATGCAGAAAAGTAAAACTTAAAAAAAGTGAAATAACATATTTATTTATTTAACTATGTATAAAATATTTAAAAAATCTTTAGGTCGAAACTTTCAATAATCAAAGAAACTTCCATCACTATTATGGTAATATCTCGTTATCTACAAAAAAAAAAAACAATAATAATAATATTAAAGTCTATCCTTGTTTTACAATTTTTAGTATTAACTAATAATAATTACAAATTTAAATAGCTTTAATAATATTTGTTGAAATTCAATTGTTAATTATATTGGTATATAATATTATTTACTTGTATAATGAATAACAAAATATTAGTATGTTTTTTAATTATAACTATGTTAAAAACATAAAATTTTAAAAAAAATTGTTTAAATAGATAAATGTCGAAACCAACAATCATTAATTTCGTTTTTTATTCATTAAAAAATGATAACTATGACAACATATTATCTTACTAAATTAAGAAAAATACTTTATTATTTGCAATATAGTCAGAAAAATATTTTCTTATCATAAGTGTGCTAACTTTCACGCATACTTAGGTAATAACTTAACCTTTATGAAAAATAAAAAGTAATTTAAAAAAAAACCAACTTGTATTAAATTTTCATTATATTTTAATTCCATTTGTACATATATGATATTAATTGAATGCAATGTTAGTTATAATTTAAACATGAATCTTAACCAGATCTGGATACGATTATAATGTATCTAAATTGGTTTAAATATAATATTACTGTTTTTATAATTTATTATAAATTATTCATTCAGCAAATAATATAATAATATTATACAAAAACCAAACATATAAACACATTATAATAACTTACCCTAAATGACTGTACTAGATGTAAAATAATACATTTAATGTATAAACAAAATGTTATTTTTATTCTTTTAAAAAACTAATACAATTATAATAAAGTACTTTCTTTGAAAATGCTCGGTATTTCGATATGTTATTTTATGGTGGATAACGGCAACTATTCGTTGTAACTTATGTTCATTAAGTGTTGGATCACGTCCGCAAACATATCCGTAGCTGTGTCACCGCCAAACGACAAAAATACCCTCAACGAGTCGGAATCGTTAAGGTCAAGAAATTCTGATGGATCCACTCGTTTCTCTTTCTCTAACGATATCCTCGAAAAGAATGATACATGCGCCGCCCCGTAGAATGCGTACTCGCGCATTTCGGTGTCCAACCGTGCGCGGTTCAGCACCGGGACGGCGTCGGCTATGTCGGAAACCGACGAAGCCAGCGACGTGCAATACACTTCCAGCAGTTCGTCCCAGTGCGCGTCACGAAGACCCTGGTCCGTGTTCATGAACAGGAAGAACGATAGATCCAGCACTGGCGACCCGTATCTTATGGTGGCCATGTCAAACGCCAACGCGTTCACGGGCTTGCCGGTGTCGTCATTGTACCGGAAAAGCAGATTGTTCCGGTTAAAGTCACCGTGGCATACGACGGCCAGCGGTTCGCGAGGTGTCAAAACCCGTCGCATCGTTCGGTTCGTGTCGGACAATATTTCAGTCCGAAAACGTTGGATGCGACAGTCATCGTTGTCACTACCCAGACGTTCCGTCAGCCTGTCCAAGACTACTGAAAATAGTCCTTTTACCACGAAATCCGTGATCGCCCATTCGCCATTGTCGGAAAATTGTGTGTCTTTGATATCCGCGATAATTTTGGCGAACCGCTCAGGATCCTTGTACTTAGCCCTGTATGACAACCCGTGGAATCTGAAAACGTATAAACTATTAATATTTAGTCGCAATAGTAATAATATTTACAAAAAATATATTCGTTAAACGCAGTAGTGGTTCATCTCAAATGCAGGACTGTGTGTAAAAAAAAGGCCAACAAAAAAATGATAAAAAATGATAAATTACAATATTATAATGAAAATATTAAAAAGTATTTTTATTCTAAAATAATAAAATTGTATATAAATATTAGTATTTTTGCCAAAATAGAAGTTATTGTACAATAATTATTGAAATAATAATTATTATACCTACAATAAGCAGATAATCGTAATTTAATAATAATATACATTTATATGATAATTTTATTTTTAACGTTGTGTAATAATGAGCCCCTTTGTCCAAGTGCCTGTGGAATTTGCACACATATAATTATGATACTGGTTCAACGACATTTTTTATGTAACTTATATGTGTAAATATTTATGTGAATATTTTCATACAATTCATTGACCTAACGTCAAAAAGTAACTGTTTTAAGGAAGACCGCAATATTTATATTTAAAAAGTTTTCTATCCTGTATAATCGTTTGATTTAGGATTATAGCGTGTCTAATTAAACTTTTGAACAAATTATATTATTTTTATATTATAGAAAATATATTTATTGATTTATTTATCTAATACGAGAATGTTATAATATTTACATTTTTTAATTCTTATATATTCTTAAATTCCAATTTTTTATATATATTCAATTTACCTTTTTCAATAATCATAAAAACTGCCTATACATAACGCCTTAAAATCGTGACTCGTAGCCACCTCTAAAAATTTAATTTCAACATATAAGTAAGGGGTTATGTATAGGCAATATAATTATATTGTAATGTTATACTGAAACATAAAATATTGATCCACTCTAACAGTCTAACACAACAGTATTTAGTACAATAGTATTAGTTGAAAAAAAACGAAACTAAATTACTTTTATTAAATTTTACATTTATTTCATTGACTCAATACGCAACATCGAACAAAATATATTACTAATTCTATAATTTAATTTATTCGTACAATAATAGTGAAAACAACTGTACTCACTACTCAGTGGCGTATTTAGGGGGGTTTCTTCCCTGCAATTTTTTTTTGTAAGAAATGTGTGGCTCATATGAAATCGTAAAAGTGAAAAACATGATATTTTATTGACAATAATAATAAAAGTAAAAATAAATAAATATGAATATGAAGGGGTGAAACTATAATTATATTTTCAGAGGAAAGAATATTGTCTGGACACCCCCCAAAAAAAAAAAAAAATCCCTAAATACGCCACTGAGTGTACTACAATAATATATTTTTCAAACTTACAGTAAATATTTCTTTTACTCAATTATTATAACAAAATATAATTGAAAACATTAATGACATTTATTGTTATAATTGAATTAACAAATAAAAATTAATATAATATTTGTAAATAAAAAAGTTATACTTAATTAATACGCATACGATTAAATAGGTTATTAGCTGTTGACCTTAACTTGATAAACTATACATATACGTGTACAGTTTATTATCAAATCTCTGCGTCTGCAGTTTAATGCATTGTACGTAATAACGTACAATACAAAAGCCAAATGTGAAATCGAAAAATCAATTCAACAAATTTACATCTATTCGGTTTAATAACTTATCACTGAAAATATTGGAAACCAACAAAATTATCTCCGAAATATTATAAAATCGCCTGCTTTAATATTGTTTCTCATTTTAAATACAATAATATAACCAAAATACCTTTAAACTCTCTTACACGAAATTTAAAGTTAGATGTAGAGATGTTTATTTCACACCAAAATTAAGGCGATCAAATCGTTACATAATTTCATAAATTATTAGTTATTGTTAACGATTATACGCAGTGTTGCATACATTTGCTACTATTATTATTACTATAAATATATTAAGACTCACTTTGCGAGCGTCCTAAGAGCAACGGTCACGTGATCGAAATCCATAAACAAGTGTTGTTCGGACAGTCGGTATCCTTTTGGTGTTTCATTTTCCACGACCACCATGTCCTGGAGCGAGAAATCTCCACATTGGTTACGACCGTAAAAGTACCGCGGAAGCGGCGGCACGCGATCGTCAGAACCGCACGGCAAATGGATCAACAAGTGCGGCCAAATCCGTTCGTAAAACATCGTCTCATTGTGGAACTGCAAGTCGTTTTTTAGTATTGTCCGCATCTCGTGTTTTCTGTGTTTGAGCTTGAACACGAGCTGATTATGTTCGCAGTTGCCATCATCGCGAATAATTGTTACGGTGCCGAAGTACACGGTGGATGCATACTGATCCTTTCCGGTTTGTCGATCGTCCTGTTTACACGACACTAGTGTGCAATTCGAGCCAAACGCACCCGCGACTATCATATCCGCGACCGCTCGGTCCATCGACCAGTCCACTGACTCCGACATCGTGCACTACAATAGATTTACCGATGATGATAAATCTCCAAGGAATTTCACGATGATTTAGTTTGTACGGAAATATTCATTAATAATTATTTATAATATTATAAAAAAAATATATACCTAATAATATATTATGTATCAACTTCACAGTAAGATTATCGAAACCGTACTGAATTCGGATGTGTGTACCATTTGCCAGCCATTGTGATGTTACGTAAAACAAACCGTATCCAAATTCATAACATAGCGCTAATCGATTTTTTCGTAGACCGATTAACCTCTTATTTCACAATATAACAATATCATCAAACAGGCAACAGACAATTTGTATATAAATGTAGCTACACCGATGGTTGAAACAACACTTTCTATTGTATTACCTGCAAGATATTATGTTTAAATTTAATGGGAAT
Source organism: Eriosoma lanigerum (assembly GCA_013282895.1). Lineage (NCBI taxonomy): Eukaryota > Metazoa > Arthropoda > Insecta > Hemiptera > Aphididae > Eriosoma > Eriosoma lanigerum. The sequence continues at coordinate 14,447,294 of CM023358.1, forward strand.
TATATTACATCCATAATATATTATGGATATTTTTAGATATAGTCTCTGTATTTTATACCTAATGAATAATAATAATATTTTAATAATGTTTATGATTATTAAATTGTTGAAAATGTATTAACTTCAATTTGGTAGTGATTCTAAAAAGTATAATATTATTTTTATACAATTTCTTATATAGATTATTTTATGATTTAAATTTAAAGATAATTTAAAATTCAGTAATATTCGAGAAATGCACTAAGTATATAAATAAGTTCAAAACTATTGAAGTGTCCCTAAACATTTATTTTATGATATAGGTATGTGTCATGTTATTTTGGATATATTACCGTCACAATATGACATACAAAAATAAAAACTTGGATAATATTTCATACTATTTATCATGACATAGAATGATTCACGAATAGGTACATGGCGAATTGCTTTTGTCTTATTGAGACACGTAAATTTATCGATGTCGACCCCACTTCAATAACACTCCGTTTCGTGTCATTTATTGTCTTTTACTTGATAGTAGATATATATATATATATATTGTATTATTATATACAATGTCTGGTAACGTTTCTGATGAACTTTCAATACTTTGTCGTAGATAATAAACCTCATCACACATAATAAGATGATAATAATAATATTATCATTACAAATATATATATATATATAATTATAATTTTTAAAAATATGATATCTTTAATAAAATGATAGTTGAAAATATTTTAACACTCTGTATAGCGTTATAATTTTAATGAATGAACCGAAAAAAAATGAATGAAAGAAAACTTATCTAAAATAATATTAATAATTTAAATTATTAAACTTAGATATATGTTTTATCAATAACAGTAATTTTATGATAATTTAATAATTTTTATTTTTGAATATTTTTAAATATTTATCTCACCTTACGTATTGTAAGTTTGGATATGTATTATCCATAATAATATATTTAATTTAATATTACAAAATATGTTTACTATAATTTTTTATTGAAATGTTTTATGAATAAACATAGTCTAGTAACTGATAATTCTAACTAAAACAGCATAATCACTTTATTTATGATCATCAAAATGTATAGGTTAATTAACCTCATTAATGGTATAACTACCACAATCTAAAAAATGATATAATATTAACATACATTGTAATTTTATAATGAAATAGTAAATCAGTATCAAAAAACGATCACACATTATACCATTTTTAAAGGTATACCTAATTAAAACTAAAAAACAATTAACTATTGTATACAGTTTGAAAAATATATTTTCATATTTTAAAATTCAAATAACTAAATTATTTACCGTTATTTTTTATACCCTTAGTTGATCAATACATAGGCTAATAATGATGGTAATAAAAACAATCATTGAAAAACAATTTTTTTATTTCAACTAGAAGCAATCGAATATTTCTTTTATTTGATAAACATCACCTTTTGGTTATATCTTACATTAGCTTAGCTGTTAGAATATTAATATTGTTTAACTTATGTTAATTAAATTATTTATGTAACTAATTTAAATGTAGATTACAATTTCATAAGTCATGACATATTTTAATATGAATCAATAAGTTTTACAAAAATAATACATATTCCATTAATATATTTGTATGACGTTAAAGAGAACTATATTATAATATATTTATCTCAATATCGTTAATGAAAATCTATTTATTTTTAAGTCATCAAAGAATCACTTTTATTTAGATATTTATAATATATTCCAATTTAATTGTTTAATATATTATAAAAATTATAATAAACTAAAAGTCATACCACAATACGCTAAGTATTCGTACGTGCTTAAATGAATGCAATTTCTTATTTTCTATCAATTTATTTATTTTGACATGTACAATTCATCATTGAAAGAATCATGAAATTTCCTACTTTCTATCCTTGGAAATCTTAAACAGCTAAACTATCCTAAATAACCTTACCTAGACAATATATAACAAAATAAACATAGTGAATTTAAGAATACAGCTCATACAAAAATTGTAAATATTGTTTATTTCCACATAGTTAAGTCTAGAAATTTGATTTATATTATATTTTAAATTATTTTAATGTATAGCATATATAACATATAACGTATTAATGTAGATTGTAGTTATGAATCATGAAATCTAAATAGAAATGGTAAATAATGATTTAGGTAAAAATACTATTAGGTATGATATTATGATAAAATTAATTTTGTTTTATCAAAATTAATTCCACAAAATAATCATTTATAATAATCAAAGGTTATGTTGTCAATGGAAAAGTCGTTGGAAAACATTATTTTTTCTGCATGTTACCGCGTAAACATTCATCGATCTTGGTTGTTCAATTCAATTCGAAAGCGGTAGGTCCGCGTACCTAATATCGATAAAATGTTGGACGATATCAGCGATCGTATCAGTGGCCTTATCACCACCGTATGACAAGATCAACACCGCTAACTCATCTCTGGGTTTGGAACACCATTGCATAGGGTCCAACGATTTAGATTCTTCTAACATTACCCGTACGAAGAACGACACGTGTATCAATCCATAGAACCCGTACTCGCGTATTTCGGCGTCTATCTGTGCGCGATTCAGCACTGGGACATTATCGGCTATGTCGTCGACGTCCACGGTTAACGCAGCACAATACGCGTTCAGTAACTCGTCCCAGTGCCGGTGTTCCGTATTCATGTACAGGAAGAACGATAGATCAAGCGCAGGCGAACCGTACCGGATGGTGGCCATATCTAACAACATCACATCCACAGGACAGCCACCAACGTCATCGTATCGGAACATCATGTTGTTCCTGTTAAAATCACCGTGGCACAATACGGCCAGAGGTTCGGCCGGCTGGCTTACGCGCCAAAACGTCCGTTTCGCTTCGCTCAGCAGTTCCGTCCGGAACCGTCGTAATCTCTCGTCATATTTACTGCCGTAACGTTCCACCAACCTGTCCAGAATCGGGGTGAATAGTTCTCGAATTCCGTTTTCTGGCATGAACCATTCGCCGTCTGCGTCCCAATGCGTTTCCGAAATTTTTGAAACCATTCCCATGAACTTCGTTCGGTTCACGTACTTAGCTCTGTACGACAATCCATGAAATCTACGATCAAACGATATAATTAGGTATAAAATATTCATTTGTACAAGATTTACGGAACTTAACAAAATAAAGTGTATTTTAAACAGTTCAATAAACTAAATAATTATTAACACTACACATATGAATAACAAAATAAATTTAAAAAATAGAGCACAAACCAAGTTGCAAATTATTTATATATATATAATTATAATTTTAAATTGTTTAAATTCAATATTAATCATTAAGTTGCATTGTAAAAGTTTTACATATTGTATAGATTGTTAAATATTATAACAACTAAAACTAAAATATATATTTTGTATAAATTTCTGTAATATACATTTTATTTGACTAAAAATAACGTGTGTTAATAAAGTAATATTATTATCAATTTACGGATTTTAGGCTATTTAAACTCACATTTATATGTAGAATTTCAAATATTGAAATATTACTATAACATAATACTAAAATATTATTGTGCTTTTGACTTATAAACAACTTTACGGTACCTACAGAAAATTAATAAATATTAATCATTTTAAAATCAAATACATACCTAAATATTTTTAAGGCTGTATGTTATACCAAACGTTTTATTATGTGTACAATTTGTATAACTAAAATCAACAACCCCTAAAAAAGTGTTTGAACTAGGTTAAAAGTAAATACATCCAAAGTTATTTCGAAATTTTTACTTTTGTGTTTTTTTCATAAATCCATTATTAACTATGTATAAAAAGAAAATTATAAAAAATGGTAACGTAAATTTAGAATATTCCTCCTTCGTCCCTTCGGTCCTCTGAGAAATTAGTGGTTTATTATAATTATTAAGATTTGAACGCAATTATATTGCATTAGAAAATACGATTCTGAGCGAATCTCAATATATTAATATATATATTATACTGATAATCCATTTCAATATTTTACCATGAGTGTAAATTACACATGTATATATTCAAAATAAATTATAAATTCCTATGATAAAAACTCGAGGAGTTATCATTTCATGATAAAAATTGTCAATCACGATTTTCAAAATATTTTGTAAATAGATTAAATAGTATATGATTAGGTTTCTATAAAAATTTTAAACCGTTAAACCAAAAATTGCAGGTAATATTAAACATTTTTAGAAAAAATTCAAAACTCTATATTTAGCCGAAAAATCAACGCTTCAAAATTTGACTAAACGTAAATATTACCTATGTGAGTACTCAAAAAAAATTTTCAAGGCTCTACGATCAAAACTAAATTAATAATCAAGAAATAAAAACAATTTAAATAACAGAAACCGTAATTTTACTCATTTTCCGCTTCCCAAAGAAAAAAATTTGGGAAATTTATAAAACGAGCTAAATAAAATACCAACTAAATGAAATTTGGTACGAAAAGGGTACCCTATTTGTGGTAATCGGTCCATTATTTCTACCCGAAAAAATGTTTTCATACATCGGAAAAAAAAATAATAAAAAGCCGATTAAAAAAATTGCCAGTCACAATTTTCAAAATATTTTGTAAAAATATTAAGTAGTATATTATAATGCTTCTATAAAATTTTCAAATGGATAAACCGAAAATTGTAGGTAATATTAATTTTTAGGAAAAAAGTTCATAGCTCTATATTTAGCCAAACAATCAACTTATCTTTTCCAAAATGTTAACACACTTGTATATTACCAATTTTAGTACTCAACATTTTTTAAGTCCCTACGATCAAAACTCAATAAATTATCACAAAATAAAAAAAAAAAATTACGGAAATCATAATTTTGTGATTTTTTGGTACCTAGTTTTTAGAGAAATTCAAAAAACGAACTTAATAAAGTACCAAGAAGATACGATTTGTTACCAAAAGCATACTCTACTTGTGATAATCGGATAATTATTTCTACACAAAAAAAATTTTCATACATAAAAAATGCTCCGCTAAAAATCTAAAAGTTGATTTTTTTATTTTGCACATAATTTAAAAAAATTACATTACAATTATGTATTGTACGATAAGTTAAGTTAGGTTATTAATTATTAAGTGTATTTTGGGTTATAATTAGTAACATATACATTATTGTAAATATTTATTCTGTATGAATAATATATAATGTAATAAATTATAGTTTTTGTGAAAATAAAGAGCAAAAAAACTAGAAATAGTTGATAAAAATATTTAAACCCTACACGATTGTCGGCTCACCTTGCCAGAGCCCTTATAGCCACGATCGCGTGGTCTAGATCCAAATGCAACCGGTGGTCGCATTGAGCCGATCGATATCCGCAGGTGTTAGCGTTCTCTAGGACAATCATGTCCCGGTGCGAGTGATCGCCGCATTCGTTCCGGCCGTAAAAGTACCGGGCCAGTCGAGGCACGCTGTCCTCGACGGTTGCGAGTTCTCGCAAGAACGGCACGATCCGTTCGTAGAACATCGTCTCGTTGCTAAAATGCAAGTCTGTTCTGTAGAACACCCGTAACTCGGAATTCCGGTGCTTGAGTTTGACCACCAGCCGTTGACGGAAAATTCCGTCCGCGTCTCCGTGGTCCGCAGCGACTGTGACCGTACCATAAAACACCGTGGACGCGAACTGATCATGTACGATGTGCCGGCTGTCCAACACGAACGAAACGTACCGGACGCCCGTGCCAAACGCTCCGGCGTTCGTTATTTCCGCGATCTCCCGGTCCAGCGGCAGGTCCGCCATAGCCGGATTTCCCGATTTTCCGTCCATCAAAATATTAAAAATAATTTCCGGACGCCGATTTCCAGTTAGACTACCGATTATCAATAGACACGTTATTTTACGTTATTTCCCGAAAACTGTTGGTCGTTCGCGTCCACCGTATCAACGCAACACCGTCGAGTCTCCTACTAATCACATACTATACATAGAGCCTGCGCATTACCAGTTACCGCACCAATGGGTAATGACCACAACTGGTTTGTAACATAATTATACTCATGACCATAGTCTATTCTATAATTAACGCTATGACTCGTTATCATTGACTATTATCGTTTAAATAGCGTGTGTACAACGAACACACAATCAATAATAACTCGTCGTAGTATACGTCAAAAATATATATTATGCATAATTGAATGTTAGCATTTAAAGTATGGATTGGCATTATAATGACACGAAGTAGTAATCAATAGTTTAATAATGGTTATGACGTATTTCAGAAACGAACAATTTTTCTCGCGCGAAATGTTATGTTTAAAAAATAATAATGATGAAAATAATAGGTTTTTAGAAGGTTATAGTGCATTCCGGAACTATCCGACTAGCCCAACGGGTTAATTGAGTTTAAATTTTCCCTCACTCTTTGGAAATGTCTTACCACTACGGACCAACACAGCAAATAATTTTAATTCAAAGTTTAAAATTCTATGTAGTTACTTCAGCATCAGATTAAATTTCAGTCCAACACTTACGTGCATATAAGTTATTCTGTGAAATTATATATTGCATACGAATTTTTCGCCGAGTAACTTCTTCCTTTGAGATGTATAATATTAATTGACAATTGTTTTCATTATATGTAAGTTAAACTGTTTTTTAACAATATTTTAATTTAGACTATTTTTTACAAATTATTACTTGATACATTATAGTAGTGACGATATATTTTCAATAGTCAAGTATTTTTAATAAATTATAGTTTGATAATTATTATAATGTACTATAAAATTATTATATTAACATAGTTTTATAAAATAATACTAAATTGCAATTTATAAAAAGATTATTACTTTTATTTTATACTCGTGCCATCAGTATTAGTTTTAGTAAACAAAGTATTAATGACAGGTATTAAAACTATTATTTACTATTAGATAACAGATGTAATATTTAATTTCAATATTATAATACAACTATACGTTAAACTGATTTAAATTATAATTATTATGGAAATTGTAGATATTTTCCGCTAATTTACGTATTTTGTAATTACAAAATAATTGGATTTATTAATATAAAATAACTCTAACATCATATATGTTTTTGTATAACTTTGTAAACTATTAACTACCAACCATAAAATGTGCAAAAAAAAATTCTAATAGTATAATATAAAAATGATGACTGTTAATTTAAAACTTCATCACTTGTCATTCCATCTATAATCAATTGATAATTTTATTATAAAATTAATTAATTATTAATTATTCAAATAATACAATAAATTTGTATATTTTATTGTCTATATTAATACGAAATTACTTAATCACGTACTCGTATAAACTAAATAAATTATCTTTTTTTTCTAAATTCATTTCTCCTAATTGGTAATAATTTTAAATTTTAAATTTTAAAATAAACTATATTTAATTCAAATGTTACTTAATCAAATTATGTTCATTAATAGATAATTTTATAAATATAATTTTGAACATTGTTCGTTTAAATTAACAATTATAATTTAATGATACATTATAATAGTTATTAAATTAATAAGAATGTACTTGGATTATAAAACAACTAATTAATTTTGTTTACTTGTTACATACACATGACATACAATTAAATTCAAATGAAGCAATAAAAAAACAAGAAGGTTGGTTCCGGACGATAGTAGTGGATTACTATAATTAAGATACAAATGTAATGATATTGCATTCGAAAAAACAATTCTTAGCGAAACTCAGTCAGGTACACAATATATTATACTGATAATGCGTTCCAAAATTTTACTACGTGTATAAATTACTTATGAGATTATACAAAAAAATTTACATACCCTGTAATTTGCCGTTTTTCTATCATTTTTTAGCAGTTTTTCTTCTTCCAAGAAAAAACTTTTGAGAAATTCGAAAAATGAACTATTTAAAGTACGAATAGATACAATTTCCTATCTAAAGCATACTCTACTTATGATAATTAGACCATTACTTATACCCGAAAAAATGTTTTCAGACTTTTAAAAACACAAGACAAATTCTAATATTCAATTCTACTAAAAATTATAATTTTGAAGCTTATAACTAAAAATTTGATTTACGATTTTCAAAAAATTTTGTAAATAGGATAAGTTGCATATGATTGTACTTCTATACAATTTTCAAACTATTAAACCTAAATTTAAAGGGAATATTTAACATTTTTGGATAAATTTCAAAGCTCTATATTTAGTCACAAAATTAACCAATCTGTTCTTTCATATGTAGAACATATATGTGAATACTTAAAAAAATTTAGAATCTAAAAGTAAATATTCAATAATTGTGTATTTAATTTTTTGGTATTTCGGTTATAGCTTGTACCTCGCATTATATTCCCAACTAGATGGGATCAGCTACCCTAGGTACACCTCCATAGATATCCAATTTCTACCTCTACTTATCTACACCAAATATCTTCATATTACTTTCTATTATATATTCTGCTTTTCTTCGATTTTTATCAACCTCTCTTGCCTTTTATTTCCATTTACATAACAACTCTAACTGCCTTTGAATCAATTCTCCTAATAACCAGTCCGAACTATCTCAGCCTATTTTCTCTCATTCTCATATTCTGGTCATATGGTTATATTTATTGAATTTATATCATTTTAAATTATTTTATAAACATTTTACTCTTAATTAATTATATAATGCCATCATCTATTTAAATTAATTAAAAATATATTTACAAAAAATGTATTTAGAATATATTATAGTTTGTTGAGTATTTATTAATTTTAAACGCAATAATAACATTTAAATTATAATTAATAAATGATATGAACAGTTAATGTATTTGAACACAACTTAATAAATTTGTCTAAATCGTCTTTAAAACCCCGAAATACTTACTATACTTATATCAAATATAAAATATATAAAAACATTTTCTCACAATTTCTTATGATAATCAAAAATAAAATGTATAGAAATATTATTTTAAATATATGCTTTATTATACGACCAATTAAATAATTTTGTATGTTTATTTATTCTATAAGTTATTCATAATTTAGAATTATTAATAAAAAAACCTATTCTAATATTATTCTAATTCAATAATCATAATAAAGTAATTATCACAATATTGTCATAATATAGTAAAAAATAATATAAATTATGATTTAAAATACACAGTTGAATTGAAACATATATATATATTGAACAAATTATAAAAGGAAATAATTTAAAAACAATTAAATAATTAAAACCAATTTATATTATAATTTATAAACTTTGTTAATTTGTACTTTAAAAAAAGTTGTATAAATTCATTGCTTTTATAACTCAAATAGTAAAGACATGAATTCAAGTTCACATTGTTTTATAATCATGCTATGTAAGTATAATAATATATAATGTAATGTTATAATATTGTGTTTGAAGAAACATATATTATTTTGATAATTACTGTATAAGTATATATATATATATATATATCACTAGTTACTACCTATTATTAATTTATAGGTTTTTATATTTTTCTTACTTATTAAAATACTGTATACCTAAAATAAACATAAAATTTTAATACAAATACTTACTATATAGTTTTCTAAAAAATAAGAATAACTGATTAAACGATGTTCAAATAATGCATTAGAAGAAAAAAAACTTTATGTTTATTTATTGTAATTAAAAATAATTATTTTATAGAAATATCTATAAATACTACACTTAGAAGATAATTAAAATATTTTAGCTGCTCACTAAAAACAATTAAATATTAAATTATTTGTTAAACTCAAAATTAAACCGCAATAGTGTATCGAACTATATTTTAGACGATATAATATAAACACAAAATATTAATTTATTTTTCTTTAAAATATCTAAATAAATCATTTACTATATAATTTGTTCATATAAAAAAAAAAATAATTAATATGATTGAATTAAATAATAATTTAATTCGTGCTTTTAATTATTTTGTTTTTAATAAAATGTTTACTATTATTAAAATGCTATTTAAATTATTAAAAACAAACAAAAAAAAAAAAAAAACATAAAAGACGAGAAATACTATCTATAATGTTTTTTAAACGAAAATTATCATTAAACAACGTTAATATTTTAATCTCTATCGTTGCTAGAAAAGTGAAATTTTAAGTGAAACAGTGGAAATGCATTGTACTCAATTGGTCAAGTGGGTTTAATAATATGTGCAACTGTCACGCGGTTTCTGTGGCACAAACGGAAACTTACTGATACAATGCAAAATATTTAGTTCCATGCACACGCGTATAAATTACACGGGTCGCCGAATTTGATCATTCCGTCGCCATTCTATATTATAAGTATAACATTGTGGTCTTAGATCAAATAATTATAATATCTTCAGGTTTTTCATCTATAAATTTTTGTAAGAAATTAATATTAGACGACGACGTTGGATTTATATGTCTATCGGGATTTTTTTTCTTCTCGTTTTTGTAAATAAAAGCGGAATAAAGTGTAGCGAAATAAAAATTCGTTGCACGTCGTAAACGGTTTCATTTTTTTCCCTACGTAATTGCGTTCGGAAAATTTATGAGTAAAATAACTTTAACACGCGTACCTTTACCTATATACCTGGAAAACAGTATTTCTTTTTTTAAACAGTTCAAAATATATGATTTGTTTTTGTTATTTTATAAAATAGGTAATATTCTACTTTGGTTTAAGCTAATTTAATCAAAGAAATATTCATTATGTATTTGTTATTATCAAAGAAATAATTAATAAAATAACCCCTTGAATTATAACAAGATAATAATTATAAGAATTCACTAAAAAAAATTACAATAATATGAGAGTCGCCATTTTAAATAATGATATTTTATTCTACACTTTGTGCTAATTAAAATTTAAAAAAACATAGGTAATCGTATTACATCGTCTATTCCAAATTGTCTATTATTATATCTTATATTATAAACTATTTTAGTTAACATTTATTAATATTTAGTTAAAATTTGTTCACTTTTTTAATTTGAATATTTTTATTTATAATAAATAAATTGAATATAATAGTTATGAATAATAATTTTAAATAGTTTGCGCATTTCCAGTAATAAAAAATATAAAGACTCTTTTATTTATTATTAAACGTAGCGCAGTATTGCTCTTTAAGAAAGTAGCAAAAAAAATGAGTTTAATTAAATTTTAGCCGGAGTATAAATAATAACCAGAGTAATAACGTGAACAATTTTTCTAGCGTCTCCCTTATCCCATTATTTTTCTGCGCTCAAATATAATTATTTCTATTGCACCGTTCTGTTATTGTGTCTTACGTGTTAAGTTGATCATTATATAAAGTTAATCCAAGGAAAGGATAACAGAGAAGAATAGATTCCAGGGATTTCACAGTCTTAGGAGAAATAATGGGAACACATATACAATGTCATTAAGTTTAAATCTCAATGATAAATCTCAAGTTTAAAACTTTAAACTCAAGAAAGTTTATTAACATTTTAAAATAATAATAACAACAACACTTTATATCAGAAATACACCTATTAGTTTAACAATAAAAAAATTATAAAATTATAATATAAGTAACCAAATAAAAAATAAATCTACAATAATAATTGATCGCTTGATCAATTATTATTGTAGATTTATTTTTTATACTTATGGAATTATGACTATTAAGTACTCATAAAGTCTACATTATTAATTAATAGAAATTTTGTTTTAACTAAAATATAACAGATTATCAAATAATAAAATAACAATAAAATAATAACCCATAAATCCACAAAAAGTTCATATTATTCGTATGATAATTTCAATTTGTATTTATAAATAAGACATTCCATATATTTTTAAATAATTTTACATAAATTAAACAATCTAACTAGCATCGAAGTAATTTTTTTAAGTTTAACTATAAACATAAAATACATATTTAAAACTTCATTCTTCTTAGTAATTAATATTAACAAAAATATTCCTCTGGAGAATTATTCTTCAGATAATTTAAGTACACTGACACATTTTTACGGTCCAATAGAACATAATATTCAAATCACTATATTGCATATTAAATAAATTCTAAAAAAAAAAAAAATTCTCTAATAGTATTTTATTATTATTAATTCTATAATTAATGTGTATACATACAATATTTTTTATTTATTCATTACTTTATTTAATAAAAATTATTATTATATTATATTATAATATCTAAATATCGAGAGTTGTATCCCAGTTAAAATCGAGATTCGAGAAAAATAACTTATTATAGCTGAGATTAAAAATATATAAACACGTACACTGTATATATACTAAGATATATTTGTACGACTTATATAAAAAAAAAAATTTAACTTACTTTATACGGTTTTATAAATATTACATTAATTTCTTAAATTTTAAACATGTTATTATACATACGTACATAATATGGATACCTCCAGTATGTATACTTGTAGATATTAGATACCCTAATAGTACAATAAATTATTTAAACTACTTTTTTTAAACACAGTAATCTGAGGAAATGCATGTTTATAAACAATTTTATTTTCAATTACGTTTTATTCATTTTAAAATTGGACAAATAACTTTTTAGCATAAATAACGGTATTGTTCACCGTATATACCTTACCTGTTTATTTTTAATATGAAACAACAACACAATAACATTTGTTAAATTTTTAAATTTTTATCGAATTAATATGCCATTTGTAATATGTATGTTGAGTAGTTTTGTGATTTATTATATATATGTATATATATATATATTATATTCATATTTAAGTTGTGTAATTTGTTAGTATTGTATTTAAATCATAAATACATAAAAAAATGTTATTTAATATACAGTAGATTGATTAATTTTTTATGAAATGTAAAATTTAAAAATAACTTAAATTGATAACATTGATATACATTATACCTATTTAAAAAAAAATAATTATCGTTAATTATTATATTTGTTTTGAAATAATGAAGATTCGTGTGTATGAATTAATATTTTTCCAACGTTAATAAATTGCTAATGCTTATGCCCACTTATATGCAAAGTACAACGTATATTATATGATCGTAAATCATAATGTAACATATGATTATGATATTATGTTTAATTAAGAAATGCCTGAATCTGACACTAGAACTTGAAAAAGTTTTAATTTGTTCGATGTTAAACATAATACAACGAATTTAGTAATTTACTGAAAATTATACTGACAATTAAATATTAATCTCTAAACATGAATTATCTTACTCGTATTTATTAGTTCATAACTTACATAGCTCAAAACTTTATATTTTTTGTATACAACTTTTTTTCAGAGGTTAGAAATATCCCTTATTTAAGTATACACTAATATCTAAATATTATTCAACTAAAATATAAATACAATTGACACGATGTTGTTATAATTTGCTCACCTGACACGATTATGAAAGTATATCTTAAGATTTTAAAACAACATTTCAAAGTTTCAAAGTTTAAAGTTATAACGATTATGTCAAGCCATAATCTTTATGCTTACTAGTTACTAGTTGTTAACTGTTGTCTTTGAAAATGTTTGTCTTAAAACAACGGAAAACAACCTACTTGATAATAATATCGAGTGCGGTCAATTAGCTATAATTTTATGTTTAAACTTTTTTAGCTCGCGGGTCTTATGCTCAAATATAAAATGTCGGTAGGTATAAAACAAAATATGCATTTTAAAAAAATATTATAATATAAAACAAATAAAAACACCAATAACTACATTGTCCTACATTTAAACATATTTAGTTGATATTTTTTACAATGTTTAAAGAGTGAAAATAATTTTATAATTTTGTTTTCTAAAAGAAATAAATTATCTTACAAATTGAGTTATAACTATCACAAAATTGTAAAAAAGTGATGTAAGTCCTAAAATATTTCAAAAATTCTTATAATTATGTTATATGTTATTTAATATTACCAATATTTATATTTACCAAAAAAACAAAAAAACATAATATATAATACATAATATATCCTAAAACACTATTATGAATTATGACAATATTAAGGTAATTTATTGTTTACATTTTTTTTTTACAAATGAAATTCAGATTAAAACGTTTTAAAATTGTTCACCATTATTTTAATATTTCTAAAAATATGACTGAAAATATGTAAACTCCTATAGGTTTCTAACATATAATTTAATAAAATAAATTTATTTATCTTAAATATAAATTATTATTTTTTATATACTATTATAAAAACCTAAGAAATATTATTCATATTACTTTATTGATTTAACAGATACTAAAATTTCTATTTTTAATTTTTTTTCACCTGTTATAATATTGAAATAAAAACAAAATGGCTTTATACTATAAAAGCAAATTATATTATTATTTTCTTTGTTATAATTTCTATAGGTAGGTATGTGCGTATGCATTATGAACAGCTTAAAAATTGTTAGAATTCCCGATAAAAGTATAATATATGATTTTTACACTAACACAAATCACTTTGTTTCTCTTGTAACATTTTACTTTAAACTTTTGATATATACTTTAGCATTTTTACGTTTTACCCATCCGAAATTATGCTCATGTTTGTATACGCTTAATCGGATTAACACGCTCTCTGGCTCGGCAACCTGTACATAAAGGCACCTGCGCGTCGGATTTTTAATGCGCTTGTTTCCCAGAAATCATAAGGGCAAATATACAAAACCCAAACAAGATCAATAATCTCTCTTTCCAAATTGTCTATAATAATTCACAGACTTTTCACTATTAGAGGATTAAAATAATTTCATGATTTTTTTATCATTGAAGCTTTGCATAAAAAACAATAGCTGTATCTAATAACTAAAATTGTTTGAATAAAGTTTTTTTTATTCTCTCCCATAAATATGAACTCAATATTTAAATAGAAAAGCATCGTCGTTAACGCACTATTAACAAGAAATATCTCTATATTATTATAAAAAAAGAAATCTATATTTCGTTTGAAAAAACTGATAAATTGAGTTATTGATTACAGAGTGGTGATAAAACGACATGTTCATCTATAGATAAATTATCTAGAAAAATTAGTTAAATTAAGTTTTCATTTAAAGTAATATAATATATGCTTATATTTTACTCAATCAAATTTAATATAATATAAAATTTACTAAAGATATATGAGCTTATGATTTAAATTTTAACTAAAATGGCATATATTAATTTCTTACAGCTATTGACTTTTATATGTTTATTTTGTTATAAATTAATCTAAGCATAAATTATGATGCTGTAACAATATTATTTGAAACCTAGGCCAATAATATAATTTTGTTCACATCGATATTTATACAACCACTTTAGTAAAATAATATAATTATGCAATATTATGAATATACCTCTAATGAATTATTAATAGATCGTAAATACTAAATTGTATATGTTTTGACGATTTTCGCAAATATAATAACCTCGTATCATATAATATTATTGTGGGTAATATATATAATACGTGAACCAAAATATGATAATATTTCATTCACATATTCACGTAAAATGATAACATTTTGACCGTCGAAATCGGGTGGAGCCGATCGGACAATAATCGCGTAGCAGTAATATATTATTATTGTTATTATCAATGGCCGGTCGTTAAAATAAGAGTTTATCAACGTGGGGAGTTCTGAGTTTGGCATTGCATTTAAACTAGTAGGTTTCAACCAGATGGCATCATAGATAATTAAAACAACCTATATTAAAGCTACTGCAGGCGGGTAGCGGAATTTTTTTTTTTTTTTTTTAAAGAGAAATAACTTTTATGAGGATTTACTGAAAAGGATATATTTTAAGGTTACGCTTTAAATTTATAAAATACAATTTCGCAAGACATGTGTTTTAAAAATTATATAAGAAATAAGAAACAAGCGTTCATAGACAGATATAAAAAAAATATTTTAATGCCACTCATGTCTATTTATGTAAAGCCAAACTTTTGGTAGCAATTTTAAGAATATTAGGCTGTTATCACTTTTATCAAGCAAGGCTGTTATCAAGCACAATATTGAATATGTCAACGTCGTAAAGATAAGCAATGATATACATTAAAGATTAAATCCCCATATACACAAAATAAATGGCGGCCAAAATTTTTTATAAAATACTATTTTATTCAATAGTTTGGCTTGGTCTATTATCGTATTGTGTTAGCAACAAAGTAACTATTACAATATTATACATACCTTACAGTAGTTGTTATTTTAATTTACAATAACAATGAATAGATGAGGAAATGAAAAAAATCATTCCTAATTGAATATACTGCAGGACTTAAAACCCTTAAATATTTCACCAAAAGTAAGGTTAAAAATAGGCTATAAATATCTTTATTATCTATGGATGATATTCGGACGGGATTTTCCGACGGTACCAAACGCGGTAACAGTATTATACCGGAAGCTGTCATCCGTCTCTTTCCGACGTCACCGCCACCGCCGCCGCCGCCGCGTCACATGACAGTTAACCGCTCTGCGTATAATATTTATGCACTTTGTCGGTATCCATTACGTTAATTACATCCCATGGCATCTGTCAAAATACCTGAGTAAATAATATAATATGATTGCTATTAATTCTGCCATAAGGTATACGATCGCGTCACTCCGACACACCGCAGCGTCCTGTCGACCCAAAGGGTTAGAAAGGTCCGGTCGGTCGACTATTAAGCCTTCGTTCCATAGCATCTAAATAATATAATTTTGTCCTATAATGTGTGCATTATAATAATATTATTATGATTTTACGATGAATTGTCACCGCCGCCGGCAAATGAATTTCGTTGGTGATGGTCATCTTTGATTTCTCGCTTGATGTTATCGCATGTATTTATTGCGATAAATACGTAAATATATACGTATTTGAAATAGTTATTATGTGTACCGACGGTTAAATCATTATTGAACTATAGTTATTGTAATTTATGTTGCTCGATAAGTCCTGATGTTAAGTGTACTAGCAACTAGCCAAAGGATAACAAAATATTGATAATCCATATAATATCACATCCTAATTTTAAAATACAGAAAAATGCTTTTTCTGGACATAGTTTTTAACGTTTCTCTAAAGAAAATAATTTATTCGTTTTGCGTTAGTAAAGCTACTCAAGATTATATGATTACTACTATAAAATAATATGATTATAATATTTAATATTGTTTCCAGTACAATAAACAAATAATATCGAATCATAGATTTTCTGTAAAAAAAGGCACCTAAAACAAGTGGTTCAAATAAAATAAGTTTAGTACTTCACGATTAGTAATATTGTGTTTTTCTTTTTCGCAGTTGTTTGCAATAATCTTGAAATATTTTCATTTCAACAAACCCAAAGTACCATCTGTGTCCGATTCCCAATCGATAGACAAATGCTACGTGAATCTTTTGTAGCATTAATACTACTGCTCCAAAACGTGTTTACTGAAAAAATAATAATAATAACAACTTCAATTACTAAATAAAATAAATAAAATAATATATTCATAGGATTAAAAATTATATATTCATTGAATGAAAAATAATATAGAAATCGAATTGTGATTTACAATAAATTTTATGGAGCCTTTTTAACATTTAAAAATTAATATACCCATTGATTTATTTTCTTATTTTGAATAACAAATATGAGTCATTAAAAAAAAATCATTTACACGTTTTAATAAAAAGAAAAATTTTATCAGATGTCTATTAAGCAAAGTTTACCAATTTTATAATGTTATATTACTTATACTATTATTTAATTCATTTAGTTAACGTTAGGTCTATGTACAATTTCTTCAAATATTAAATTGCTAATTTATTCAAATGTGTAAATATTTAAAAAAAAATAAAAATGATCATATTCACACGCAATATAATACAAATTATATTGTAAGAATGTCAAATGATAATATTCAAAATACATGTCTCTATTGAAGACTCATCTAGACAACTACTGTCGAAATTAAATTAACAGGTAGGTTATAGGTATAGAACTAAAATTAATAAGACCCAAGTGGTTTTGTTTTGATAATGTCGTTGAGTATAAATTAGATAATCTCATTCAGCCATAAAGAGAAAAAAAAGCACTTTGCATTTCACTAGATGACTTTTTTTCCTCCTTTTATTCTTATTTTTCTCTCCTCTTTTTTTCTTGTGTTTCAATTTATTGATCATGGTTATCTTTTAACTGCGTATCTCTAAGGATGAGTGGACGAGTGGATGTGAGTTAGGTCGACCGTGAAATTTCCCTCTCGGGTCGTTTAACTGATGCAAACCGTTTCTTAGCCCCTCTTATGCCATACCGTCCCCGGGTAATATCACTTCAATTTCAGACATCAAGAAACTCACGGTGACCGCAGAAGGTTTAGATATATATCCAATAAAGCTGATAGTTCAGCTAAGTAAACGTTATTTTTTATTTCACTATCGTTTCTTTGATTGTTGGAAAATGACAATATTATTATCTCAATATTACTATTTTGTTAAAATACCTACCTATCTTATGTCAAGAATTCTAAATTTAATACTAACATGATATCATGATATACTTATAAGGATATCTTTTGAAAAAATGTCTATATTTTTTTTTCCTAAAAAATTGTTTCTGATAATATAATTTTAAAATTAACATAAGATATATCTTAATCTGTCATAATTTAATATTTTTTTAATAAAATAGTACATACAGCAAAATTAATAAATATTATATTTACTCGGTTTTTTAATTGGTATGATAGGTATGAAGAAAGGATAAATAGAAAACATTTTATATAAATTACTTCATTTTCTGCTTCCAATGAACTATAAAATAATACTATATCAAATCATGTACACTAAACTTTTGTTCAATATTAGAATATGACTTATGCACTGCATATTACCTATGTCTTATTATTAAAAATAAAGATAAAACTACAATTTTCTAACATTAGAATATCAAAAGTTAATTTACTATTCAGTAAAAAAAAAAAAAAAAAAAAATGAAAAATTATTATAATAAAAGGTAAAAGTATTAGATTTTAAAAACTTTTTAAAACAAATTGTAATTTAAAGTAATAAATATGTAGCTAGTTAATTAAAAATTATAATAATTCTGTACTTATAGGTGTTATTAATATTGAATGACTTTTTAATCTGAAATGATAATTTATTTTTATTTTTATTTACCTATTTATTGTATAAAGTAATATAATATTACCAATATAATTACTATTTCTCTCTAAACATCTATATGCGTATACTTAAAAAAAACATATTATTAAAACGTAAAATTAACTTGAAAATAAAGAATTAATTAACTTTGCTGTTGCTAGAAAACATTTGTTTTAATGAATGAAATCTGAGAGTTTCAAAGTTATATTATATATAAGTACAAGCCTTACGCTGTACAAAACAAATGGGTTTAAAGAGATTAGTTTTGTAATGACAAAAAAATAATAATACAGAGATAACACAATGGGATATTATTCCACGCATATTATTTGTACGTGTAATATTATTTTTTTAATCTGTTTACTAATCTAATTTTAAAAATCATACGAAATACCATAATTTAAATTTCAACCAATGATTTGGTATTTTACAGAATATCAATCATGCTAAACCATATGCTTAATCATAATATATTAAACACTAAACGGATTTTGCAAAAAAAAAAAAAAAGAGTACTTTAACATAAAAAAGAAATATCCCGTCAAAATTGACAATGTCCAATTTTAGCAGTTAAAGTAAAAAATGTATAAGCATTGAACCGGTTATAAAAAATTATTAATATTTAATATAAATATTAATAAGTTACACAAACAATAAGTATAATATTGTTATGAAAAATATTTTATAATTGGGCGAGAGTCTGTTTATTATTTTAAATAAATAATTTATTATATACCTATTGCAAATTTCTAAATTTTGCTACACTACTCCAAATAGAGTGAAAAAATATATCTATGGGAAAAACCCCATTGTGTTCGTTCAACCTTTTTCGTAACACGATTGCAATCGATACGCTCCATAATAGTAATAATAATTTTTTACCGTATAAATAACACAAATTCTATATTCATATATTAAACTAATGTAAAAGTTCCAACATTTTTTCTCTTTTGTAGAATACGTATGTGACCTATATATTAATACTTTAAAAATATGTTTACGTTCAAAATTGCATTAGTAATCATAAAATATTTAAAATCAAGTTCGTCAAAGTTACAGATTCCGTGAATAATTTTTCGTATTTTTACTTATCCCAGAAAAAAACTATAGACAAATTCGAAAAATGTTTTGAAATAATAATAAATAATAATAATAATAAAATAATTTTTCGAAAACTAAATAAAGTTCCAACTAGATAAAATTTCCTTCCGGAAACTCATTCTATTCGTAGTATTTGGACCATTATTTCTACCCGAAAAAGTGTCTTCATACATAAAAAAGCACAACATCATTGTTAAACCAATACATCTCTTAGCTCAGATTATAAAATATTTATTAGAGGACTTACGCTTCAAACCAGCTATACAAGCCACCGCATTATTCAATTGAGCCACATTATAATACAATATATAAAAATTAATATATATAATATAATTACTATTTGCGACGTATAATCAAAAACATTAAATTAAAAGCGTTAATTTATTATCGAATCTAAAGCTGCAATGTGTGAAATGTGGATACGGTTTATACAATGTGGCAACATTGCTCAATAATTGAATTGTTATATCGTTCGCAATTGTTTGCTAAAACAAAGTGGTTCAGATAAGGAGCAATCGCAATCGAGTATCACCAGGTAGAAATATATCTTCTTTAATATGTTGTTTACCAATTTACCATGTTCATAAAATTCTTCTATAATATATACTATATATAAGATTAAGATTATAATGAATAGTAGGAAGTTATATTTTTGTGTTTATCAAAGCCGAGTTCTTTACGAGTTCATTAATCCAGTAATTACTATCGTCTATTTCAATCAGTGGCGTGCTCAGCTTTTTTGATAAGGAGGGATATAAATTGTCGATCAACCAGAAACGCACACGTGGAGAGCCACCACACCCCCCTTCGAACCTCATAATTTTAAATTTTATTTATATTATCCATTATAAATTTTAATAATAAAAATTTAAGACCCTAAAATCAAAACTCAATTAGTTATCATGAAATTAAAAAATTTTAAATAACAGAAATCGTAATTTTGACGATTTTCTACCATTTTTTTGGAGTTTTTCCCCTCCCAAGGAAAAATTTTTGAGAAATATGAAAAATGAGCTAAATAAAGTACAAACTAGACGCGATTTTCTACCGAAAGCATACAAATTGTAGTAATCGGACATTATTTCTACCCAAAAAAATGTCTTCATACATAAAAAAAAAAACATCTTTGTAAAACCAATACATTCTTCGCTTCGCTCAGAATCTAAAAGAAGTCAAGGGGGGATATGACACCCTCATCCCCCCCTCCTTGAGCATGCCCCTGATTTAAATAACAATTAACTGTATTCAACAATTAACATATAAATTAGAATAACTAAATACTTGATATAAATCGATTTCAGTGGTACACATAGTTGTATCAACGTTGTGAAATATAGTCATTCTGGGAACCACTTGTATATTATGAGATAGTGATCAATATTAATTCTCATTAGAGAGTAGTCAGTACAGTACATAGATATCTAGTATAATATTGTACAGTCATTATTGTTTCATACATATTATTTGCACGTGATAAACTGATAAGCAAATAGAAATACAGCCAATAAATTTCAATACAGGTATAATGTTAGCGTATTATGTTCCCCTCGGATATCGGGAAACAGAGTTATAAAGGTAATATTCGAATGGTACCTAGATACTAAAATCGAAAATCGAACAATACCGTTCGTTCACGCACAGTGCAGGGTCATCGATACATCAGCAGGTGATTGTATTCAATCGGAATGGACATTTTGAAATTGGATTATCGGCATGGGCAACTTACGTACATCCTTTGTGTGTAATCTATACCGCTTTTGATGGTTGATAATGACCAAAAATTTCGTCACTTTGTTGCACATACTAACTTCATATTCCATAAGTTTTTATCTCTTTGAAGAATCGAAGGTGTTTTTTGCAATCGATAAAAGACTAGATTTAAAAAAAAAAAAATTATCTTTCCATCTGTTTTATTAGAAATGTAACGTAATTTACGAAAGCGTTTTACACAAAAATATAATCTCTTTTATTTAGTTTTTAGATGTAAAATGAGAAATTTCCTTATATTTAACGTTAATCATATAATGGAAATTTGTTTTCTATCATGATATTACATTTTATATTATGTTAATAAAATAATAACTAATATTATATATCAAGAGGACGCTAACTTTATTCAATCTTTATTTATGATAAAAATACCAAATTATAACAATTAATAGAGTAGAACTTTATCTGTGTCGTATAGTTCTTATTTTTTTCATAACATAAATCATATAAAATTATTTTCATGGAAATATTGACTTTATGTTTTAAGTTGTTTATTTTAACTAATTGAGTCATGTTATTAAAAAACTCTACAATATACAAATATATTTATTCTCTATACATTGTTGAAACTGGTGATACTAAACCATAATTGATACAGATTGAATAAAGATGTCCCACAAAAGCAAGTATTACAATATGTTTTCTGTCAAATAGACAGCATATGCAGGTGCTCTTAATTATTAATTTAATTTATAGTGTGAATAGTGTAGAGTAAAAATTAATGCAATTTATTTAATGTCTAAATATAATTTTCTTTTAAAAACTTATCATCGTTATTTTACCCAGTACATTTGATTATTCTCGAAAATTCATCTCTTCGATTAACTTTCCAACTTATGAACACTATTTTAAAAGACTTTCAAGGGACCAATAATAATCTTAAATAATAGTTATCTTTTTAGACCTTACAAGATTTTCCATCTCTGAAAAAAAAACTATATAAGCTCTCTTATTTCGTTAAACATCAAAAATCGTTTGTAAAACCTTTTGAGAAACCCAGAAAATAATCTGATTTTATACACATAATCTTTTTTCATCCTTTTATTGATAATGCTATTTGATTTCAAAAGTATAAAATAAAGTTATAATATGGTGAAATTAGAAAATATTTAACAATTAAACTCATTTATTTTATTTAATAAAAATTATATTTCATTATTGATATAAAGTGTTAAATTAAAAACTACCTACTTAAATTTCGTTAAAATTTACTGTGTTAGTTCTAGACTATTATAATAACTTGCATGCATTTATCATAACAGTTTTCATTTTAGACATATTTATGTTTATATATATAAATATATATATATATATATATATATGTACATAACAATATAACTTAGAAACTCTCAGTTTAGATACGAGTAACTCGTTAGTATCTTGAGGTAAGGAACATTTCTATAATTGATTATTGTGATTTGTACACTAGCAAACACGACTTTTCGCTTATAACAATTAAAACTTGAATTATCTAAAGTTCACAAACTCAGAAGTTGATCACTCGCCAACTTCTGCTGTACCTGGGCCAGCCCTGGAGGCTGTTGCTGATTGTTTTACAACTATATGTTGTAGAAGATAAACCAAATACACTAAAACTTACAAAATTATTCTACTATTTGATTGATAACTAGTAATTTTGTAAGTAAGTAAGAAGAAGAAAACAAACTTCCTAAACAAGCTATGCTATGTTATTTTAGAAATAATTTAAATAAGTTCTGCAATTTATGCTAAGTATATTAATTTATCTTCCAAAACCAATAAAACGTAATATGAATACATATTATAAGATTCATATAATACATTTTTCTTACAAATATTCTTTGGAGATTAAAAATTGATAATATTAAAATAACTAGAATAACCTATATATCCCAATTATTTAATTTAACCTAACCTAACAATATTGGAATTTAAGAAATTGCTTCATTTTATTACATTATATTCCTTATAGGTGGATTTCTAAATATATTATTATTACCAAATGAAATTATTTAATTTACAACTACGAGTTATAACTCGTATTTTTTAAAAAATTTTTGTCATTTTGCAATACGCGTAAACTTTTTAGTTTTTGACTCTAAATGCAATATCACATAAAAATCTAAATCGACTTATTATTATTATACGTGTTCTCATACGAATTATTTTATGTTCAAACTTTTAAAATTATAAATATATAGTAGGTGTTATATTATAAGTGTAAATAATATATATGTATTACAGTTAAGTATTTTTTTTTATTATTACTCGATGAGAAACGTCGACTGTCAAGTTTATACGTACGTGTAAGTAAGGTCGGCAATTTTGATAAAGGTTTACAGGCGTACAGCTGAGGACGATTTTGTTCAAACGATAAAGGAGAGGGTAAAAGAGGAGAAATGGTGTTAGTTGTAGGTTTGGAATTGCAAAGCGGTACATTTTTCCCCATTAAACATTCACCCCTAGTTTTTTTTTTTTTTTTTACAGTAAACTTGTCGTTTTCAAGCACGTGTTGTCGCCCTTCGTAAAATAACAGAAATGAACTGTTCCTCCACATTTTTATTTTTGCGGTTATAGAGAACAAGCAGCAGGGTAAAGAAAATATAGAAACCTCATAAAATATTCAAACTGTTTTGACAGTATTTTACCACGGATTTTCCAATCCACGTCTCATTGCATAATTTAGCAACAAGAGATGGGTACTGACTCAACCAACTACACTCAGCCGTTCATACAGAGAAAATCCCCTATGTATACACTTCAAGCCATTTACTTTTTCGTGATAAGGTCTCAGAATATATAGATAAGTACTTTCATTCAAACTCTTAAATAATGATGGGATATTACATATATTTATACTTTATCGATCAAATAACCACTTACTTTGTAACAACATTTTAATTATAAATCAATAATATGATTTAATGTTTCCAAACAACAAAAATTATAATATTATATTACTGATGAAATAATTATTAACATATATTAGTTAGATATTAATTCATTTTGCATTCAAATTATTATAATGATATTAAAAAATATGACTAGTTATATAATTATACATTTTCAAGCTCATATTTATTACAATGTTTTCTATTATAACCAATGGTTGTTTAATTGGAAAACTCATGTTTCAGGTACCTACGTGTTATTAGTTAATAAAAATACCATCAGTTGTTTATGTTTTATAATGAAATTGTGATGTTTAGTTTTTAATATCATTAAATCAAAATTCCACTCATATCCTACATCTTAATTCTTAATATAAAATAAAAATATGCAAAAGTTAAATTATATATGCTCACGTTTATGTACATGCATTTATAGGCAATTTAATTTTAAAAAATTTCATTAAAATAAATTTTAATACTTATCCGATTATATTAACATTAACCTAACCATATATTTTAATTTAATGGTTGGTAATTTGAAAATTATATATAATTTATTTTTATAATATCCTAATTTACTACTCCAATATAAACTTCAAATTTTGATAATTATTGAACTTAAAAATACTCGATTTTTATACCTAAATACATTTTTTTTTTTAATTTTCTGTTTCAAAGTTTGAGATTAAATGTAACTAATCAGTAATCAATTACCTACTGTCACTTGAAAAACATAATATGATGTTATTAATTCATCATACAAGAAAAAAAAGGAATTATGAAATAATATGATATATCTATAAAATTCTCTATCTCTCTCAGATTTTTCACAACCTTTCTCTAATCAATACGAGTATCATGTTCATTATACCTAAGTTAAATAACTGCTCATCAAAGAGCAATATTAGGCAATATTAGCCTTATAAAGTTACAACACAGAAATATTTTTTAAATTAAATGTAATCTACGAAGTCCCAACTAGGTGAGAAATGACGAAAACATTCTCCTCTTGAATAAATTATACTCCGTCATTAATGATATAGTATATTCTTCAAAATATTGTATATTGGTATTTAGTTTAAGATAATTGTTAAGTTAGGTTAGATTTGGAATAATTATTTGATAGGAAAAAAATAAGTACAAAAAACAGGCTAAAACTAAAATTGTATAACATATATCATATCTTACCTTGCAGACGTACACTGAATTTCATATATTTTTTTTACCCACATCACGGTAATTCAATGTAGTGATTAGAAACCTCTATACCGTTCAATGGAATTATTACCAGTCTAGCAAAAAATGATCACGTGATAATACAAATTCAAAACATTATACATAATTTTGTCAAAACGCCACATATTACTGTATCACATCGATCATTAACATTGAAAAAAGAACAATAATACCATGATGAATACTCAACGTCTTGTGTATGAAAATGATTATGAAATATACCCCTACAAGAAATTTACTACACATATTTTCACATTTGCGACACCGCAAACATCATGATTGCCAGTCTTACGGCCAAACCCGCAAACTGTTTTGGACTATGTGTGCGAAATCCAGAGAACGGAATATTTGAAGAAATCTGCTTCTTTTCTAAACCTAATATTATGTCCCGTCATGCTAAAAATCCCTTAAAATACAGAAAACACCTCAGAACGCGCGAAAAAGAAATATTCGACACAATTTTTATTTCTGCAGCTCAGTGGGTCATACATTCAATGACTTAAGTCCTAACTTGGTAAACTTGTCCACGCAAGGTATATCTATAGATACTATTGGTAGTATATGTATTTTTACATGGTTGTATTATATATTTAATTATTGTACTGTATATTTAATTAATGGCACGATACTGTTTTATTTTCAATTTATATTATTATTTCGTATTATTACTATTATTATTATTACTATTATTATTATTACTATTATTATTATTACTCAAAGTGATAAATTTCATAAAATTCTCAAAAAAAAAATCCATGACATTCTAAATACTATGTAAATTATTGTTATCTTTATTATTGTCAGACCATCATTTTATCGCAGCTGAAAGCTAATAAAAATAAACTAGCTTCATATTTCTTATTTGATTTTATGTTTTTTATTTTTTATTATTTATTTTTTTTATGTTTTATAACTTACTCAAAGCTGTTCCTTCTAATTGTTATATGCTGTATGATATTTTTATGAAAGTAGTTAAAAAAACTAAAAAAAAGCGTTGGAAATATTCATAAAAACAAAAAATTAATTACCTACACTTTAAGTCTTTAACCCATTAAAATTATAATTAATAGGTATCTACGTAAAGTTAGTATTAGTAAATAAATATATTTTACCTAATACGAACAATACGTTAATTGAAATTTAATTGATTATACAACAATATTAGTATATTATTACAGATGTGGTTGGTTAGTTAGTTAATAACATTAAATTTAGATCTGATATGCTTAAAACTTCAAAGCATAAGTCACATTCAAAGTTTAAAAATTGAACTTACTTAATACGCTTTCGAATATTACTTAAAGTTGTTAGTTCTCAGGACAATATATTTTATATATCTGTTAGTAGTTTTAACACGTTTTATTTCAGTATGATTCTGTGTTTTTTTATATGCAGACATATTATTACACTATAGTTACTAAAAATTCCATAGTTGTTGTATTAAAATATTATAAATTAAGTTAAATAATTACCTACCTATATTTTTTATTCTTTAATCGTATTTTTATTTTTATATTTATTGCTATAATGATACGAAAAATATGTCAAGTATTTAATTACAAATTAAATTAATTTTAAAAACTATAAACATTTTTTTTTTTTTGTTGAAATAAATTATTGTTTTTTTATTATATAACATGACTTGTAAAACTTTAAATTCGCTAAAAAAAAATTAAATAAAGGTAATAAGTATATTTTATTGTATTTTTAAAAGTAAAAACAATTATTTCTTTTTCGTAAAAATAACACTATGCCGATGTATACCGTAACTTATAATGTATTTTGTTATTTTAAAATACTCATAAATTATGATTAGATACCTAAGTGATATAATAACAAATTATAAATTAATTAATGACCGAGATACATAATATTTTTTTGTTTTTACTTAGATTATAATTAATTTGCATAATTTACCTGATAGTACTTTATTTTAATTTGATTTGTCTTGGACTAATGAGTAAGTTTCTTGACCATTCATTTTTGAAATGTCCGATAAGAATAATTTTATATATTTTGTGAATTGTGGCTTGTCAAAATGCGAAATTGAAGAGAATTTTGGGGAATAAGTTTTATTTTTCCCTCTATCCCAGCGGTAGTAAACAGTATGATATTTCCGGCAATTTGACAACAGACCCTTTCTTAAGAGAGCTTCACTATAAAAAGCCATAAAACCAAAATAAAAATGTTCTATATATCGTTTGTTAATAGCCACTTAAGTTTACACTAGGGTAATAAATCCGTCTTTTTGTTTTTGAGATTAAATGATGTTTATAGAACATAATATTATTATATCAGATATAATAACGGATACGCAAAATAAATTATGACCAATAAAGTTATTTATAAAATATATTTACATTTTTAGGTTAGTTTAATTTACTGATACTAAGATACACTGTTATTTTATTTACGTAAAATAAAGGACAGACACGTTACCGGGTATCTTAAAATTGAATATTAACATTTTATTTCATTGAATATACCTAGAGTACAGGTGTTGGTAAGATTGTTGATTAAAAAATTCAAAATTCAAACATCGGCTTATATAAAAATGGTGTGTACAAAAATATAAAAACTGAATGAAATGTACTATTTTTAATTGGCTGTTTAGCAACATATAATTAAAACGATAGGCAAATATTCTATTCTTAAACCAAAATAAATTTTTAAAAACAATTTATTATCGTGATAATTATAATAAACAAATTTAAATTAAATAGAAATCTAATCCTAGAAGCTTATATATTATGCTAAATTATTAACTATTTTATTTATTTACTAATAAAACATATGAATATTAAGAGAAAACAAAGTAGAAAAAAAAGCCAAAATTAATGTAACTATGTAAATTTCATTATTGTTATCTTTATATAATTACAACGAAATTTAAAAAAAAAAAAATATACGAAAACTCGTGAAAACCACTAAGTAAACAAATATAATTTATTAATATATATATATATATAATAAGAACAAATTTTAAGGACGAATATTATGAGGTATGATGTATTAATCGTTCATTGTTCCTATTTTTAAAATAATGTTATAAAAGAAGTAATTAAAAGTAATTAAAAATATTTAATATATAATTTCATCAAGTCTTGGTCAATTTTATTCTGATCAAATACAATTTAAGGTTAATGTTAACAAAAATATAATAATGAAATATGTTTTACATAATATAATAATATATGAGTATATAAATCTTACAATTAGAATTAATATTTGATTTTATTCATATAATAATATGTCGTATAGGTACATAAATATATATTTAGTAATTATAATATAAATATATACATTTTACAATATTAAATTTAAAATATAATACTTAATTTAAATAACAAATATGTTTAATTAATATCTAATTAGTTATTGTAATATTATCCATAGGAAATAGTTTGTAAAAAAACAAAATATGAAAAATAAATCAATTTTTTAATAAAAATTCACTTAATCCATTAGTAAAATTCTTGTATAAGACTATATTAACATATATAATTTATAAAAAGTTTAGATACGGTGCTTTCATAAACTCTGTATTTATTAACTATATTTTAACTTTTTAGATACCGTTCACAGAAACAATTCGAGTGAAATAAAAATAAATAATTTAATATACATAACTAATTAAAAATATTTATAAAAACGTAATAAAAAGATTAGGAAGACAAATGAGTAAACAATTATAAAATTATAATAATGAATGTAACAGTGTTATTCTTTCTCGGAAGGTGTGTTATGTATGTTACTACTAATTGTATCGATATATTTTTTTTGCGTGTTGTTTGATATGCTATAATAAAGAGTAAAGAAAAAAAAAATGTTTTTAAAATATATTACAAATATAATTTGGTTAAACTGTTTATTTAATTATAAATTCACCTGATACATTCCTCCACTTCTTCCAGCGTGTCCGAAAGATGGTTTCCTGTTTCTGGTAACATTAGTACAGACAATCCACCGATTACACTAACTGTTCCAAGAACCATAAGCGGTAAAACATTGCTCAATGGAGACTATAACAAAAGTCAAGTAAAAGGTGTATAATTTTGGAATTTCAAACATTTTTCAATTTTTACTAAACTTACTAAATTCCAAAGATATGGCACCATAATAAGAGCAATTCCCGCCGGAATATTCGAAGTTCCCACACCTAGATTTCTTATGACTGTCGGGAATAATTCTGCTGTGTACAGTGGCATGATGACGTTTGACGAGGACACGGAAAATTTACCGGCCATCACCAATGATAGTGAAACCCATTCGTTTGTATCTAACGATAGAGATATTTTTCATTTTTAATCGTCCTAAACATAAACTTTGAAAATACTAAAAATACCTGGTGGCAAAATTGTTGTCAGCAAACATGCGATCCCACCGGCTACCATAGTAAGACATAGGGGCATTCTTCGGCCCATTTTTAACAGTATTACCACGCTAATCAGTATCGCTGGGATTTCGACCAAACCTAAAAATAATAATAAAATCGTTTTAAATAACTATTATTTATATTATTATAATTACACAAATGCAAAAGCACACGTGACATCTTTCATTTCCATAATGCTGATGTACATTGTCTTACAATTAAAATTACCTGATATTATAGTATTTATATATATATTCCCGCCGATATTGGACAAATTAAGTACAAGACCATAATATACAAAATAAAGGCTGAACCATAGTATGTACAAGACAAGTGAAATCTTTCTGATATTTTTGGTACGAAACAAATCTGACACTCGTACTTTTGGTTTACCATTAGCCTCAAATTTGCTTATGCTCTGAAACGTAATGCCATAATAATTATTTGGTAAATATTATTTAATTTCGCTAAGAGTATTATATTATTTGTGTGCGTAAGGAGAAAAAGGTTGACAAAATAAACATTTTCTTTTGTGTTTTTAAATGAACCACAACCATGGCTAACCTAACCATTTGAGATACCGTTTAATAAATTTGACGAATATTTCCTCACAATTGACAACAAAAAAAAACGAATAATGATTTGTCAATAAACCGAATTATTATTATTATAAACGGTACGACATGCGTGCGTATGTTATGCGTATAGTAATCACTTTATCAAGCACATTTACGCACCGTGAATAAATTAATCTTGATCAATTTAACGAGTCGAGTAAAAAATTAGTTCTTCTTTTATCGTCAACAATATTTTGTAGCATATTTTTGAGGGGCGACCTATTTTACGATTAACAAAATAATTTGACTGACAATAAGATATTTAGTTGTAAATAACATTACGGCCAATTTAATGTGGATAACATAACATTATATATCTATTAGTCATTAATACCAATAATTTGGATACAAAATAAAATAATATTGATTAAAATTAATAAAATTTATATTTATATAAGTTGCAATTTAATTTCAACCAACTTGATTAATAATTTTATCGAGGTTCGCTGGCAAGGCGTGTTTATTCATTTTAGATGCCTTTTTTAATACCTCCATGGTCTCGTCGACTTTACCCATGGCCAGTAACCATCTCGGCGATTCTGGTATAAACCTGATATAAATCAACGTTGTTAGAATTTATATATATATTTTAACAAGGTTCTAATTTAATATCATACCAGTGCAAAACTAAGAAAAATACAGCGGGTAGTGTAATGCACCACTGTAACAATCTCCATCCTCTGCATATGTATGCAATACCCGATATTATAATGTAGCTCATCGGAACCGGAAGTAAATAAAGCACTCCGGAGATTGTCAACCATTTACCGCCGACTAGTTCCATACCTGTCAATTGAAAAAATCGTAATCAATTGTAAACGTTATTACGATCGCACGAGAAATACTTACATAACACGAAACCACTAAAGACGATGCTTACACAAACAAATCCCAAAATAAATCTCAATACCAGGTAAAATTCAAACCAAGGACAAATAGCGACTAAAATACCAAGAGTCAACTGCATAATTAAAGAAGCCATCAGCGTCTTTTTTCTACCGAACCTACAAACATAAAACATTACGTAAACATAAGTAAAACTAATACATAGGTACTTATTTCTATACCTCTTTGTTCACGAGTAATGAATAGCGAAAAAAAGTTTTAATTTAATGAAAAATCATGTTTATCAATATATTATTATTTTCCTTCAACCGTTGTACCTTGTAAGTATACTTATTATTACCTATCATTAACTTCAACATTTACTGAGAGAAAATTAAGAAAAACATTTTATATACTTCAAAGTTCAACACAAATTAATTTATATTTTCATCAATTATATAATTTATATTGTCAATAATACCAATTTGTTCATATACGTGATGTTTAAACGAACTAAACAAGATATGGAACAAAATATATGTAATAAAGATATCAAATTATATTATAACGGTTGGAAAGAAATTAAAATTAAAAATATAAAGCACATTTTGAATTTGCTTTTATTAAATGTATTTTATTTTCAGCTAGTTTTATTTATTTTTCTTTGGTGTATATGTGTATAGCTTGTACAATTTTAATGTTTATATTTCTATCAGATACTTTATTATTTATAATTATAAAATATTACGTATGAATGTGAAAAAAAGCTATCACTGAGACGACGAAATTACTTAATAATAATATTTTATTTAAATTAGTTAATTTTAATTAAACTTAATATTATAATTAAAAGCACACATTTCTCATATTCCAACAAAAACACAAAATATAAGTAGACATGTGAATAATTTAACGAACTTGGTTACCATGATTTAATAATAACTTTATAGAAGTACTGCACCCTTCCAAATAATTGTTTAAACTCTAAATCCTTTTAAAAGTTTTCTTCTTTCGAGGTATGAAAATATTACCATATAAATAGTTGTTTTATTGTTAATATTTTAAAGTTTACAAAATTTGATTTACCTGTCAGATACGAGACCGGAGAAAAATCCTCCGAAAGCCACACCCATTAAAAACATCATCTCAGCAAAATTCTTCAAATCTTTCCGGTCGCAAACTAGGTTCCACTAAGAATATCAATATCATTATTAAAAGATAACGCTCGTTTATTTGTTTAATAATAGTAAAAAATACCTCTGAAATGATTGTATCACCAAACTCGGAAGTATTGAATTGCCAAGAAGTACATGCTTTATTATGGTCGTTTCTTGAATCTCTTTTAAGTAATTCTTCATAACTATTTTTTTCAAGTAAACTTTCATAGTTTATGTCACGATAATAACAAGGATTGTACACCGTAGTCTAAATAAATGAAAATATTTTTTTTAATTAATCATATATTTATAAAAGTAATTTAATATAACATTTCTATTTAAGGATTCTCATAATTATTATGCTTAGTTTTATTAATATTAGAATTATAAGATTATTATTTTAATTTTAAATTCGATAATTTTGTTTTCCTCAATACATTAATCTTAAGATATGATATCACTGAAATTAAGTTTGTTCGTGGTCACCTATATTAAAAATAAGAACAATAATTGTCGGTAAACATCACTATCGTCAGTATTGCAGCTGATGAACTCTGTGCCAAATCATAAATTTTATACTTTCAACCCATGATTTTTTATCTTTTGTTGTATGAAAATTATCCATAGTAAATCAATTTTTAATCTTATCAAATATTTTATCTTTATTTTAATAAATAATACATACATCATTTTTTTGATTTTCTCAAATACAACTTCATTTTAATATTATAAATTAATCATATTTAAACTAAAAGTAAAAGAAACGTAATAAATAACAATAACTTTTAATTCTTGATGGTATTATTTACTGATATAATGAATTATGTTTACGAGTTTAATTTAAATTTTTAATATTAAATATAAATCATTTTTTTTTAAATATATATTTAAAAAAAACATTTAATGACTATTTTAAATTGTTCAAATCGAACATTCCTTTGAAAACTGATAAATTAATGACTTGTTAAACTTGTTAATATGTATAATAAATTTTGATAATATCTTAATTCGTAATTCATAAATTAAAACAAACTGGTTGAAAAATTATCTTATTTAAGTAAAAAATGATAACTTTATCATTTACGCCTTCCACTTAAGTACAGTACGTTAATGTCATAAAAATTTATATCATATAATTTATTTTATAATGAAAAACTGAAAAAAAAAATGTATTATTTATTGAAAATACAACGTTAACCAAATTAGACTAGGTATTAACCAGTTGTAATATTCAACAGTACAATTTGCGAACGATTTTTTTTCATCCTTTATTTGTTTTTCTATTCAACCTGACACTGCCCGAGACCCAAACTTGGACTACTTAAATTACAAATTTCTTTCTAACTTACCTTGTTTGGTAACAAGGGGAATACACCGCTTAAATTTTTCCACTGGTCCACGGATATCCGCTGTAGTACACCCGGAGGTGGTTCACACCAAAAGTCCGTATCCGCCCCTTGGAACGTTATGGCAAATATGTGCCATGTGCATGGCAAGTTCAACAATGATAAAATAATTGTGAGAACAGCTTGCCATCGTCCAAATTCTCCGATGGCCATGGACACGGGATCTCCGTGTGTTTTCTCCGTCCGTTTATCATCTTTAAAAACTCCAATATTACCTAATAAACAATAAATATAAATCGTATTTAATATTTTATAATATGAATAACTAAAATGAATTTAAAAACCTTAATATAAATTTAATAAATAAAAATATATATATATTGTAGCTGTATTAAAAGAACGCTTTTAGTATAATTACGAATCATTTACAATTGAAAAACATATAGGTCCATTGAAAAATTAAATTTTAAATTGTGGTTAATATTATTAAATTGAACAATTACTTTTTTGTTCGAATATTATTTTTTTGTGGCATAATATAAAAATATAAAAAAAATAATTCACTTTTTATTTTAATTAATATAGTTTATATATATTAAAAAATTAACAGGTTTACATCCATTTTTTATCTCTTCTACAATATGCTATGCTACCTGGCTGGTAACAATCATCACACGTCAAGGAAACAAAGATGATTCTTGGTAGACAATGACGTTTTAATAAATCAAATGAAAGTGATTATTCGGGTAAATATAGCCGACTTGTTCCAGAGTCTAACATCACCGCACGCAAAAAAGCCATGTCTACCCAAGAGTCGAACCTGGATCCTCGTGCACCGAAACACGTATTTTCGAGCATAGGACTACCCTAATTATATATTTTTTTGATTTTTTCAACAAAACAATAAACAATAATAATAATTTTATATTTATATCAATATTAAATACAAATTAAATTTAAATTTTTTTAAATTACAAATATATTTCTAAAATTATCATAAATAAATAATAACAATAATTGTATAACATTAAATAAAAATAAGTACTACCTAATAATCTATAGTTACCAGACGTGTTCTTTAAAAAAAAAAAAAGAAAAAAATTTTTAATTAAACGTAATAAAATCGATGAAGATCATTATTTAAGACTGTTTTGATCTTAAACTGAGAAAAAATATTGGTAACAAATAATTTTGTTGGCGTTTACCTCGTCGCATATGAACTGATTTTTTTATATATAACGTATCATTATCTTATTGTGTTTTCAATTGCATTTCAAACCGCAATATTATATTTGATTAATCTACAGCCGGAAACAATAATATTATAATAAACAGTCCTTGAACGGTACATTATAGAATTATCAGCGAGTGTATAGAAAAAAATATAATAATAATCTTAAAAAATCGATATACATATATATACACGCGTAGACACGGGTCCTTCTGCGAATAAAATAGCCAGAGGATATAATATACGGAATGGATTGAAAACCGACTTCCGGACATGAGGAACGGTCAGGTCCCGTTTTACACACCGGTAGCGTCGGTGACGGGACGATTGAATTCGTTACCTATCCATTACCTAATAATATAGCGTTGAATCATTATATTTTATTAATTTTTGTATTATCGGATCGCGAAATACGAACAATAACTAGCCCGTACAGTACATGTGATATGAACGGAGTTTGAAATTAAAAAAAAAAAAAAAAAAAAAAAAATTATAGAATTTCGTACGATTTCGACTTATCCGAATTATTGACTTATCGTTGTTGTTTATGGATTGTGTAAAGAACGATACGTCGGAGAAAGGATCGTGTATTGATATTATGGCAATTGTATATATTATGACCAGTCCAAGGACACATCGGATATAACGCGATCCAGGTAAGGTATAGGTACAATATTATTATGATCGCACACTGCATACGTAATATTATTATTTATTATTATAAATAATCAATTACATCTCTTTCGACCTCCATTTATACTATCGAACTCTATCATACAAAACGTTTATCGACCGAGCACTCCTCGTATCGTAATATATATCCATATATTACAAAAAAACATAACATATTATCTTTCACATATCGCACGAAAGACCGTAATATTTATAAGTAAATCGCGAATTATCGTATATACAAATTAAACGTTTCAAATAGAAAATAGACATATACATGCAGTACAAGGTAGCGGCAACATTATATTATTATACAATATTAAGCTGTTAATAAAATGCTGTATACCGATTCCCAGACGAAATGATTAAAAACGTAAATATTTTTAACGCCCCTACACATTTTATATATTAAAAAATCGAAAATAATTTACTGTTAATTATATTATTATATATTAAATTATACCAATTTAGCGATTTATAGAAGTAGTAAAGATATATTGTTAAATAAAAAATCGTTATACTGATCACTAAGAATTAGCTACACCTATTTTTCACAGACCATTATTATTCTATCGTTTGTTGTTCTTCAACCTGTTGAAATTGTTAATGCTTTAGTAAACTCAAATACCATATTTAAAACCATTTCATCTTAAAAATCCCCACAGTATTTGCCGATGCGTAGATCCTTGAAAAAATTTCTAAAACATCATTGTACATAATATCTAAATATAACATCGAGACAAGCATGTAAAATATGTATATGTAACTTAATAAATAATATGAATGTAATTAAAATAATTTATATTGCACTATGATGTTTATCATTTTTATCAAATTGTTCAATCGGATAATTTGTTTAGTTTTTTAATTTTTTCACCAACAATCATTTTACTTAACTATAACTATTCTTAAAAAAATATGACTACTGATTAGGTATGTATTTTCTAGTTCAGAGTCATGGTCATTCTTTTTAATGTACATCATGGACCGTGAAATTTGTACGGAAATAAAGTTATAATTTACCATCCATATTTAAAAAATTTCAAATAACTATAAATGAGCTTTATTAACTTTTAAACCAAAATAACGATATTATTATATAATAGTCTTGGCCGCCCTTTTTTTCGTAATATTTTTTTAACGATTTTAGATTTTATCTACCACCTATGTTATTCAATACATATCAAAAATACATAGCCAGATTTAAATTTAAAGAGCTAATGAAGGAGTTGAGTGTTACAAACAATATTCATTTTAAAAATGTTAAAAATACTCCAAAATTAAAATAGTTAAATGCTAAATTATTGTTTATTTAGGTTATTCAGTAAGTAATAATATATATAATTTATACAACATGATTGTTAATTTAAAAAATATATTTTACTTTTTAGATTAATTTTTAAAAAAATAACGCAAGTCCCATGTAACGCCCTATCAATTATTTATAAGAAAAAAAATTGTATTTATGGGGGGCTACAAGAAATCAACTCGTAGACATTCTAGACGAATTTTGTCCAGATGTTTCTAAATTGAACTAGGCACTAAAAAAAAAAAAAAAAAAAAAAACAAAATGAAATGAATTGAATTCTACTGTAATCCCAAATAGAAAGGTTTTGAGATTGGTTTTAAATGTCTTTATTTTTTGACGATTTCTTCAAATATATCAGTATGCTTCCCTTGTATTATTTTTTAAAATAAATATTTTTTGCTAGGTACGTAAAAGCTCCTAAAATAATATTGATTATTTATAAAACTATAAACCTATTTTCTTTTAAAAATAATTTTTTTAAAATAATTTTTAAGACTCTTCCTTCTATTTTCAATTATATTAAATTCAGACACTGAGTTCCAAGTATTCCATTATAATTTTAAATGTAACAAACTAGACAAAATCGATATTTTATAATATATTACTCGAATTTTTAATTAATAACTTCATAATGTAATCAATAGCTCTTAGACAAATTTAGACGTTGTTGTCCTTCAATAATAGTTGTTCATACTGATTATCGAATCATAATAATTATGAAAATAAAATATAACTTAAACAGTTAAACATTATAATAAATCCAACGATATCATATTTCAATTAATAATTATCATATAATATAGTTTATACTCATAAATAACTTAAATTATTTAAAACATAATAATATGCTGCAAATTACAAATAAAGTTGTGTGTTATTATAATATGACGAATAGACTCGTAAAAACAAATGATTAATATTAAGTAATTAATATCAAATCAATCATTGTAATTCAATTATAATTAATATATTAAAAATATGTCATATGAGTTATTTATGAAATTAAAAACACATTAATGTATTTTTCGAAGAATAAAAAATATTGTATAATACTTTTATTTTATATAGGTACATATTGTCCCAGATCATTTACTATTTATAATATCTCCTTATTAGTTTTACAGTTTTTTTTTTTTTTTTAAGACACTTTTTCTTTCATAAATAATGGTATGATTATCACATGTAAGATATTCTCTCGGTTGCAAATTGCATCTACTTGGTACTTTATTTAGATCATTTTTCGAATTTCTCAAAAGTTTTTCCTCGGAGAAGAAAAACTATCAAAAAATTACAAAAAACAACAAAATTTATGGAAATAGTAATTTTGACGAAATTTATTTTAGATTTTCATGATAAATAATGCAATTTTAAACGTAGGGACTTGTAAACTTTTTGAGTATTCTCATAGGTAGTTTACACACGTGGTAAAATTTTGAAACGGTTTTTTAATATATTAACGTGTATTAGTATTACATTGAGTTTCGATCAGAATCCTATATTTTCGAATGCAATATCATTGCATTCAAATCTTTAGATTATAATAAACCATTAGTTTCTCCGAGAACCGAAGAGATGAAGAAGGAACGCCTAAAATAGGCCTTCCCACTTTTTTTTAAATTATCCAATAAAAAAATTAAAAATTTTAAATTATATTAATTTTAAAAATAATTTAAATATTATATTTTTTATGAACATTTTGATGGAGCAAATTTTTAATTTAATCATTTATAATAAACATTTTTCATTAATTGGAAAACTCATATGTCTCAAGTTATTCTTTGTAATTATTTAATCTATTATATCATGGAATGTAAAATTCATATTATCAATATTCAATATGTATGTAAATTATAAGCAATAAATTTTGAAGACCATCATATTAAAATATTAAATTATTACACTAAAATGATATTTTAATTAAATTAGGAGGTCGTATCATACAAATATACTTGTTAAAATGGTTATCTTTAAATTCAACAATATTTAAAAAATAAAAAATAATTTAATTTTACCAGACGTCTTTTTTGAAAAATAATAAAATGTAATATCCGTTTTGTAAATAATAATTTGAAGAAAACACACATTCAAACATTTTAAATTTCTACAGATAGGTATATTGCAATTAGTAAATAAATCTGGGACATCATGTATACCAAAACTCAATAAATGAATAACGTACATATTAAAACCTACTAAATCATGTCCATTTTGAACATAAACACTAAAGTTAAATATTCAAAATAACAAACGTATATACGAAACGAAGCATTTGTAAACAGATATTTCCACAGGAATTCCAACGAGTGGTATTTTGGAGTTAGAAATTTCCGTACCTACTATTCCTTGAGTTTGTTTTGGGCAGCACGTCGGTCGTTGTTTGCACAGTCAATGTATTCGCAAAAATTCATATTTTTATCAACGTGATGTACCGCAAAAACTAATTCGCATGAACAGAACCGTGTAGAGTTATATTTGCTATCGTTTGAGTACACTCGCCGAATATTATGGCAAATAATTGTCAGTAAAACTTCTTGGAACGCCCACGATGATAATAACATTGTGCATTGTCAACTTCACAGCCATTATCTGTGTTCACGTTGTGGACCATAATTAGTAGCTATAAGTCATACACGCTGTTTGTACCAGAGTTTTGACGTTTTATAAGTTTTTCACGCCACACGCACAAACAAAATATACCGATCCCATTTACCATTTACTATTTACCATTTACCATTTACCATTTACCATTTACCATTTACCATTTA
>CM023358.1:14487738-14709084 GCA_013282895.1 Eriosoma lanigerum
ATTTACCATTTACCATTTACCATTTACCATTTACCATTTACCATTTACCATTTACTATTTAGCACTAACCATCAACCATTGCACTGTACTTATTCCATAAACGCGTTTAATGCGCGACGATAACACGTCCGTCGTCGGGTTCAGTTTTCGATTTGCCAGAGTCTTTATTGGGACATTTAAATTATCGTCGCAAGTTGTCACTATAAAAACGTCTAGTTGAACACTATTTCGTTTGTATTGTCCACTATATTATGACGTTAACTGTTATATCCGTAGTTTAAAAGTGGTTTAACGACGAAACCCGAACGGACGGATCTCTCGATCTAAATTGATATTATAGCGATTAAAAAATAAAACACACACACTACGATACGCGTGTGTGTGTTATTATATTATTAAATAAACGTCCAAATGGTTTTGGCAAAACCGAGCAAAGACCGTTTCGTTGTCGTCGTCGTCGTCGTCGTCGTCATCGTCATCGTCATAGCGAACAATAACGCTAAAGCTGTCAACCCATTGAAACACAGCCCACGATCCGTTCATTAAGAAAGATTAATATTTTGTATTGTGTTGGAAAAACACGTTTCAAAGTCAATGAGCACGACAAAATGTGTGTGAATACAATAAATAATTATCACCATGAATACGATTTTCATAGAATCAGATTTCATTTATCTTTACACCTATGCGTTTATGAATAATAATATATATTATGAGTATTATTGATTATGTGTGATATTCACAAATATTATAACGAACACGTTATGTTATTTAACCAATGATTTAGATCGGAACACTTAAGTGTATGATAAATCATTAATAAAATAAAAACTTATAAATAGTTTAGGTAATATATACTTGAATATTATGTAAGTTTAATAACGTAAATAAAATATTTTAAGTCAATATTTCCTAATTGTAGCTGATATAATACGAAAAATAACGTATTTGCAATATCGTATATTTAAATACGATAACAGTTAATAAATGATAATAGTTGATATAAAATCAGTTCAGTTAATTCTAAATGTACAGTAAATAATGTTCATGTAAATGTCATAAGACAAACATTAACTAATAAAATTATAGATAACAATAAAAAATGTAAACGTTTTTGTTATTTAGATCATATGGTTTACTTTTACTTTACTAAGAAAAAATAGGTGCATGTAATAAAATACACATTATTACATCAGTTATTTTGAAATGAAAAATAAAAATATAATTTAAAAAGGGGTAATGAACTAACGTGTCAAACTGTCAACATTAATCCCGACGCTAGATTATGTTAATTAAATAACTATAAATGATTATCATAATATTGTTATTTACTGTAACATTAATTTTCAAGGAATAAATTGTAGCACTTTCAAAACAAATGTTTAAAAATAAATATTCACAGTTTAGTTATATTTACTTAATAGTAGATACACAATTTTATTATATTATAATGTTTCTTTTATAATAATATATGTATAAACACTAATTTTAAAATCACATCTAAACCTGTATAACTATTAAAATATTATACACTTGGGATGGGAAATAGTACATTTTTATACCGTATAATATAAATTAAAATATAAAATAATCTATATTTGTTAAGAACAGAAATAAATAAAATATTGTAATCAAATACTTTTTTAGAAACATTCAAATTTTCCAATTTGTTTTGTATTATTTTTCGTTGGTTATTCATGACTAGAATAACAATGGATAATATACTATAATTTATACTAATTATTCAATTATTCCATAGACATGCTTGAGTGCATGAGTGTATCCATATAAAATAGTTACACAGTTGTGTAAATATTTATAAATAAGTTAAATTTTAAGTAGAAATCAAATTATATGAGGCAAAACAAAATAAAATAAAATAATAATTAAATTAAAAAACACACGTTTTTAAGATAACCTCAACAAACAAGGTATTTGAAGAAATTGACGAAGGGTAGTAAAACAAATATATAAGTTTATATTTTATAATATATATGATTAAAATGAATAAAATTATTCATAAATAATTGAATATAAATTAAATTTGATTTTGTTCTTATTGCACCTGCTCAAGGGTATTTCTAAATACGTGCCTGTATTTTATAACGATTAATATGTTAGCTACTTAGAACAAGAACTACACGTTTGGCAATATTTTATTGTGGGAAAAAATTTAAGTTTTGATTATTATAATTTTTTTTTTTTTATATAAAACATAGATGAATAGAAATTTTAAAAATAGTATAATATTATTTTGTTTTATTTATTACACTATTCTTAAAACATATCAAAATATTAATTAATACAAAAAATTATTATTCATTTTGAAATGGTATTATTTACGATTAAAAATACTAAAGTGCCTAATTGAAGAAATATAGATACAACCTCTAACCTTTACATATTAAAATATATAAATATATATATTTATGAAAAATATATATTTAGTATAATATAAAATATAAATAACTGTTTGTGATTACTTAAAAATATGTAATTCATTTTATTGGTACAACAGACCATAATATATAGATATATTTGTACATCATTATAAATTTATAACAATTTATTAAATTTTATTATACAAATAATATTTTAAAATTATTTTTTAAACATTTCAAATTATCTTCTAATTTGTGATATTATCGGATTAAAACTGACATTAACTGACAATCTAGATTACCTTCGCAGAAAATTTAAATCAAAATCATTAAATGAGTTATAATATAAAATACCTACACTATAATTCGATTTTATTATAATAGTAATCGGAAAATCTGAAACATATATTTATCAGCTTAGTTGCATCATTATATCTTACTCGCTAAACAGATTTCCGGTAACGTCAATAATTTAACTTCCGTTTTAAATGTTGTACATTTACTACAAGATAAAATGGTAAATCTATACATATTTAATAAAATAAATTATATTTTAAAGACTCGCTGTAACCACTCAGTGGTAACGTTATATTGTCTTCTTGTCAAAACAATATCTGATAATTATCGGAATATGCTACACGTTAATTGTTATAATAATAATTAACAATTTCCAATCAAATTTTGGAAAAGTATCCAATCTGGAATCGCAACAGGATACCAAACGGGAGAAATTATTACTACAATAGATACACTGGTATTAGAAATTATTTTTCTTTCGACAGTGTGATTACAGCTTTGATCTATCTATGTAATTATAATCGTGGCATTTCTTAAACAATAATTCCCAGTAGATGTAAATCAACAAAACAAAACAATATACACCTTCATAGTTAATTTTGCAACATAACAATACACAATTATCGCGATAAATATAATCGTGTCACGTGATCAAACACTCCAAGACCGTATATGTTTGGGTAATTATTATATCATGCACTATTTTCATTACAATATTTTTGTTCAGTTTTTATCGAGCGTTGTTTTTCCTTTTTTCAAACCAAATACCTTCTAATAAATGGTTAACCACAAAATGTATACTTAATCATCCCTTTGCCGCAAACATAATCGATCAAAATTCA
This sequence comes from Eriosoma lanigerum, assembly GCA_013282895.1. Lineage (NCBI taxonomy): Eukaryota > Metazoa > Arthropoda > Insecta > Hemiptera > Aphididae > Eriosoma > Eriosoma lanigerum. The sequence goes on from CM023358.1 coordinate 14,491,259, forward strand.
TACGGTTTAAAACCGCAAGTATAAAAATATTATACTTTAGATATAGTACATATATGATTACATCGTTTTAGACAAATTTAATTTGAATCTTAATATATACATTTTACACTAAACCTGTTATTATATAAAAGTATCATTATGTCAAGGCAATAAATTACAATCTTAGTCTAATCCAAAAAAAACTGCCGTAAAAACATTCAATCGAAACTAAAAAAGAACGAATTACAATATATTATTTGCAAATAAATTACATAATTGTATATTTAATAACATTAAATTTTATTCTAACGCTAATTCTGGAAAATGTGAACTACAATCGATATAAGTATTCATATACTATATATATAGTACCTATATTTAATGAATATGGAAAAGTGTTTTAATAATTATTGGAGTACATACATTTTAAATTTTCAATAATTTACATTAATTAACTCAATATTTGGAACGTTTATTTGCTTCATATTCTGATGTTCTCTGTCTCGTGTATTTAACCTAAATTAAAATCATTTTGAAATCATTTATATATAATCTAATCAAATTAAAACGAGATAATATTTATGTTTCATTGAGAATACATTGGTAAATAAAACTGAGCACAAAGGTAAATAAACATTACGTAATCAAACAAATCATGAGAAAATCTCGTTATGCTCGATAAAATATTGCGTTTTCTATATGCGTAACCTACGAATGTAGCTCGTATATTTTATCGGTATATTACGCGAATGTGGTACTCTTCGATTGGAAACGGCGAACACGACTCTAGTCTGAATGGATACACGACTCGGATAATACGGGAGTGCACAATATGTGTCCAATTCGGATAGGGGAAACTTAGTCACGTCCTTTGAATTTCGCCACTTCGTGTACGAATAATACACCAGCCGTTGTGTTTATGTTATGACTTCAATTCTTCGAGGGAAACGGACGAAGAAAAAAATCGAATTTCCTCGGGATGTACCATAAATCGCCATGAATTTGTACGTGTTTTATTGTAGATTATGAACATAATACTGTGTCTTATAAACGTGTGACCGTATAATAATAATATATTTCGACTGTTTTTAAAATGTAACTCGAACAAAACAATATAACGATTCGAAGACTTACGAATATACGTGATAGCACACCGGCTAGCACAAGTTTCGCAACGTCATCTCGTACATCGAAATCGTATATCGAGTGAGACAAAACTTATTTTATAATATGTATTAAATGTTATTTCAAGTCATTTATAAAAACTAAGAAGTAGTAAAATACCTATGTCTTTTTTTCAATGTTTATATAATAAATAACGAATTTACTCGTTTATACAATCTATACAATTTTCGCCAAGACGTTAATTTAATTGTCAAATAATAGTGTCTAATTTACGATGTGTACCTAATTGTTAAATAATATTTTATGACTTTACGTTTATGAACATCCGTGTTTTGTATTTGATTTTGGCGATAAAAATCAAAAACCACAAGGTTTGTTTCAAATAATTTGATGAATAATTCTTTTTTTGTTTTGCTTGCTTTGCTCTAGCAGCATGCAACGATATAGTTGGTGATTTAATACTATTTTCAATGTGTGATAAATAAATAATTAGCTTTTACAATCAACGTTTTCATAGGAAAGATAAATAACCTTTGTTTCATAGTCTATTTATATGTATAATATGAATTATTATGAAATACTAATATTATATTATCACTTTATCAGCTAAGTACAGTGCGCACTCGTCGAATAACCGTGCAATTAAAGATTAATAACCAACTATTTTAAGTGTTTACTAATGCATTAGTAGTGTATTTTCCAGTTTACCTATACACACTAATTAGTATTCACATATTTTTATATTTTAATATTTTTATATTTGCATATTTTTATTTATAAATCAATTAAAAATTTACAAACATATATCGATTCTCAATCATAGTAATTACTAATAGGTGTTTAAAAAATTCAAATACAACAAATAAAAAGGAATTTAATTTTTAAAATTTAATTTAAACTTAATTTCTAAAATTAACATTATTATTTATCAATTTCATTATAGTTCTATAAATAGAATTTTGTTCTTTAACTGTGCGTTCAAACAAAAAATATAAACAGTTAATTTTTTGCATAATTATTTGCTTGCTTATGATTATATTAATGTCATCGGCCGATAAAAATGAATTTAATAATATTTCCTGTTTTATAGTCAATTCTCGTCTTGTGTGAAGCTGTAGTAATTATAAAAAATGGCATTTTCTTCTTCTTCAATTTTAACTGAAATTAACTTAAAAGTTCGCTTAATATAATGTAAAATAAATCCCTAGTAATTTCACAATAAATTTCTGTCGTCTTGATACTTAATTGTTGTCCGTTGTAATCCGATATAGGCAGCGGAAAAGTGAAATCTCATTGCTAACGTAATAATAAGCACAAGAAAGGAGGCAAGTGGGTTAGCGGTTGCATGCTTATTTCGCATAAGTATAATGACGCAAGTTTTATTATAATAATTATGGTTTTTTTTTTTTTTTTTTTATACTCCAAAAATCTATTTCGACATTACTGTGAGACATATTTTGTTCTGTAAGCATCCATCGAAGATTATTTCACATATAAACAAAATCTCACAATAACTATTACCAAATGTGAGCGAAATTGTTCTCTGGAACGACCTAAAGTCGTTCTAGGACGTCACCGACCATACATTTTTTTACAGAGACTTTTTAGTTAAAAATTTGTACGAGTAAATTTTTAAAATCTAATATTTTTCGATTAATCATAGAGATTTATTTAATATTAGTTATCTTAACTATTTTTTTCTCGAATGCTTAATACTTAATGTTGATTAAATTAATATCGTAATGAGCCCCTAATATTCTTCTAATTACAGTAATTAATCATTACGAGACTTCGGTTGTTATTCAATTACAATACAACGACAGACACTAATGACACTATGTAAAAACAAATAAGTTTACTCGGCAGTCGTATATTTTAATTATCTAAAATCGACGGATATCTTACAGTTATAGTCAATAAATTAAAAGCGCGATAATAGTAGAATGAAGTACCGAAAATTTGATAATGGCAATTTGTTTAAACAAATAAAGATAGAAGTATTGAAAAAATTTGTAATAATTTAAGTTTACAATTTTTTTATGATAAACGCAAAATAGAAAGTACTCACGTTCGACGTTATAATTTTTCGACTGTCTTCTGAATATTTTTGAAAATATCTTATCGATGAAAAACGTCGGTAGGACCGTCATTTCGGCGGGCGCGCGATTATCGATTTTACGCGACGCTACGCTATGAACGATGATAAATTATTAGTATATATTAGTTTAATATAATAAATTATATTGCACTTTAATTATTGAGTATATTATGTAATGGTAAATAAACGTATGAAACGGATTAAAATTTTGTTGGAACGTGTGTTACACGAGTGCATCAGAATTCTCAGATGATATTCTAAGACACGTTTGAAATGTGACTGAATAAATATCGGCCGGCTAGTGCACCAATTATTGCCGAGAAGAGGACATAATTCCGCCACAACCGCCGCCGCGGTGTGCTTTTACCGCGCGCGTGGAGGGGAACAACACGTTTAAAATAATAAAATAAAAATAATATCGTTTAATTTTGCGCTGTATAACCGACTTGTCTGCTGCAAACAATACGAACAACAACAATAATAATATAATTTTATATCACATTATGTTCGCGTATTGATATTATATTATTAGAACGAACACATCACGGTCGTGCTTACGGGCTTTATAAATCCCTCGGCTCATCGACCACGGTATCCTTGATCCGGCCGATTGTGTCCTTATAATATCGTGTGTTACCTGCTATTGTTCGAATATTATCGATTTGATTTGGTGGAGCTTTTTCTGCGTGCCACGAGAATATTTTTCGAATAGGTATGTACAGTCGATAATCACAATTAAAACAACTCGAATAAATTGTGCGAACTGTATAAAAAAATTGCAATAATCATTACGACAAGATCACTTAAGATCCCTTTATATTCCAAAAATATTAATAATTGTATTTTATTCTTCTAATAATTGTACGAGAAATGTACTGTGAACAAAACAAAATAATAATTAGCAAGAAATTATAACGCACGTCACCAATACTAAAGTCAATTATCCGGAACGTCAAATAATAAATTATCGTAACTAATAATAAATTATGTACTTTATCTGATTCTAACGACTTTTTAAAAGATATGTAAAAACTCAATACAGTATACCTAACATAACCTTAGTTTTACATTATCGAAATATTTTTTCCTAGAAAAATATAACAATGCTAAAAAAAAATTAAATAGTTTAATAATAAACACGTCTTTTTAAAAATAAAGTTTTAATAATATTTCACTGAAACTATTTTAGTCTTGAACCAAGTAAAGAATATTATAAAACCTATATTAGTTTTGTAAAAACATGAGTTTTTTTAATGTAAAATAATATATTAAAATATTACACCGTATATTTTATCGTATAAAACATAAAATTTAAATTATTCGTTGTTTAATTATTAACATTTATGTAACTATTAGTATTTTTTTAATATTTTTTTAAAGGGTTTACACAAATAGTATAAGGTAATTTATATTAGATGATAAAATATTTTAACCCTATACTTAACCCTAACCTTAGCCTTTCTTATAAATTACGCTGTAAATATATTATTGTGATCATTTTTAATGAAAAAATAAAACACTGTATACAGCAGTTGAAATTTTATTTTGACAGTTATAAGTACCTTAAGTACGTTTATCTTTCTATCTAATGGGTAAAATAAAAATATTATACAATATGATGCAGCATAAATATATGCAGCGCAGTATAATCTATAAATTTATTGCATATTATAATAACCTTACTTTGTTTTAATATCAACATATAAGTTATAACTTTTTTCTTATTATACCATATCAAGTTAAAATTAACTATTTGGTTATCAACACTTCAAATCTAACGTTGCGAATTTCGTATTATTATATTACTTAGGAATATTGTAATAATGTAGATAAGTATAAATAATTACTTCTGGTTCCAATCCAAATAACATAATAATTTAGTAAATAAATACATCTATAATTAGAAAAAATAATGACAATAGTAGGTATCTTAATAATTACTTAATTGATGCATACTACATTAAAGTAGGTATAGTTGAAGTAAGTGGTTATCTATTTTATTTACTTTTATTGAAGGACATTTTTAAAATTACTCTAAGATCTTCGAATATTTTATTTTGTAAATCATAAATTTTTAAAATATACGATTAAATACATAACTACAACTCACATATGCATATTATAAAATAATTTACTTTTAATTGTTATTATCATAACAATATAATTTTTAGATATTTTATGACATTTTAGTACAATAATTGTAAATCGTTGCATTTGAATAAACGATTCTAAGCGAGTTCAATATACTTTTATTATTTAATATAAATTATTATAACAATGATAAACTGGAATGACTAGGTAACCTTGAATCCATATTTTAATGAATAGTTAACAATAATGTTACAAATTATAACTATAATTACTTAAAATTTATTTGCATGAATTTTTGAAATCACTATAGCGTAAAATTAATGTAAAAATGTATTCTAAAAATAAATATATCATACATTAATCAACTTTTCCAAAATTCAAAGTTATCAATTATTATACCCTAATATATAATTTATAATATGTAGACTACCATAATTTAATTTAATTTTAAATAATTTCAAACCAAAAATTGTAAATTGTTCAACTAGTTTTAATCTAAAATATTCTATATTTAGTCAAAAAACCATCTAAAATGTATATAGAACCTGAAATTTGTTTAATAATGTATAATATAAAATTAATACCTAAAAACAGTGGTTCTCAATATTTTCTAATTTATATTAAATTTATCTACGAAAATTAATTATTGTGTTATTGTACTACCATCAAATTAATCAATAATCATTGTCATGTTTAATTTTAATATTTTAAACCTTAAAAAACCTCAAATTTATTAAAAAAAATTACAAGACGAAAAAAATAACATAAAAAACTTTTTATTCGGAAAAATTAAAAACGGCCTACTTTTTTTCTTATGAATTATGTCCATGTCACATTGTCATCTCGGTTAAAAGTTACGATTTTACTGCTTAAAAGTTTTAGGCTGCACGGTTATTAATTAATACGTATTTATAATCACATAATTTAAATAGATTTAATAAATTTCACTGTTTTTTTTCACAACTTTTGACTAAAAATTATAATTAAAAAAACTACTATACGATTCCTTTCAATGATCTTTCTGAAATAAATCTGTATTCAATTATATTTGCCAATTTTTTTTTTTTACCTATATCCCAACGTGAAATATTGAGGATACTTCTTTACATGAAACTATACACGTTCCGACTATTGTAAAATCAAAGCACATTTCTCGCTTAGCATAAAATTAAAAATATGGATTTATTATATGGCGCTTCGATACAATTATTCAAATTACTATAAAATAATCAAAAAATGAATTTAGGGATTTGTTTTTAAAATATTTTATACTTCTCAACAAACTATACTTTTTGCTTAGTTTTCTTGTAGCGAGCAAAACGTTATCGTTTAGTGTATTTACAATATTGTTTTCTCGTGTTTTTCAAAATTCCCCATTTGCGAGGTTCGGATTTGTATATTTTATTTTATCTACGACGAGATAGAAACCTTGGCTATAGTCGCTAAAAAAAAAAAAAAAAATAAACGAAAAACGAAAACCACAAAAAACAATTTAAAACACCCATGAACGGCCATTTGTTGGCACTGAGTCAGCCGGACGACGTTTGGGTACCTAAAAAATGCGCTCTATATCAAAACTATAATAATAATAACGCAAACTGCAAGCCCGTTTGAAACATTAAAAACCATCCTTGGCCAGTTGAATATCCATACGAAATCCATAAACGTACAAATATTATGACGACGGTAATGTTCAATACACAAATAAAATTATTATTATTATTAATTTTTTTTTGCGTAAAAAAAGGTTTAAAAATTTAAATTGTATTTGCGTCACTGCTGTATTTTAATGCGGCTCAGAACACTAAATTCATATATATGCATTATAAAAAAAAAATTTTTTCTCAATATGTAATTGTTTTCTATTTCTAAAAAACATTACACTAAGTTTGTAAAGTAAGTCTGTAAAGTCTTGATTTCACATAATTTTCGTGATGACATTAAATTGTACTTTAATTATTTAATCCAATCCTCAAATGATAAATCCTTTTATACAAATTGATTAGAAAAACGAAAATTAGCAAAATTATATTCTACGATCGAACACGCCATAATATTCATGATTAAAACGAAATTTTCTGTATTTCGTATTTTTTTTATCATTGTTTGACCTCGGTAATTATAATTTAAGATAAATATTTAGTAACTATTTTTTCTAGTGTACGTACTTGTTTTTATAATTAGATCTTATTTGCATAATATCTAATAATTAAAAGTGTAAAAAAAACCAAGTAAAACATTATTATGCAGTTAAGTAATATTAATATATTACAACATATTGAAATTCTACTTTAGTAATTTCATCGTATCTTATCACTCAAAAATTAAATTTAAATTGTAAGTACTAATTATATATTAACCTACTAAATATAAATTAAAATCATAAAAAATAAAATAAATCAAGCTCAGTGATTTCGTGCTACGAACTCTACAAAAAACTATTAGGTATGTGATTCTTATTATGCTAATATATATTTAATAATTATAATCAAATTTCCAAATATATTTATTATTATTATTATCATAATATTATGTACAAGACAAATTATATACTTTAATGTTTTAATTGATATATTAACGATTATGATTATTTTAATAAAGCCAATTTAGTATAAAATAAATCAATCAAATTGTATACAAAAAAAAATTTAATTTACGTCTAAAACCTGTTATATAAAAAAAAAACTGTAGTTTCATTTTTTTAACATTGTAAGTAGTTCATTTTTAAGATTTTAATTGATGTTCATATCATCTAACCGAAATTACGCATTTTATAAATTACAATATGAAATAAAATTGTTATTTTTTTTTATTATTATTATTGATAATGAAACTGCGGCAGCTAATGGCCATTGGCTAATAAAGTTATATTTACAATACTATGATATATACAGATTATACAAATTATAGTTTTACAATTAATTTAAAGATTTTTAAGAACTTAAATAATTTTTCTAAAGAAGATGGATTCGGACCGAGTGCCTTTGCTAGGTTAGATGAGATAATAAAATTGTTATATATCATATAAATAAAAATTTTAAACAAATGCATACGACAAATATTGTTCTTGACATATATATATATATGTGTGTAAGATATTTTAATTTAGATAATAAAAAAAATATTTTGAAGCTTGTTTACGATTAGCATAGATATATAGGTATTTCAAAACTGTAAATTACGAATATTTACCTTATCAAACGTTAAGTAGAAAAAATTACAAAAATACTAAGTATAGATATTCTTAAAAAAACATATTACATCTATAATAATATGTTAATATGTATATTATCAATTTAAGTTAGTTAAATTAATTTTTTAAAAGAATTATTTTATTAATTATAACGACATTAAAACTGAAATTTATTTTATTTAATAGGAAATCTATGAATTGGATAGATAGTTTTTTCCTTGTGCTTAATAATAATTTATCCAAACATCAAAAAAAGCCTATTTGAAGCATAATTTATGTTAAATTATTTATCTATAAATTATTAATCTTTATATTAGCATAAAGTTGTTAAAGTACTTTTACTTTAGTAAAACCAATAATAGATACGTTTAATATTGTTGCTTTATATCTACAGAATTTAAAATTAAAACAGTGAATCCCGAAGAAAAATATACAATTAAAATAAGTTAAATACAAACTTATATCATTGTTATATGACTGATAAAACAAATACCTATATTTAACTTAAAAATCGTACTATATTGTTTTCTAATTTTCGATAAGTAACCTATATTATGTAAACAAAAATGTTAAAATTAGATATTTTCATATATAATTAATTAGTTTTATTATACAAAAAATATAATCATCATTTAAACTGAATAAAAATAGTACTATAATTATACGAATATATATATATATATATATATATATATATAAATATATATGTTACCATCAAAGACAAAATTTAAGGAATCAAAACGACAGATTTCAAATAATTTCTTAGTTTTTTCAAATTTCCCAATATTTAATGGTAACATTTTAGACACTATTCTTATTATAAAATAATTGATACAATAAATATATAAAGGTACATATTGAATGTGATAAATGTTTGAAAACTCATATATTTTATTCGCTTTTGTATTATTATATTTGACATTCACCCGTATTGTAGTATTCATGAGTTTGCATTATTATTTAATTTATTAAAAAATTAAATAAAATTTGAAAATTTGTTAATATAAATTATTAATAAAAAAAAAAAGAATGACAACATAATATAAATATGTGTTCGAAAAAAATTGGATGATGCACATAAAAATGTCATAATACTTATAATTGTGAAAATAAATTTAAGAAATTATAAATTGCAATATTTTAAAATAAATAAATTTAAAATAGTTATATAAAACTTCCTAACAATTGTATCCCAAACAGAATATCTTTAATTATAATTGTATATAATAATGTATAATATTTAATTAATATCATGTTGTCATTAAAATTAATGTTTATTTGATCGTATATGTTGTTTTTGACATAATATTAAATAAAAATGTTTGTTAAAAGATAAATAATTATTATGAAATAATAATTTTAAAAAAAAATTGTTTATGTAATCAAAACGGAAATAATTATAAAAGATTTTAAATATATTAATAATGTATGATATAAAAATAAAAAGCAGGAAGGTCGATTTTGGACGTTCCTCCGGTCGTCGGAGAAATTAGTGGTTTACTACGATTCTGAGCGAAACTCAATATAATACAATATGATAAACTGATAAACTATTCCAAAATTGTATAACGTAAACTACCTATGAGAATACTTAAAAAAATGTACAAGTCCCTACGTTCAAAATTGCATTAGTTATCCAAAAATATTTAAAATTGAATTCTAGGCCACCGCAATTTTGCTATTTTTCCGTCATATTTTGATATTTTTCCTTATATCAAGGAAAAACTTTTGAGAAAATCGAAAAATAAAATGAGTTAAATAAAGTACCAAGTAGATTCAATTTTTTACCGAAAGCATACCCTACTTGTAATAATTGGACCATTATTTCTACCCAAAAATTGTTTAAAATTGTAAAACCAGAATAAATGTAAAAAAAAAATATCATTTTAAAATCTTCATTTTTCACGAAGATATTATTAATAGTAAATAATCGGGGGCACTCTGTTCTTGTATAAAATAAAAAATATATTATTCAATATTTTTTATTCTTTAAAAAATACATGACACCTTAAAAATGGCCAATAAAATTACATGTGCCTTCAAATTTGTACAAAAATGTTAATTTGCACTTATATTTATATAATATTAGAGTCCGTAAAATTTTTCTAGCACCTTTACATCAAATTTCCAGTTTTGGAACTGTTTTAAATGTTTAGAAAATAAAAATGGTTTTAATATAATGTCTTAAATTCATGATCAAGAATTGATATAATAACATAATACATACCTATAATAAAATTGTAAATATAAAAGTTGACAATTTTCAATAAGTTCTTAAAAACAAGACAGCAATTAGCTGTGCTGAATAGTTGTGTTATTGGTGACAGTGGACAGCGACAGTGGACAGTGAACAGTGGACAGTGGACAATGGACAGTGAACAGTGGACTGTGAACAGTTGACAAAGGACAGTGGACGATAACGATGACCATGACAAAGCACGCACCAGTGTATGTAAAAACCTATTATTTTTATACAAATTCCTTGAAAGTATACACAGTGTACCCTTTAAAAACATAACTATATTTACTGATATACAATATTAAAAATAATATAAACTAATATTTTAAACTTTAAGAATAAACATTAAAAACAGAGGGAAACTTTAAACCTTTAGAAATGCCATTGTAATCCCTTATTATATCTATGAAAATAATGACATGACAAAAAAAATAAGGAATGTAACATACTTTTTACGATAGTTTAATATATTCTCATACGTAAAATACCTATGTGAATACTCAAAAAAAATTTCAAAGCCCTACGATCAAAACTCAATTAATTATCATGAAATATAAAACTTAAAAATATTAGAAACAGTAATTTTGCCGATTTTCCACCATTTTTAGTAATTTTTTTTTCCCAAAGAAAAACTTTTGAGAAATTCAAAAAAGTAACCAAGTAAAGTACCAACTAGATGCAATTTTCTATCGGAAATATACACTTTTTGTGGTAATCAGATCATTAATTCTACCCGAAATCATGCTTTCAGATATTTTAAAAAAAAAAACATCTTTGTAAACCAATACATTTCTCGCATAGCTCAGAATTTAAAATGTCAATTTTTAAATATTACTTTGTTTCAAAATTAATATTAATAGTGTTTATTTATTTATCTAATTATAGTATTAGAAAAATAATAATGCTTTCTTGCTATCTGAGATAGAATAAATTGAACAAAATACATATTATAAATACTACATTTTGGTTTTTAACCTCTTATATTCACTTCGTTACATAATACTTAAAATTACTATCATAATTTTAAATTTCAAAACTATACCGAGCACAGAAAAATCAATAAATTTAGATTTATTCAAACATTATATTAGCTGATTTTATTTTTCTAATTTATGTGACCGTGATTACGTTTTAGCTTCTTCAATTAATTACATATTACAACCTATCGTAATCATGACAATCAAAAAATATTTTTGTCACACGTAGTGAGTATGAAAAACGGACACTGCAGTGTCCAACAGTGTGAAAGTTGTAAAAATTTTTTTCTTTTCTTTAACAATATTAAAAAATGAAAAGGAAAAAGTAATATTTGCCACAGCAGATTATATAATACGAGTATATTATCGTGTTCGTTGTGATTAGTACAATGCGTCGAAATATATTAATTGAATTTTAAATTATATTTTTTTATTTTTAAAAACCTTAACTAAGATAATATATTTTTACAAGTATAATGTCATATTATCAATCGCAAAGAATATAAATAATTTCTTGACAAAATAAGAAATGTAATATAACAATTTTTTATGTGTTATGGCTTATGGAATAAATAATAATATAGTGTAGGTAACACTATGTTTTTAGACTAATTAGACATTTATTCATAAATTTTATACATTTTACAGATTATTAATAACGATAGAAAATCGTAATATGATTATAAATGATACGTTGAATGTAGAAACTGTTCGGCTTGTATTTTTCACATTGAGACTTAATATAAATTAATTAAAAATGATAATTAAATTGTATTAAGATAATTTAAATTAAAATAAATTCTTTATTTGTTTGTGTCATATGCTGACAAATAATCGTACATAAATTGCTTTGATCCTGCAAAAAGATTAGTTAATAGGAGAATATACCGAAAACAAATTACACTAAAATTAACCCTATAGTCCAAGAATTGTCCTTCTTTAGCAAATAATTTAATTACTGTCCCTTTAACTAATTATAATCGATCTTTTACCAAGGTATAATAAATTAATTCACATTCTTGTATGTAATATGTTTATGTCTCTAATGAAATTACATTGTTATAGTTACTTATTAGATGTTCTGAAAGCACCTGTATTAGAACATTTCTCATTATAAAAACCTTAAATGGACAAAGATAGTGTTTATGGATAGTGGATAGTGTTTTATATAACGTTATTATTATACATTTGGAAATATAATAACTCATAACTCACCGTTTGCAAATAATAATATTAGTACTTTAATTTACTCTTAATTTTTTTTTTTTAATTTTATATAAATATAAATATTTTAAAATAAAAATATCATATAAATATTTTTAAATATTTTAGTGCTCATAAAAAAAATCGTAAATATTCATAATTTAAAACTTAATAAGTTAACTTATTAACTTAATATAAGTCAAATTTAATTTGATGAATTCTATCATTATAATATTATTATATTATGTTTAACTATGAATATTATCAAAAAATTAGATTAAAACAAATGATTAATATACTATATAGTAGGTATATGATTGATATATTTCAACATAGACAGTAGTAAAAACTAATAATATACTCTCGAGTTAATTGCCGATATATATCTTTTAGAAATTAAAATAGCTAATATTTACGATTACTTCATTGATATATCATATTATGTGTTATTATCACTTGTTTAACTTTTTGTCGCCCACCGCACACACTACTACTGACCAGGGCCAAAGATTGGTCATTGTTTTGGCATTCCAATTATAATATATTGTAAAGACTTGTCGATTTCATGTCGTACCTAAGCACTTTTGGGATTGACAGGTAGATTTTATAATAATTTATGGTTTTCTATCGTTCCATGATCGGTTGTCTTTGCGCTTGATTGTCAGCAGGTCACGGATAAATGTGAACCAGAGTCTATCTGAAAATGGTGTCGGCTGCTTGGGTTTTTCTCACCTAAGTAAGTATTCAGGTGTTAAAAATACTATATAAGACCAAGGTTGGTTTTTTAGTCAGTATACCAAACGCTTGCGGCTAATCAGTGAACTTTATAAAACGTCGGAACAAGGATTTTATTATATTGTCATAATCACTAAACGCTCCATTATTTTAAGTGCACATGATGATACAATATATAACACATAATGATATAATATATAATTCGATTAAAATTTAATACCATTCTATGGCGAAACTAATTATTAAAAATACCAAAATATATATTGTGAATCTAGACCGTTACACATTATTATTATACATATAATATTCGATACACATGATATGTTTTCGTTTTATAATATTTTATTGTTTCGAATATACATTAATTACACAATCCAACAGATAAGTATTTGAAAAAAAAAAAAAAAATTGTTATCTAATTTTTTTTTCTACAATTTGTAATGTACTAATGAATATTATACAATTAATTTAAATGTTAAAAATATAATTTATAATATGTTTAAATATTTTTTAAAAATGTATTATTGTATTGTTATTAATTTATTTATTAAATTTCAGAGTAAAAATAAAAACGATACATACGATTATTTTACTCATATTGTTGTTTTATTCGTAATAATATGGATAATCAATTTAATACGAATGCTTTTGATATTTCATATGAACTTTACTGATAATATATGAATCACAGGGGGGTTAATCAAGAAAATTTCCGGCGTACTGTATGATAACCCCCCGCTGACTACAATGCCAAAATGTTGGAAAAAATAACCACTTGAAAGTTTATGTTTTCAAGCGGAACACCTGTAGAGATAGAATCATTGAAAAAGTCATAAACTGTCATTTTTTTTTTTTATTATTATAACATTTAATTTCCCTCTATTAAACACACGAAATGTACAGTTAATTTCTCATCAATCATTAACATATTTTTTTTTATCCAATTACCAATTACTTTGTTAAAAAAAATAACCATATACGTGTAGTTGTTTTGTTTTGTACCTTGAATATATAAAAACACGTTAAATTCGGATTGATAATATTTTCTATACGATTATAATTTTATTTTTTTGATTTTACTTTTATGATTTATTTATATTTATATAATTTACATAGTCGTCAACTTAAAATCATGTCAAAAAATTAATGAATAAAACACGAAACTTTTGATTTTAAACTTCTCCGGTACACAAATAAAAACGTTATTTTATGTATATTATTATTATTCAATCTAAATCTCTGACTGACTATTCATTCTAACAATCAATTTTATTAGGTACCAAAATTATGATAATAATAAGATGAAAATTTCTCACGAAGCGCTTAAATGTCAAGTGTAATTTAATGATCATGCATTTAACATAATAATATATAAACATCGATTCTAATACGTATATGCGTATTCATTGTAGATTTATAGATTTAAGGAATTAATGACCATGATCTGTAAATTGTGTTAAATTGTAAAAACTAAAATATATCACAAACTTTTGGTTAAAAAACCAACCTTATTAACGTTGGAGTATTTTGGTACAGGTAGTTTTCGTAAAATATTAATTATTGTGGATCATAATTTGATTAACAAAACGGTAAACAAAATTTCAATTAAATGTCGTGGTTGCTGGTGGTTTATTGATCGAGTCACGTATATATTGTGTTTTACATTTGACAAAAATAGTGTCTATTCGAGACGATTAATAATTATATTATTACTACATTTGACATGTTCCACCAGTATTTCCAAAACGGGCTTATTGGAAATTATGTATTTTGCGATGTCAATGATAAAAAATAAAATAAAGATTTATTGGATTTTACCGAGTTGTTTAGTAAATGGAACCATTACAATAAATAAACGCATATGTAATAATATATACCTATGTGACCAGGTATGAGGTAATAAATTCAGTAATTAAATAAAACCCAGTCAAATATTATATTTACTCGTATATAAATTAATTAACTAGGAAATTAAATACCTTTCTGTTATTATTATATATTATTATTTCCGTCATTTTTACAACGATCCCTAGTCTAAAATATACATTTTAGTAGTGTGTTTCAGAAAAGCAATTCTTTTTAGAGCTTAAAATACCACTCCGAGATTAAAAATCCAGTAAAGATCTTTCAATTAGAAATTATACTCTTAAACCTAACCACCACTAAACTAAGTTCAAAAATGTGATACCTATACTTTTTATATAAATTACCAAAAATTGACTATTAATCCGAATTCTATGTTAGTAAAAGATAAAACATATTAGACAGGTCTATAGTAATAAATTAAACATAATATTGTTTATAAATGATTATTTTTAAATATTAGAATATTATAGTGATCCTAATGCACTAATTTCTAGTAAAACTCCATGAGCTCGCATAAAATATAATTTAAGACAATATTCTATAATATTATCTAAAATGAAAATATTCTTGAACGTGGAAGGTATGCACGCGAAAGGCTTAGAATTTCGAAGATAATTTAATTTTGGACCTTATTTTTTATATTATTTCGTTTTCGATCGAGAAATGTATTCGTTTCCTTCGTAATATTGACAGATCACAGCAAAATTACAGAGATACGGATCGCGAAGGCCTAGTGACACTTCAATGTGCGCTCGTTTCACGACTATAATATTATTATAACAGTCGGCGGCGCGGAACCTTTCACCTGTTTGTTAATGGATTCTCCTTGCTAAATATTATGTTGGCTTGCGCACAATAAATCACTGCGCACGCGATAACAACGATGGAAATATTATAACGTAATCAAATGATGTTAAACAATATTTTGTCAAACGATTTGTCCATCGGCATTCGTACCAGATCAAAAAATCGTTGAGCCTCCTCGAGCAGAATAGTTTTCAGGCCGTCGTCGTGTCACAATGATTCGAGGACGAATTTTCGCATTTACTTAATCTAATTATTACACTGCGAACGAATACAAGAGCATTACACTAAACAGCATTGTTCCGACGAGGATACATAATAAAATATGTTTCCAGACGCGGGAGAATTTATCGATACGGAAGTTACATATACAACAGTGCCCGGTGGCAAAGATATACCTAACAGATATTTATTAATTTTTTATAAAGTCTACCCATCCTATGATATAATAATTTATAAATTGACGAGCAATATTTTGATCGTATCGAAGGACGCAATAACTTTTTTAACATCCGAATAGTACGGATAGTTTTTAATTCAAAAATTGATTTCTTTTCCTCTTCTGCTAAACATATTATTAGTATATAGTGTGTTAGTGTGTAAAATAAAACAATTTGTGTTCTATACGACCGCTTTTGTGTGTTATTCAAATAAGTTTCACGCGTACGTTATAATTTATTATGTGCAATATTATATTGTGCTACGAGCACTTAAAAAAGTTACTTGTCTTTTAATAATTATATCACTAAAACCAGAGGCGGTGAGATATTCTAAAGCACAATAATTAATAGCCTTCACCGTACTTCCGCAGTGTTAGTAGACGATAATATATAGAAATGTCGAGCCGAGTTAAGTTACTTCTAAGAAGTATCTAAGCCCCTAAACAATGTCCATGATCCTTGGCTTTGATGGGTACTACGAATGATGTGGGTGCAGTGGTGCACCTTCAACAGACTTAATAGTCGAGTTTTCAAGTATATACCGATCCCTTTCCATCTATAAGTATAATATATAAATACTATTTTTCGTCCATATATATATTAATACTCGGTTGAAGGATCTAATACGAAAGAAAATCCAATACCTTAAACCTAGGCTTTTCGACATTAAATCCCACAAACTCTGTGAAATTCAAAAGTGCGACTTTTTAAAAAACATTAGCCGCGCGAAATCAATACGACACGTAATGAAAAACAAATTTACAAAGTAAAATTAAATTCTACTCTTAATTTTATTCTCTTTTGTCTACATAGATAGGTACTCTTTGTTTAAGTTGTATCGGACGTGAAACATATTGAACACGAGATATATATTATTTATTAGATGTATACATTATTATAATTTGCAACATCATCTACATTGTTAAAACCGTCGGAGACTCGTTTAAACTAGGTTTGTAATTATATGAATTCTATGTTTATTTTTTTTTTTTTAATTCATAATTTCCTTGTTTAAAAAATTATTATAAAGACATTGTTCTCTCAAGTATATCAGATACTGTGTCCATTTTAGGACATTTTCATGACGTTTCATAGAAAACTCAACAAAACAAATTTAAAATCTTCACTACGTAAATTGACATTTCAAACGTGAAATTATTAATAAATTATAGGTATTGAATATTAGTAATTATGAACGTTTAACAGTATGATGAACTTTGTGTGGATTTAATTTAATGTTCACTACATCGTTTTTAATTCTATTATTTTCGTAAAAACAATTTACATGTTATAATGACAATATTTGCTCTTTAATTTTAAATACAATATGTATTCTATTTTAATATTTCCTATAGTCTATACCCATGTATGACCTATATAATAAATAATTTCTAGTATTTTATGACTTAATTTAATAGAAATTGAATTATCCTTTCTCAAGAAATCATCACGTCTCGTTACGTTATTATTAATACTTCATTATAATTAATTTATTTGAGATATAAGTTATTTTAATTATTTTTATATTTTTAATTAAACTTTTATTTTGCCTAAAAAACTTTTATCTCTCAGCAGTCTCTTGTCATCGTGAACAATGCAAAAAGTTTCTTGAAAACTTTTCAAATATATATTTTAGGAATTACAATGAATATAGTAACGGTGGTTAACACTGTGTGGTGGTATATAACACTACTTGATTAATTTGTTTTAGACCAAATTAAGTATTTCTTTCTATTAATAATAATATTATAAAATAGTTTAAATAAACAAAATATTCAAAACTATAAACAGTAATCACTAAATAGGTATCGGTAATAGATAATAGATAATGATCAGAAGTACAAAACGTATAATAGATATATTATAATTAGTAGATATTTTATATAATTAATAATCCCTAGCAATCTTAAATTATAGAATAAATCTCTCCACTAGTATACACGTTTTTTTATATATGACAAATTTGTAGTTCTAGACTTTGATTTTAAAATATTTGTAATTAACCGTAAATATGTTTAGAATGTAATATAATATATATATATTAAATACATTTTTGTTTTAAATCACACTATATCACGTTCACAACTAAAATTATTCTCTAATGGCTATAGGATACAGATGTATTAGATATGAAATATTATAAAATTAAAACTGATAAAACTTTTGTCACAGTTCCCTGTTGTATATTTATTAATTTTATCGGCAAATGTGATTAAAAAAGTTTATGGATTAAAGTCGAATATACAATTTGTCGCATTCATAGATGCCAAGTTATGTATTTGAGCATTTAAAAACAAATTTGAACTTATTTAAAATTTATTTAGTTTTAAAAAATTGCAAATATCGAAAAATTAAATTTTTTGTGATCATTATAATATAATAATTAATTTTAAAAAGAATAAAATATAATAGTAAATATAATTATATAATATCATAAATATGAAATAATTAAAAAATAATTTAATTTGTGAGTACACAGATAAAAACTCACAAGCCATTTCGTAAATAACATAATTATTTTTAAATTAATTATAACGAAAAAAATTTCCAATGCGTTAATTCTATAAAATATATAGATAGCCAATTATATATGAAATAATTATAAAGATTTACGCATATTATTTTTCCATCATTCATTTTAAATATTTCAAAAATATACTTAGGATAATGCAAACTCAAATATTACTAAACTTCAATTTTTTAATTATTTATACTTCTTCTACAGTGAAAACTTACTCACATTGTGTCTGTATTATGAATATAACATAATATAGTATCTACAGAATATTTTTAATACTATTGACCTTAATCCATAATACTAATTGTATGTTATTGTTGATAACATATTAATAAAAAGAGAATGTCCTACCTACTATTTTTTTTTTCCAATTATAAAAATAATAATACAACTTTACATTACATAACCTAGTAAAAAATTAAGTATTTTATACCATACAATTATAAATCGAATTCAAAATCAATGAAAAATTATTCTAATGTTAACGAACTGAAACCAATAATAAAATACTCGAAATATCAAATAAATATTATTATCATTTTAATTAAGTACCTATCTAGTATTTATTTTTTATTAGGTACACGCAAAAGATAATAATATAATAATATAATACGACTTATTTATGATCAATTGCTATTTTCTACGAGTAATTTACGAGTTTATTAAGATTATAATTAGTAGGTGATTAATTTTATAAAATTATAAATTGTTTTCGTATAATGAAATAACAAAAAAAGAACAGTTAGAATGAGTTAGATCACATTATATTTTGATGATATTTTAAATATTTCATTATTTTATAAGACAATATAACTATATTATAGGACTTACTATAAAAGATCTACGTGACTTCTCGTACAGTTATTTTTTAATCTTAATCCTGATAGAATAATAGATAGTCTATTGTCTATTCTTAGAATAACGATTAGTTGGTAGCACATATGCGAATATCGGTTAGGTCCTCTATAAATTATATTCGTTATTATATAATATATATGTATGGATTTGTCATATGCCATGAGCCAAGTCGAACCGAAAATATGTTTAAAATCTAGATTAATTTTACATTATTACGGTACCTATTTGGCTACAGTAATTATACCGAATACAAAATATGTCATTTGCAAACGATGTAAAATTGTCATTAAAGAAAAATCGCCAATATAGTCATTTATTAATGATTCGAATCAAAACCCGGAACAAAAACTTATTTACGGAATATACAAGATCATTAACAGCGTGCAGTGTAGGTAATTGACAAAATTAGAGATATTATGCGCTGAATTTAATTCGTAAAATATATTGAACGGAAATGGTCAGTATATTTATGACTTTATGCACTAGCAGACTATAAAAACATATAAGCAAACCAACAATGATAGTTCAATCCATCTTCGTGCAAATTGTAAGTACACGTCGTAATTTCATTATCATTTTTAAGATAACATATTTTTCACGACTGTCTAGGGACAAATTTAAATATTTCATGCAAAATACATATTTTCATTCAATTTTGCGTTTCTGTATAGGAAACGAAATACACCAAACGGACAACATTATGTTCTACGTTTAAATTTAAAATTTATATAATCTTCCAAGTGTCAAGTATATATACTTATATATAAGTAAAAATAATGTTAAATCGATTAAATACGAATGAGATATTTTTTAAATTTATATCCAAATGACTGCGGTATTCGTTTGAATTAAATAAATTTAACAAAAAGTGATTTTTGATTATTATTATTTCCGTTAATAACGCGAGATTTTTCAATTAATTATTCTGTATATTTTTTGATTGAATCCATTTGAATCTGTTTATGATATACATCCAACAGGACATCCTTTTTTTTTTGTCAGTCTCAATATTTGAATATCAATTTATGTGATGTGAATTTAAAAATAATATATTTTTAAATAAAATCCTATTATAAAAATTGGAAATATGTAAAATATATAATATTAAAAAGACAAACACATGTGGGACACCATATTATACTTGTCCCAGATCTATTTATTAATTGTAATACCTTTGTAAAGAAAAAAGTTTATTAAATGTAGTTTTTTTTAAATTATTATTTACACAATTTAAAGTATATATGTAAAAGAATTTTGATGGGTCAACTTTAATAAAAATGTTGATTTTTAGGAATTTTTTTTTTATTTATTGGAGTAATGATACGTCTGACGTCATTATGTGTAATATTATAACATTTTAATAATATCTTGGTCTGTAAAATTACATATCATTTACTTATCATAATATTGAATTTTAGTATTATAAATTTTACATTTAACGATATAATAGATTAAATAATCACAAAAATGACGTCTGAAATATTAATTTTTTTTAATAAATTAAAACATTAACTCCATCAACATTTTTATAAAAATATAATCTTTAAGCTGTTTATCTTCAAATGTCACATATAATATAAAATGTAAAATTTTAATTTTTTTACTATACGTTTAACACTAAAAAAAATTTAATAAAAGTAATATATTAACAGATCTCTTGTACATTCTGTATTTTTTAATGCAATATAATAATTTGTATAAAATTATTTGTCGCCCTTATCATAGACATTCTGGTGGACGTTGACAACGGTGGCCACTATCAGCGTTGTTCCGGCCGCAATGCAAACGCGTCAAAAATTAACGACAAACGCCCAAAACGTTCAACTTCCGTCCATACCGATGGCCAGTGAGGACAGTGTGCACATGCTTACTGCCATCCGCTTCCCGCCACCAGCACTGTTCTTTGCCGATCCCGGTAAGAAATGGACATTGGGCGATTTCGAAAAACCCGACAAGCCGTCTTCGTATTCGGTGACCGACGAAGACATGACGGACACGGAACACGACGAATACATAATACAAGATCAAATAACTACTGTAGCCGTCGAACCGGAACCGGAATCGACGACTGGGGGAAAACCAATCGATGGGACGAAAGACAATCATGAACAAAACGTATCGTCTATAACGGAAAAATCAATCATCGAAACGGAAAATAAGAAAGAGACGACGACGGAAAAATCAATCGTCGAAACGGAAAATAAGAAAGAGACGATGACGAAAAAACCAATCGTCGAAACGGAAAATAAAAAAGAGACGACGACGGAAAAACCAATCGACGAAACGGAAAATAGAAAAGGGACAACGACGGAAAACCCGAACAACGGGACGAGAGATGGCGATAGAGGGACGATGACGTTGGAAAAATCTATCGACGGAAAGGCAGCTGACCGCAGACAATGGACGTTGGCGGTGAAAAATCCATCGCCCAGCACTAGGTTCGAAAAGTTGACGGTGACTTTCGGCAGACTGAAACACCAGACTGATCTTTGGCGACCGTTCCGTACGGTAAAGTTGACTAGCCGACCTCTCCCGACACCGACGTCCAAGATTAGATTTCCCCAAATCAATTACATGAGTGCCAGACAACATTATAAAAAGCCAGCCACGAACCCGAGCTATTCCCGTTAAACGTAACAAAAATTACGTTATACGTATAGTAACAAACAGTGTTTACACAATGTATACTTTGTCCGGCATAAATAATTATTAATAGACATTTAAATAACAACAAAATTAAAATATTATTATACAATAATTGGTTTTTATGTGTCTAACATTAAAATACCATTTATAATAATATTGTGTACTCGTATTTTTGGCTATAGTATTTTTAAGATTATTTTTTTTTTTTACTTAAAATACGTATAATATTTTGAGTAGTATTTCAACTTAAAATTTAAAAATTCTTTTTGATATGTTTCAAGATACACAATACACGTATACTGTTGAAAATGATGTTTTATAAAAATGTATTTAAAATTAATATACAATCAATCAATCAATATGTTTATAATGTTATACCCATTCAAAGTACGAAATTCGCGTGACAATTAAAAATGAGAAGAATCGAAAAATATAATAATTAAAATAACAAAAGAACTAAATGTATTCTATAATAAATAAAGTAAAAATAAAAAATTCAACGTGAATATTTTAAAGAATTATTATTTTAAATAATATTATGATTAACATTTGGAAATGTATTATTTGTATAGAAATAATTAGCAATTAAGGAAAAAGAATCAATTGAAATATGATTATAAAATATTTGTTAATAAAAAGATGTTAATCATTTCTATAAATAAATATTTCTTTAAAAAAAAATTCATTTTTTTTTCATAAATATATTAAAATATATAGTCTTTTGTAAAAAAAAAAACAATTATATACATGTGCGAATGACTGTTATTATATATGTATAATTTTTTTTATTAAAATAAAGACAACATACTATTAACAGTATATTTTGTAATGGTGAATTAATATTAATTTTCAATTACCTAGTTCATAACTAAATATTACTTTTATTGAAATATATCATTTTCCAATAATAGCATTTATTATCTCGATAGTCATGATAATTATGACAAAATAATAAACCAATTTTTTGGATCTAGGAATAATTGTTTAATCTTATTTGGAATCGATCCATCAGAGTAATATTTAAATATAATTCAAACAAATTTTGTAATTCATGGAAATAAAATATATTTATTTACTTACAACTACAACCTAATATTATAATATTATTAATTTTTTTATCAAATCATTGATTATAAATATATGATTACATATAAATAATATTTATAATTGATGCTTCAAACATATGTCATACAACTAATATAATATATGTGTAATATATATTGCCTATACACAGTTCTCAGGGGTTATTAAGTATACGTCACTACTAGATTTAAAAATTTGAAACATTCACAATTTATTTATTACCACACAAGTATCGTTTTCTCCTGAACATTAGATTTAAAAATTCACACCGTATTTGAACAAATAGTTAAGATTGTAAGAATTATAATATTTATAATATTATATATAGATAGTACAATTTCACATTATTTTAATTATAATTTCTTTATCACGGTTGTCTAGTAAATAACCGTAAAATAGAATTAATTATAAGGTATTTTATTTGTATTCTCCTATATGGACTACCGTTTATAATATAAGCAATATGTCATCAAACAACAAATACGATTTTCAATTATTCGTTATGATAAATAGAATTTTAACAGATTACTATGGTTATGAGATTATTAATCGATGTTACTAATTTTATAATAGGTATATGTCAACAATTGATATATTCTTAAAACTCAAAACACTTTATTGTAATTAAAACGTTCTTGAGATCTAGATGGAGATTACTGGTTAGACATTATAATTTTTATTTAGCTATGGAGAGAAATGCATAATATTCTGCAATTATGAAAAACGATAAATCAAAATAAATTATTATTCTATAGGTATTTAATCGAGTGAGATTTTGAACAACCGTTTGAAATTAAACCCGAAACCTCTTTGACGACGAGGTAGTTGTATTTTGTATACCATATTATATTATACTCGTAATTTCGAAACGACATAATAATAATGTACGCATGATTTATTGGGATTTTCACATTCCCAATTATTAATTATTATTTATATCGTATTACTCGTGTATTTCAAATTTTTGAATTCGTCGGGCCCATTCGTTAATTAGCGCGGACAGGCGCAAAATGTAATACCATCGCGTTAGGAATTTCGATTACACCAACCAAATATTCCGTTAAAAAGAGAGAATAGCTCTCGTCATTTCCGAGCCTCCTACAAATCGAAAACAGACATATAATATCAATTAAGAGACCCTTCGACTATTATTATATTATTATAGTCAGCGAGTCTGTGTGAAATAAAAAAAAATTAATAATAAACCCCGTCGTCATAGATGATAAGGGTAGATAACGTCCATCCGCCCCATATTTCGGTTCATTGTCATATGATGTAGGGAGGAGAGAAAAAAATGTTTAATTTTTTTTAACGTTTTTTTAAAAGCCAATTGCTGAAATTGACGCTCTCCGATCCTGTCAAAAAACGTCAACAGTGGGTTATTGTTATAAGTTGTTTGTCCCCCTTCCAAAATTATATTAACGCATAAATATAAACACAACGCGATTCAAATTTCCCCTTTTAATTTAACACTAACCTCGTGTCGTTGCAAACTTTAACAATAAATCTAATTTTCCATAAACTGAATAACTACGCCGTCTAAACTACGACGATTAACAAAAATCAGCTAATACGTTAAATGTAACTGAATAAAAAATAATAATAACCCGAAACAAAATAACATAACGATAAAAGTTTAATTTCGATATAATTTTTAAAACAAATACTGTTCGATTTCGAAATAAGACGATTTTTATCTCGCCGAAAACATAAAGCTTACAGATACAATTTTATTCAGTAAATTAAAACAGTATAATAAGAAAAGACGATTGTACACTATAACAGAGTTTCAAACAACAATCACAGTAAAAATGTCCCTTTGTGAAAATAATGATTAATTCTTATTTCACGATTTTACCCTCATCGGATATAATATTAATGTTTTCTTCTAAAACCCATTAATTTATAAATCAAAATAGTTGCATATAATTGCGAATGCGTCAGATAGTTTATTTTAATATAATAATATGCTATTTCATTATATAAGTCGTAAAATCATAATATTAATTACCATCTTCTGTTAAATTGTAAATGGTTAGTTTTTTAGTCTGAACTTTTAACACTGTAAAAATGTAGAAATACATATTCAAATACTATATTTTTATAGATCCCAATGTAGTATAGTATTTATTTTAGTTTTGTTGGATTATACGAGTAAAATAAATCATTAGTACCTATATTAATTGTTTATTTTAATTACAAGATATAAGTCACAAGACAATTCAAAAAAATTAATTTCTCTCAAAATTATCACAATATATTTTAATTTAGTTTTTCAGGCTTTTACAAAAGATACGAATTAGTATTTATACATTTTTCAAGAAAATATAATATTATGTGAACATTTTATTTACAAAGAATTTTCAAATAATCGCATTCTTATAATAATACCAAATTATTTTTAAAAATATCATTTTTATAACTACAAACACCAATAGTACAATATACATTTAAATTATTATAACTATTAAAGTATTTACTTTATAACTACTTAGATAATGATAAATTAATTAAACTAAATCAAAACTACTTTATAGTCTAGTCATCAATTTGATGTTGAGTATGTACTATAATATAGTATTAATATGTGTTTTTAGTATTTTACAAACAGTTTATAATATTTTCTGTCTGTTTTTTACAATATATATTTTAATTTAATTATGTGTACGTGTAATCATAGCGCTATCTAACAGTTAACGAAATGTAACTGTTGCCAGGAGTGGTTTAGTGTTCAAAACCTCCCGCCACTAGAAATTTAAAAACAATTTTTTAAAAATTTTTTACTAAAAAAAATATTTATAATCAAACCATATAGCCTTGCCACAATATTATATAAGGATGTCAAACTATTTTAATTACTATAAAAATTTGGTTATAAACTACTAAAATATTATTTCGTTATCATTAATGAGAATTTACTGTACTTCGTATTTTAATTTCGATCAAAACGGTTATTAATATGACTGTAATCGTGTAATATAAATCATAAAAGAACATATTATTTCTGTTGCATCAGATCTCATCTAATCTAGTCTACATTACTACAACATAATTATAGTAATTAGTAAATTGTAAACGATCGATGTATATTAAATTGCGTTTTACCCGATTAAGGCGTACTCATTAAAAAGGTAATAATACAATTCATTTTTATAATTATTAACAAGTCGTTGTACAATAATAATTATTATTATTATTATTATTATTTATTTTGCATATCTTGTTTTTTATTAAACGGATTATAAGCTTTAGTTTACGTATGTAATTTTATAATATGATATTGAATTAATTATAGACCAACAAAGATTACCATCATAAAAAATAATAATATAATATAGACACGATTTGTAGTTCTTAATTTAATTTTTTATTATTATTATTATAATAAAAATAACCCTTCTACATACATCGCTTCAGTGATCATCAAATGTATAATCGAAAGATAACCATTTTTTTTTTATATATATTTTATTAATTAAAATTCAATTAAGATATATTTTTTTCGTATCGACAAATGTAGAAATGCAAGAATGTTAAATATTAAAACTTGTAAAATATTAATATAATACATAATATTTTAATAATTATTATGTTAATATAATCATATTTTTAAATTACAAAAAAATATATATAAATGTGTATAAATAAATTAATAAATATTGTTTGTGTGTACAAACAATGTATAAAAAATAAATATAAAATTTAAATTTTGTTTTAAATAATAACTAAAACGTTACTGTGATAATAAATTACATTTTAATTTTTCACTACGAATCCACAAGAATAATAACCAGAAAATATTTATGTTTTTCCTGAAAAACCTCATACGTACATGCAGATATATATTTTATTCAATATGCAGACGTCAATGTATATGTAAAAAAAAAATTATAATTACTACTGTTTAACATTTGTTAAAACACATGTAATTTCTTATTTATAGTATAATTACATAAAATAAAATATAAACCACACGAGTAATTAGTGTCATCAATTCAATCAACAAAGGTTATCTTTTTCTGTTATCCGATTCCTTACAACTCATACGACAGTTTAGACTAATTAATTAATAAATGTGATAGACCTTCACTTTATCCAAAACAACACACACCTACTTTATAGTACTCATTTATTTATAATTGTTACACTTTTTCAAATAAATAGTATTTAGATTAATAAATTTATGTTACTACAAACAATTATATACAGATTATTTTTATCAAGGATATCGATTTTTCTAATTAATACTTCTAAATATATTTTCCGTCACATTTAATCACAATCCGTCATAATATTAAATTGTAATAAATATATAATAATATATAAGTATGTATATACCTACATATAAATTATTATACCATTAATTATAAATAAATTATATTGCAAGTTTTAAAGACAATTTTTTATAGGTAACCTGATTTAATTCACTTTTAACTTGTAGGTATTCATTATTGATGAAAATAACTTAAATAAATGTATTTATTTCACACACAATTGTATCTATATACCTATCTATAATTTATACACGTATCAAATATATAGCAATGAAAATGACAATTTTTTCGAAAAAACATTTTTCATAATTTATCATTACTAAAATATTAAGTACTTATAGAAATTAATATCTATCATTTATAGATATCACGCCTAAACAGACACTCCAAGACAGTTTCACACAAACGATAACTTAGGAAATTTAATTATAAATTACAGTTTTAATATAGTATATTATATATATTAATTATTAAATAATCGACGAATTACCATTTCATTAAATAATCTTAAAGAGTATAACTTAAACTGTTTATACAATTAATCATTATCATAATAAGAAAAGTCGTTAACTTTTGTTAATTTAATATAAAATAATAGGCTTAATAACATTATTAGAATATTTTAATATTGTTTTTTATAAATAAACTGCTATAGACATAATTAAGGATTATATGCAAAATTGTAAAATATCCTAATTATTTAACATTAGCATTAATTGAGAATTAATTGCCTGATGTTATAATATGAATTTTGATCATTTACTATGTGTTTATATATTATGTAAGCAAATAATATATAATAAATAATACACCATAATAGAAGTTAAATTTTAAGAAAATTTCATAAAACTATACAAACAGAACGAAAATGTATCAAATTAATAACCTATAATATTGCGTATATAATAATAAAAGAAATTATGATCTAATTTTTTATAAGTATAGACAACAATTATTATATATTTGATAACTATGTAAATGTTTTCATAATACAAATGAACAATAATTTATAACTAAATATTTCAAATAATTATGAAAATATTACGTTAATGCGTTGTTTTTTATACCATTGATTCAATCAATTTGATTGTATAATAAAAATAACAATTTGTGAATAAATAGGTATGTAATAGAATAGCTACCTACTACTAAACTTATTTTAAGAATGTTTTTATTAGGTATCAACCTAACCAACCTAGTAATATTGACTGTTCATGTTACCTTCGTTAGTTATTGATGTGTTAATGTGTCAACTTAACTTCCAGCTTCCAAATTATATAAAATTAAAGATGAGCAATTTATTCATACGAGCAATTTTGTCACGACTTCGCATTTTTCTATTGCTACGGTATATAATGTACGAAATAAACATTTTTCTTTAAGAAACTTGTTTAATATAATCGTAACATTATTTTTGTTGTTTTTACATATAAAATATTATTATTTGTTCAAAACAACAACTATTAATTTCATAATAACACAAAAAAACCTTCGGATAATCTTAAATTACCTAATTAAAAAGAATATAAACAATCAAACAGCTTTGACATCTAAGATGATATTATATATAACATAATATTTATATATGACATATAAACTTGAGAATATCAGAGTATTGACCTTACTCGACTCAATCATAACTTTCTATAACAAATTTACAAAGAAAAAAATTATTTTAATCACTGGTTAATATTTAAATACCTAATAAATGATTTTAATATAATATTATCCGGTAATGTTTTGTAATCATTGTGGAAACACCATATACCACATAAAATAAAACTAGTTATATTTTAACATAATTGTAATTGTGCACGATATTAACGAAATATTTAGTCCTAACATTTACGAATATAACCTAAGTACTCGATTGATTATAATATTAACGTTACTAGTTACTTCAACCATGAAACTAATAAAATAGAAGCAAATTGTACTGGATTCTTTATAGTAGAGTATAATATAATGGTCACCCCATAATTAACGATCAAAAGCAACCAAATTTTCGCTCAAATGTTAGAAATTTTCTCTGTTTAATGTTTAACGATTATTATATATATCTAGGTAATTTAGAAAAACAATAAACTATATATTTAAATATGCATAATATATAGCGACAATTTGTTTTTATTTTTTATCTATTAAAATATTAAACTATCAACTATAAACTATAAAATAATTGTATCTAAATATTATAATATATATTATAATCAATTACTACACCTATATATTTCAAAATGGTAGTTATAATTTATATTTATAACTACCAAACATCTATTATAAAATTCAAACTAAAGTAAAAAAAAGCTGTATAATATAAAATCGTAAATCTTTTTTTCTTTTTTTAAGTCTAGCCTATCGAAACGTGCAGTCTAATGCCTATTTCAAACAGTTTAGTATGGCTATAAATATGTTGTATGTTTTAAGCGTATCCAACCAATTACCAAATGTTTAAATAAACGCATTAAAATGTATTTGTCAGCTGATTTTAATTGTAAATTAGAAGAATTATTTCTTTGTAAATTGTGTTTTACTATCGAAGTGATAAACGTATTATTAACAATATGATTTGTGTACTTAATGACACACATAAAATTTGTTCAAAATTGTCATTTACTGTCATTTAGTAACTGATCTTATATTTTTGGTACAACAATAAGTAAATAAATATCAATATAACCTTAGCTAAGACTTTGGATATAGGTACTAAAGTAACAATTCCAATTTAAACAACAAACGCGTCCTTCTAAAAGCTCATAAGATTAAAAAATACGACTTTCACTAAAGAGTTAAGCACATAAAAACAAATATAAAATGTGCATAATATTTTTAGTTTAAATATTTTTACTGGTGTATAATTTATAAGCTATCAACAACATGAATATGAGCGTTAAACTTAAATGTATATTATTTTACGCAAAAACACGAGTTTGGTTATTTTTTTAATGAATCCCGATAAAAATTGTATAATATATTTTGACTCCACGGGAATAACGTACAAATTAAGATAACGTTATTGTAGTTTAAAAAAAAACCATGTACTGATAAAAAATCATGTAGAAAAAAAAAAGGAAATAATAGAATTAATAAAAAAATTACTAAATTATTTCGATAATTGGTGACAATAGTTTATTCATAAAATCCTAAAATTATTTACTGGTATATTAAAATAAAAAATATAACTAATTAAAATTTTTAATTACTAAAATAATACGATTTTCGAGCGCATGGTCAAAACCTATTCAATATTTTCTTAATGTTGTTGCTCTAATTTCTAAAATAGGAAACTCGATAATTATATTTCGTCGTCCAATTTATTAAACTCCGCGCAAATCGTAAAATTTCACTTATTATAAAAAACCGTTTAAAACTTGAACGAGTTCGTTGTCTACTCGCCCCCGTGTTCCCGATACAGATTCTCTTAAAAACTAATTAAAAATATAAAACACAGAAACACAAATCATACAGCAGACCACGTGCGCAACACGCCTACGATATCACCTATACCCTGTGCATAAAATAATCGTGACTTCGCGATCAAGGACAACCGGATCCGAGTGGCACGCCAGACGGGTTAGGACCAAAACCGCATCTTTTATTATATTAAAATAATATAAAAATACCTACTGTATCATAATAATTATATTCATTCAATGTAAATTTTTTATGCTTTTTTCAATATTATATTATCGTATATTATTACGATATTGTTACATATTATGTAGGTACTTAATTTTATTTATTGTTTTCGACGATTTCCGCATCGGTAATTTATAATATTTTACTATTATTATTCGCAGGACGGTACAAATCGAGCGCGGGGACCTTGCGAATACGTATGCATTCTTACACTATTTTTCCAGATGAAAATCTCTTGAAAATATTACCGCAGTGTTCGACGTGCAGCGTTTCTTTTTTTGACTTCGAATATAATCTTGTCTGGTTTCCTCGTGTATACTAGATATATATACAAAGCTTGAATTTTCTAAAAAGAGCCTGAATTTTTCGTTTTGTATAACTTTTAAACATTACATTTTAATTAACTCATAGTTAATAATTATTTAACTAACATTCAACAGTTTAACAACTAATTAACTTGTCCAGCCTTAATGTAATATTATAACTGTGCACGTTTAAGAAAAACCCTCTAAATTTTGAACTCGAACGAAATATAAAATAATAAGTCTTATGAATATTTACACGTCTGTATCGCATACAATTGAAACAATTCAAACGGTTTACATTTGGACCGCGTCCAGTTCCGCGTACGATTAATCCAGTAATTGACTTGACTAAATATAATAATAAAGCGTGTGTTTTAATATAATTTTCAATAATGTCTGTGTAGATGCAATGTACTTAAGAAGGTCGTATAAAATTGTATGGTTACAGTGATATAGAAATAATCTTTATGTTTCTGTTTGGTCGTATACAATATTGTACTATAATACTCGTATATTGTAAATTATATTCCGGTAAATCGTAAAAGACAAACACATTCGATTTTCAGTACCTATAGATCGTTATCATCATTAGCCATTTATTTATCTTTACCAATTTAAAATAAAATAACTTACAATCGAAATATATAGAAATAAACCAAAATTCGTCGACTCAACTGCTGAATTTTAATTTTAAGAGTCTTTTAAAATATTGTAAAAAAAATGCCTACATTTTGTAGCCATAACCTGCAATTGAGCATAAAATAACTATTTTAAAATACGATTGAGCACAGATTTGCCCATGTACATCAAACAACGATGAGAAATAAATAATAAAACATAGCAATATACAATATGTTATTCTACGTTATGTGCAATTATAAAACCCTATCGAACGTACCTATATAACTTTTTAGCAATATGATCGATCATACCAATAATGACATAGAAAAATAAGCCTTGAATATAATATCGTTTATTTTATTCTATTTTATATTTATCTATTGTTTACCATTTTTATGACCCGACACAAGTATAAATAAAACTAATAGAATATGGATCGTCGTTGTCCTATTTAGTAATTTTTTTTTTTAATAATTATATATTTTATAGTTACATCTTGATAAAACTGTTCAATGTTCGATTAAAAAAATATTAAATATAATGTATTTAAAGTTTTAAAAATACACAAAAGATGATGAAAATAAAGACGTTTTCATTTGTTTTCTTTTTACATTTTAAATTTGCTTGAATTAAATGTATACGTATTATAATGTATAGTATTTTTTACAAATATTCGTAGTATTAAAATACTTGACATATAACATAATAGACATTTAACTTATCATTTAATGATAATATGAGACTATTATTATATTTATATTTTATATTTTATCACCTACCAGGCTACCATTAAACAATAATAATAGGTATATATTATTGCAGTGATATCTAGGTAAAACGAAAATATGTTTATACAGAAAATTGTATTAATTATATAAGTACTATGTAAAATACGTGATAAATTTAGAGAAGTATTTTTAGTTGAAAATCATCAATTGTCAAATGCATAATCAGCAAAAAAAAACATTTAATATAAATTCTAAAATTGGGTCAGATGCCAAACCAAAAAAATATTTAGCATCCATATTTCATTCTTTCCGTTCAAGGTATAATTTGTAAGAAAACAAATTCACTAACAATGTATCAAAATATTAATTTATTGTTCATTGAAAAATAATAGCTTTATTGATCATTATAAGGTAAAAAAAAAGTCTACGAAAAGTAATAATCAATTGAATTTATAAGATATATTTTGCAATATACATAAATAATTATAAAATATAAACAATATAATAAATTAATAACAAATAATTAATTATAAAATAAAAAATCCGTAGTTAATTTTTATATTAATTATATATGTTGTATTTAATATGCTAATTAATATACTATTATAAATTTGTTCAAACTCTGTAATAATAAAATAAAAAAATTACATTATATAATTTTCACGCATTAATGATTTATAAAATGTATATTTCAACGCATCAAGATCGACTTCACACATTCTGTCCTTGATCACCACATAGTTTATAAATTTTACGAAACAAAATATGTTACACTATATTATTATAACTACTTTTATTTTTTTTTAACTACAATAAAGTTTAATTAATAAATCAACCCTATTTAAAATTATTTATACTATATAATTGCGATTAAGATATTAAATTTATTAGAAATACAATTATTTTTAATTATCTAACATCATAATTAGTTACTTTCAATTATTTAAAACCCATACAATTTTTGATTGAAACTTTCAAACATTTACTTAATCAATAATAAATTATTTAAGGATTTCGAATTTGTACATTCATAAATTTGCTTTTTTATTAATAATTTTGTTTAATACCAATTTTAAATTATTAATTAATTTATTAATTTGTAATAAGAATAGAAGATAAATTAATATTTAAAAAATGCATTTTGTTAACTTTACTGCTAACAAGATTAAATTCACCATTACTTCCTTATTATATGTATTTTAATTAACAAATAAATTTTTTCATAAAAGAAAATTATATTTATTAGTTTAACATATTATATAACTTTGGTCAGAAAATGTACGGCAACAAAATATGCCAAATAATAGAAAAGTATATTTATTTTTTATCATTCTGGTAAACAAACGAAAATGACCTAAAATTCAATGACCTAGCGTATATTGTACAAATCACCTTGATCATATTTTACAATGCTGATATGTTTACTGTACATAAATATAAATTACTGTCTAAAAAACAAAACGGTAGATTTCTTATTATTTTTAAGAATCATATGACCATCTCTAGCGGATTATAAATTATCGGTCACAGGTGATAATTATTATTTATGAGATTAGAGACATCAAGGTTTCTGCAGACGACTTTAAAGGTCTCCAAAATTACTCAATATAGGCTAATAATTATTTAAAAATAAAATTCGTTCTTTTGTTCACTTGTTCGTTTGTTTATACAGCTATGATTTTCAATAATTACGCGCCAACTATACCTGAGATCAAAATAATACAATTTTGTTTAACAATCACAAGGTTATACGTAGGTAGATCGCAAACAACAGACATATTAATATTCAAAAAGACAAAAATAAAAGATTAATTAATTGCAAACTCATATAATATTGTGGTAAATAACGTAAATTTAAGTCCATATATTATACCGAATATTCAAAATATTATTTTAGATAATATTAAGTCTATTGATATATTCTGTTATGGAATTCGTATATTGAGTTAATAGAGTTGGTTATTGGTATAAATATTATGGTATAAACAATATGTTTAATTTTAATCGGTATCATCGAATTTCCGTTAAGAGAGCAAATCTGACTGGTGTTTATTTGTGAATATCATCCCTATTACGCATTACGATAGTGTTGATGATTATTGACTTCCTATGATAAACAATCAAAATACAACAATTTATTATAACTAGAAACGTCTTATACGCAATTGTCAAATATTATGTATAACACAACCGGTTTGTCGCGCAGTTTCCGACTTGACAGTTAATATATTATAGGTGTTACACATTATAGTATATTATCATCTTAACACTGTCATGGTATATGATTCTTATAAATGCGAGGATATGAATCAATCATAAATACAGAAATGGAAGACCATCGTGTCTTGTACCAATGTAACATACCGTCAATGCCCCTACTCATCAGTCCAGAACTGTTCTGGGACATTAATCGTGTACTAACGTTAAACTAATGGGTAATTCATTTATTTATTTCCTCAATAATCCGTTCTCGAGTAGAAAAAAAGGCGCGACTCATATTATTACGAGGTGTTCCGTGCATTTATCCTTGTCATATTTAACATTATATTATGTGCGAAGACCCATACGCGAACGGGCCAACGACATGAATGATAATAATTGTTGTCTGAAAAGCGTATTATTATATGAGAATAGGAGAAACTTAATAAAATACTCTGATACATTCCATTCGCACCTGGCACGAGAATACGAGCTTAAATTTGATGGACGGTTAGAATTAATAAATCAAAAGTGTGTAGAATATAATAATATTATATATGTAAGTATTTGCTTTCTAATAAATTCATCGTTTTTAAAAGCACACGCAGTCGTTAAATCGTTGAATTAATAGGTACCTATAGTTGGGACGATGCCGAGATATTTCAGTTTAATAACTACTCGTTAAGATTTTCAGTGGAATGAGGAACATATTGGCTATTGATTTTAAATTGTGTTTTTTAATAGTGTAGATACAACTATTTAAAATAGCCAGCAAAAATGGCCATGTCATACGATATTATTTAATTGGAAATTATTTTTTTATTATATTAATTCATATAATATTGTGTGCCTAATTTATTTTATTTATAAGTCGGTAGATAATGAAAATATTTAAATTAATACATTATAATAATATAGAAATTAAAATTTATATAAATAATATAATTACTACGATTGTTCTCTTAAAAAGATACCATTTTTCTTTTAATTTAATTTATTTTTATGCTGAAAAACGTATTTCTCTGGTAATTATAATTTAATGATTTTATTAATCCCTCTGGGCATTAATATTGAAAATTTATATAATAGGTAACAAATAATAAATGCTAAAAAGAGAGATAACCCTTTTTATATTAAATCAATAAGCAATTTAATTTGATATTAATATGAATATGAAAATTGAATATTTCTTCCAGAAATATTTGCATCATCTGTTCATGGTCACATACCTAACTAATATTATTATGATAAAAACCTAATTTATTATTATTGACTAACACGCGTGATGTATTTAAATAATAATAATGATAATAATCGTTAGTTTATTTTTTTTTTTTTTAATTCAATTCATTTACGTTGTAATAAATAAAAAAAACTTGTACTTATATTATTTTATAATAATGTTCACAGATCATAATAATAAAAGTAGATAACATTAAATTAGGCTATATCTATATACCTCTACCAATAAATAATAATTATTGTGTATTATACACAGTCTATTCGACACAAGTTTTATAATAATTTACAATTTTCAACCTTATAATATAAACTACTCGGAAGTTTCAAACTAAAATAGTACTAATATAGTTCGGAAAATTCGTATAAAAAAATAAAAAAAATGAATCGTCAAAAACTTAAAAATTGTCTTACCTGATTGTCGGCGGTTCTGTCTGACCAATCCTGGCTGTGCGCTGCGCTCTTCGCCCAAAAGGAACGATTCCGGCTCCTGTTCCTCGGCCCATTTCTCCGTATTTTTAGCCATGATTCGGCCTATTTATTGTTTACGCACGATGATATAACTGCACGATCTTCGATTCCATCGGCGAGTAATGAAAGGAGACGAAAAACAATAGGTAGACAACAACAACAAGAGCTAAAAGTATAAAACAATTTGAATCAAATTTAATTTCCTTGTTGTGTTTACATTGTTCGGAGTGAAATATTGAGGTGACCGCACGTACTACGATAATATTACGAAAATCGCCTCACGTGGCATTATATTACAATCGTCGGTAGAGCCGGTATAAAGTGATCGGTAAATTTTGAGTGGAAAAAAAACGTTGTTTTTTACCGCGACAATTAACATTTGTTATCAACAATAATATTATCACTCGTCGTTACGTTTGTATTACACCGTGCGCGAACATCAGCAGTCACCTAAAGCCGACATAGGGTATAGGATATATTATTATATATAGACACGCGTTAGCGCAAGTGTGCGAGTAAAATTTAGTTCAAGGAACGTTCTCTACATGTGCTCGCGCACGCTGCACAGGAAAACATCAAGGACTCGATGTTAAAATATAATAATGAAAACTCGATATACTATATATTATTATTATCGTTATTATTAAACACACGCTGCGAGTTGTGTCTCATCTATAACTGATGTACGGCAGAGTTTCGATTGTATACAAGTGGAAATGTATAATGTCAATAACTTATTGAATAATACGCAAACTCTATATACCAATGTGATATTATGTACTGCAGCTATACGACCATGATATCGATAATATAAATATATTATAATATGTGGATATAATATAATAATATAGTATACATTATATACATTTCCATCCTCGTTTTGGCGAACTGGGAAAGGGTTTTTAGGATTTTGGACGCGGTTAAATCGCACCAGGACTACGCGACAGTGATTAGTGTCCGAACGGGCTAGCACGATAGGTATTATAATAATATAACCGCACACAGCGTGCGTTCAAAATGCGTGCGTGGTAGTTATTACGGTATAATATTTGGTACCTGTAATGGCTGTGTATACAGATATTATTTATCATCGTTATTATCATTACTGCGTAGATTATACAATATTATTAATAGCTACCTGTCTATAGAATACGCGTGTGCGACGACGATTCTCCGTTTGTACGGAGTTTAGACATTAAGATTTAGGAACTGCTCTTTTTGATAATATTATAGATGATGGTGATAACATAAACCGGACATCCTAACTCCCGATATATTATTGACCACTATGCTCGCTTAAAACGAATTAAATTGCATAACATAGTATTTTTAAATGTCTTTTGCAGAAGATCGATTTTACACGCAAATGTGTTTTAATATATTATATAATACCATATTGGTTTTCATTTTTGTATTTTTATAATGATTGAGAATTAATATTATCATTAGTAGAACTCCTTTAAAGCTTAAAATAGACGTGTATATTGCAATAAAATAATTTTACAAAATGTAAAAGCTAAATTTGAAAGAAATAATTGGCTTTACAAATATGTCCGTTCTAAACCAACAACTTAATTTATTACACCAAATACGCAAAATTCATTAAAATATTAACTTGTCCATCCATGTTATAATTACGTAAGTATTTATTTCGTATTATTTATTAACACACTAACCCGTTACGCGGCTCTTTGATGTATAAATTGCAATCAGTTCAAAAATTAAATTAAAAAAAAATCAGTTCTTTACGTTTTAGACGTTTAGTAGGTATATAATTTATTTTCGCGATATATCAAATTATGATATAGTATCGAATATTACAATGTTTTATTTGAAAAACAAAATATTGTGTACAATCAATAAGTAGAAATATGGAATAATACAAATAATTTTTAAAAATCTTTGTGAGAACTGTTAACTCCAAAATGTTTCTTGATATGGTTTTAATGTTATCAAATTTTAAATACCAAACCTCACAAAATTAGTATGCAAGACAACACTTAACTAAGTGAGAATCCAAGTAGTTTAAATTACTAAAAACCAAGAGATGAATATTAAAATTAAATTTAGGCGTTCGTGTTTTGCAATATTGTCAATTTGTCGTTAAAACAAGTAAAATTCTTAAATAGGTTTATATAATTAAATTTATTTAATACCTATCTACTTAAAAATATGTGATATATATTAATAACAATAATTAATGTAATAAGGGAAGTATAAGGATAGTTTATTCTTAACCCATTTGTATCCTTCCATTTAAACCACTAAAAACTGAAGCACCGAGTATCCTTCAAGATTTGTATAATATTAATATGAAACTAAAAGTGATCCAAATTAGGTATTATTTTTTCAGAAGATTGATTCATTAATATTTGAATGTAGACCTAAATTTAATAAGGTTTTTTTTATAAATCATATCTTATCGAATACCTTAAAAACGATTTTTATTATGATGCCTATATCTCCATTAAAAGTTAGAAGTTGAAGTTCTCAATTGCATTCCATTTTTATTTTTAAATCCATTACACTTTAATAATTGGCCTTTACTATTTATTATAAATATAAACATACACACTATATATATTATTTTATTGCAATTATTGAATTATAATAATATTATGATATGCAAAAATATGATGACGAAAAATTAAATTATAATAATCTGATCTTATCTAACGCAACCTTAAGATATTATCATTAGAATATAATAGTACAATACAATATACTTATATATTAAAATTTATATTCAAAATATAATTTTAGCATGGTTTTGATTGTTTTGAGGTTTATATTAAATTATTACGCATATCTTGATTATCGGTAAAATGTGAGTAAATAATATTTTAGTCTATAATTTTCTTACGTAAATAAATTTATAACTGTATGATATTATAAGAATTTTTTTTTAAAAAATTATAAAATGTATTTTATTTTTATCATAAACTACATAATGGGTATAACCTTTACTGTGTTTAAACCACATTAATATAATATTATATAGGTGTATACTATTGGTTAATGGTTGATTTAACTGCGTACACAAACACAGAGCTATAATACATATGGCGCACAACACTTTAATAATATTTTTTTATTCGTTTAACTTCTTTAACTGATCAAAAAGTTTCTCATTTAAAACATAATAAACTATATATAACGACAAAAATATTTGATAAATTATATAGGTATATATATATGTATACCTTTTACGGAAATTGAAATTATTTAAGAATAAAAGTACAATAATTGATCACAATGTTTATATTTTAAACGTACGAAAAGATTAGATTATCAACTTTAAATGTACAAAATAATATAATGAAAATAATGTTATAAATACCTAATAATTGTGTTAGATTTTTAATAATCTAGTCAAAAAAACATTAAATATACCTAATATTATTAACGCGTTCCTAAACGGTTTTTAAGTATTATTTTCATTCAAACGAATGATACTAAAACTATAATTATTATTACTGCATTAGCATTGCAATAATAATTATTATTTCACACGTTCGATGCTATAATAATATGATATACGGTGTGTTCCATTGTGTTTGTTTCATTTTTTGAACCTATTTAGTATTTATGAATATTACTGGTGTATATAAAAGTCATGATAATTTTATTTCTAACTAGTTTTTGATAAACTAATTTACTATATAAATTAAAATTTAAAATTTACATTAGGTATTCACATAGTAACAGACTTTTAAAATTTGAAACAGTATAATGGTAGAACTGTAGAAGAGTATATCACTATTTGACTGAAATCATCATAAATATAACCTACATAATGGACATTAAAAGAATCTATTTTGTAAATTGTATCTACAAAATGGAAAAGTATTTATTATTTAATTTAGATTAGTATTCACACCTAATGAAATGATAAATTAATAATAATATAAAATATAAAACTATATTTTACATAGGTATGAGAATTAATGTTTGAAAATATGAAATGGCAAAAAGTCATTGAGTTGATAGAGAAACACAGAGAAACTTAAACGAAATATATACACAATGTTATAAAAAATATAACTCTGTATTATAATATACAGCAATGTATTATACAACTATAGTAAGTTTATATTCTGTAGAAATTTATTAGATATATATTTTATATTTACGAGATTTCGCAGTAGATT
This sequence comes from Eriosoma lanigerum, assembly GCA_013282895.1. Classification (NCBI taxonomy): domain Eukaryota; kingdom Metazoa; phylum Arthropoda; class Insecta; order Hemiptera; family Aphididae; genus Eriosoma; species Eriosoma lanigerum. The sequence goes on from CM023358.1 coordinate 14,532,741, forward strand.
TCCAAACCGATTTTACAACTTAACCTCGACTGAAATAATGTTAAATAAAATTTAAAAAATAATAAAATAAAGAAATTTGCATATTTATTTCACACAACCACCAAAAATTTAGTTCGTTTTATGTTTTGACGAAGCAAGGTATATGTAATTTTATTTTACATATAAATGCATATTTTAGGTTTTTTACTTTTAGTGCAAATTTTTATTTTTGTTCGTGCATATTTCATGAATTTAGAAAAAAAATTAAAAAGAAGAATAATCTTCATAAAAAGTTTACGTAGATACATCGTATTAAAACATTTAAAAAAACCTAATAAATAATTAAAAAATACTATTGAAAAAACTTGTGTTTATTTTGAATGCATATCTTCGGGTTTTTTAGAACTACAAGTCCTCTTAAACTCTCCAGTTATTATCCATTGCAAAGGGCAAACTTACCGTCTGGCTGCGATTGGGGCGGATGGATGGAAATATATTTCCGAATTTCCAATTTTTATATTTCAATTTATTGATTTGCCGTCAGAAAAAGTCGTAAAAGATAACAATCGAAAAAAATCGGTCGCGCGCGCGACACACACGCGCGTCACACTGCGATGCACGGTTACAACGGCGTTATGTTCGACGACGAGTGCTGCGTGTTGTACGTACCGTAACAGAAACCAGACTTGAGCGGATACGCGCGGACACACCGGTTTTTGTGGTGACGGTCGGTGACGGCGCCTGCGGTTGGGTCACTCGCGTGAAGAGAGAAATAAAATATAAAAAAACGCGCGCGCACAAATGTTATTTATAAAATTAATAAAAATAATGATAATGATTCGATAAATATTATTATTATTATATTTTTTACCTGGCCAACTCGTCTCTCCTATTGCGTTCCACCACCCAACAAAACAACGCGCGCGTTCGCTTAAAAGACGAACCGCCACCGACCGCAGCGGCAACGTATGCGTCGCGCGCCCGAAGACGACCGGTTTTCTGCGCGTCACCGCCGTCACGATACGATTAATCCGTTGATTCTCGCACGTATCTAATATTATAATATTCTCCTCGGTTCGATATAATATTTATTACAATATATATTAATGTGTTTATTATACGAATGTAAAAAACGACACCGTGAACGAGTATATTATAATAATACTAATATGACATAACCTTTTACATTATTAATAAGAATCGAAAAATCAACTGTTACGCGATCAACAGCAATTTACGACGTTGTTATTTCGTTATTGTTTCGTAATTCAAAGTTAAAATTTTTACATTATTATATTATCTATCCTATATACCTTACCGACAACGCGCGACAAGATCAAAGAAAATATAAAAATATTTTACGCATCGATGTAGGTACCTACACACAAGCTGTGTATAATGTAAGTATAATAAGTTGGACCTACGCATTTGTTATAAAGGCAGAGACATAAATAATTGTATTACAAAATGTAAAAGAAATGTACGTGCAACAACCATATTATTATTATCATCATTGGCTAAAATAATCAAGCAGTTATAAAGCACAGGTTCCCGAAATTTTATAAAAAAAAATTAAAATTGTAATGTGTCCCTTACAATATTTTCTTTCTGGCTTCTGATATTCTAATAAACAAATAAAAACTAAGGAAAAACATATTCTAATTCCTAGATTAGCCAGACGACATATAAATAGTCTAAAATTTATCTTACTATAGTAATAAAGCTTAAAAAATAGTACTCTATTATAGTATTATATAATATAAGTCTACAAACCTAAAAATTTCAACTTCTAGCTTATAATTTATTACTTATAACCATGGGTTAAAGTGGGGGGGACGCAAAGGGACTCAGTCCCCCTACCTCTAATGGTGGTTTAAAAGCATCCCCTTTTACAAATTACACGTTACAAAACGTTCTGGAGACATAAAATTATATATGGAACGCTTAAAACTATATGGAAACATTAGTCCCCCCTGGAATTTTTTCCCACTTTAAGCCCTGCTTATAACTAAAACAGAAAACTCACAATACATTTTTTTAGACTCTGAGTGGAGCGAGGCATGTATTGTTTCTACAAAGATTTTTTTTTTTTATTTATGAAAACATTTTTTCGGATAGAAATAATTGTCTGATTACCACAAGTAAGGTATACTTTCAGTAGCAAATCGTATCTAGTTATCTAATTGGTACTTTATTAAACTAATTTTTCGAATTTCTTAAAAAAATTTTCCTAAGAGAAAAAAAACTACCAAAAAATGGCAAAAAATAGACAAAATTACGATTTTCGTAATTTTTTTTTTGTTTTATTCGTGATAATTGAGTTTTAATTGTAGGGACTTAAAAATTTGTTTGAGTACATAGGTAATATACAAGTGTGGTAAAATTTTAAAACTGATTAGTTGATTGTTTGGCATCAATCTTTTTTCCAAAAATGTTTAATATTTCCTGCAATTTTTAGTTTAAATACTTTATCAAAGTCTAATCATATATTATCTTATATTTTTACAAAATATTTTGAAAATTGTGACTAATAATTTTTACCATGAAATGATAACTCCTTGAATATTAATCGTAAGGATTTGAAATTTATTTTACATATTACCATATGTAATTTACACTCGTCGTAAAATCTTGGAGTTATCAGTTTAGTAACTGATCAGTGTAATATATATTGATATATTGAGATTCGCTCAAAATCGTATTTTCTAATGCAATAAAATTGCATTCAAATCTTAATAATTATAATAAACTACTAATTTCTCCAAGAACCGAAGGGACGAAGGAGGAACATCTACAATAGACCTTTCCACTTTTTTTATTATTATTATTTTTATTATGATTTTATTTATTCAATTTTATAATTTTATAAATGAAAAACGTAAAGATGATATTTACGATCATCAACAATCCATGGTCCGTTATGAATATTGAATATGATATGCATGCTGATATAAATCAAAATCCAAAAACATATTCCTATAAAATGAAAATTGATAGTCATATTAACAATTTTATTTTTGTGTTTAATACAATAATCACAAACTAGTTACAACGTTTTAAAATGTATTTAAGTTCAAAATTAATAGTCATACAAAAATATATTAACTATTTATGTTATTTGATTGGAAAATGTACTGTGTTTGCTATATTTGACGATCGTGTTTATAATGAAACAAATCAATGTATAGCAAACATAATTTTTATAAAAAAAAACAAAAAACTAATGAAGGCGAAGAAGAAAATGAAGAATTGAAAAAAAAATTTAATTATAATTTCGATGATTTACCACATTTTTAAAATAAATATCTTCCATTTGAATTATTAACTAATAAACAATAGAAAATATTTCCACGGTTCTAAATTTATTTTTTAAATTTAAAAATTTAATTAAATTTTTTGATTTTAAATGTTTTTTTTTGAAAAGAATATGTTTAAAAAACAATAACCTAACCTACATTATCGCTTATTAATTAAAATATTCACTTTTTTTTTATTTTCAAAAAAAGTAATGGTCTTTGGAGAAGTTTTATAGGAATGTTATTTATATAAAATATTATATTCTTCAATTAAGCTTATTTATGTTTTTATCTTATTTGCTATGGTTTTAGAGTAAAATACAAAATACCATAAAACTATCCTCTTGAAGCACAGGAAGAGGGTCATCATCACCATTCACCAAATTCAACGTAAATTATTTTTACTTTATATCAAATTAAGGAAGAACCCTAACTCAAGAAAATTTTAAAACAATTTTACTCCTATAAATAAGTACCAAATTAATAGGTAATCAATGGAGTATGTAACAAAGTTTAAAAAATATAAAATATGTACTAAAAGAAAAAACATTAAAATATGCATTTATATATAATAAGTTGCACATTTAACTTTGTCTATAAATATAAAACTAATTTTTTCTTACTCTACTATTTTTATAATTGTATAAAACAAATATGCAAATGCTACAAGTCCTCTGCCACACAGTTACAACTAAATGATGAAAGGATTTTAAATTATATTTAGTCATGTTACACACTTGCCCCATAAAGAATTTAAATCGATCGAAATAAAAAAACTTGTTTCATAGAGGGATGCACTTTTTTAGACAACATAAGTGAAGTGATAGAAAATTTAAATTGAAAAATATAGGGAAAGCGTAAAATATGCCTCCCTTGTTTTAACCACTAATAAAAATAGGTCTATCTAAAGTGTATTCAATTCGAATTTTACGTTGGTATATCATATATCTACAGAAGGTTAGTATATATATATATATATATATATATTATATTATATTATATTATATTATATTACATTGTATACATATATTGTATACAATACATGTATACATGTATAGATATATTGTACATAAGTAGATAATTCAGAAATTGACAAATATTCTCTCTAAAAATATTATCATAACAACGTGCTGATATTTATACTTATTTTATTAGTTGTCTATTTTATACCTACAATAAAATATAAATATTAAAAGCAAACTTATTAATTTTTTTTTTAATATATATAATACAGGTACGTTCATATATCATACAGTTTACAGCAATAATAATAAAATATTAATTATACAATTATTATTTGTAATTATAATTTGATCGTTATTAATTGTATAAATTATAAGTAGGTATCTATCATAATGAGATAATTGCATATAATTAATTAGGTAGCTATTTGGATTACTGCACCAGACGCCATGGCAAGTAAAAAATAAATGTGCGTGTAAAACAATATACTACAATTATATCAACAATTTTTTTTTTTTTTATATTTATATAGACACAAACACGATTTGTTTTATAGAATTTAAATTAATAAATTTATTCTAAACTAATACAATTTTACTAAAATATTATTCTACTACAATCATCATCAGAATGAATCTAATCAACTATAATGTTACAATAATATATGAATATGATAGAAACGAAACATAGTATGGGTAATTTTATATCTTATTAAAATATTTTCATGAACCTGAATAAGCAATGCCAAAATTATTATTATTTTATTTTTAAACAATAATATTACAACACCAATTTTTAATGATTACAATTTACAATCAATTGAACATAAAATAATTTCAGATAAATACATAGTTTTCCTCGTGGAAACTTGTTCTCATAACTTTTTATAAAATGTATCGTTTACGACAAAGAAATTATAACGATTTTAGTAGTTCACACATTAGTACATTACACGTTAGTTTCAGAAATTGTAATAATGTATAATTGATACCTGCTACTTCTTAGTTTCTCACAAGAGTAAACAAAATTCATTATAAAATATTTCCTTAACGTTATAGTACAATATTAATATATTTATTAAATACATACATTTAAATAATATAAATTTAACAACAATATTGTGTACTTATATTTAAAAATAACTATGTTACATTAAGATTGAGAAAAGATAAAAAAAATATGTCAGAAATATAACATACTAAGATATTTTAAAATTGCAATTGCACTGTAGGTAGTCTAATTAGTCAAAATAATTTGTTTACAAGGCTGAAAGTCTTGAAGTTTTTTTTTCAATTATAAGAATCGATTTTTTTATTCTTTTATATTTCAACTTTCAAGTATACAAAAACAACAATATATAAAACGATGTCAATACAACGAATTCTAACTTAACTTAACCTTGCTCCCACTGCTTACCCCATATTAATAATAGTCATTGCGTGTTAATTATATTCCATACAGCTTCCAAATATGGGGTCAAGCTTAAAACCCCCAAATCTGCATCATAACAAACGATTCAGTCTGAGAAAAAAACTATAGAACTCTAGTTCATATAACAAAGAATGTATAACATAACAGTAAACGATCTAAAAAATTCTATATATATATTTCCAACTATAGCCTTTCGCTGATACAAACGATTTATCGATTTCATACTAAATTATATTTTCATGATAATTCATTAATATCCCATCTATCACCATTCCAAATAATCTAATACGCAGACTCGAAAGAAAACGGCCCAGATACGTTTTATAATATAGGTAAATTTAAAATTTAAAAATAAATAAAACAGAATGAATGGTTAGTTTAGGTTTCTCCACTCAAGTATTCAATCTTTATTTATATTCTTCCTATTTTTCAAAATTTACTTTTGTGCACTGTTTGTACAGATTGTAAAATATTTTTTTAATAAATATATATATATATTCAAGGATGTACGATTACCTTGTATTTGTAAAATATGTTCATAAAAAATATGCAACATTAGCGCGATATTTTGTGCTATTTATCGACCGAACGGAATTGTATTTTTTTTTTTTTTTTTTGCCTATTTTGGACGCAATTTATTAGGTGTTTTCTTGAAACTCATCGTCGACTGTCAAATGAACTATTATATTATAAAAATCAATTTAAATCATTAAAATCTATTAAAATTGTTAACAAATTATTTAAGAACTTGATTTTTATACAGTAACACAACCTACAGATATTCCTTAAAAAATATTTATTCTTATATTTAAATATTATTTTTAATCAAATACTAATTTTATGATTATAAAAAAATTTTAAGTGTTATTTAAATATTATATAACGTGAAATCTTAAGCTCATTTTAGGCTAATGAAATTATTTTCGAAGCCATAAAAAAATCATGATATCTAAAATAATATGTATACATGTTTCAAATAGGAAGGTATAAAATAAAATAATTTCATTTAAAAATATACAAAATACAAATATAGAAAATATAGAATATATAGTATATATATATATATATACGTAGTTATTTAAATAATCCAAAAGCATTTGAATACATTTACTCAAATTCTTTACAAGATTGTACACTATTAATTTCGTAATTAAACAAAATAATTTTTAGTATACTAGTATATCTACTAGATATAATATAAATCGTTATAATAAATATTTATCTATACGATTATAATCTTTTAGGTACCTATTATAATTTGTATAGGTATATAATTAATTATAATGAGTTATTAATTGTCATTTTAAACACTAATAAATTAAGTAGTAAATAAACATTAATATTTTGTTATCATAAAATACGTTGACATCTGATAAACCTCTCAAAATAATCATAACTATGGTTTAAAAATGTAAGATATTTTAAGTTAAGCTTATAGCTCTTAAATATACAATATACCTAATGTCCGAATATTGAATAACTATTGCAGACACGAGTGGGTGCTCATCAGCGGTATATTATAATATAATTATAATTATACATGAAATAATGAATAGGAATCTATACTATAAATAGCATATAATTAATATGCCTATTGTAAATATTGATATAAAATAATAAAATCAAAACAGTGTAGCGACAATAAACAATTAAGTATCTATTTTTTTTTTCAATCCAATAAATAAATATAAAAATGTGTAATATTAATAACAGTGTATAAGACGTATATTTAAGTACATAAACGTGGCTGTATAAAACTAATGAGGATAATTAAATTTATTTATATATAAAAATAATAATATTTAATACCTACTATAAAGACACCAGTTTTGTTATTCATATTAATTCATATAACTATAATAAATTGTTAGCATTCAACAATATAATAATGATCAATCGATGATCATCAAGAATCCAGTTAATTACAAATTGCAGGCTATATTATCACAATAAATATAGGTAATTTTGTATGAACTATATAATTAAAATTATGAGTAAGATAACGTCTTCATAATTACTGTATTTATCTGTGAGGATTCCATATAAAAAATTATACGAAATCGGATATAATTTAACGTAACATTTTAATTGATTTATAAAATATCAGAGTTCTAAATTAATTTTTTTTAAAAGCGACTACATCGGGTCTTAGAGGACGATAGCAAAGGTTTGTGTAGTGGTGATGATTTTTTTTTCTACGTCCTTTCAATCCTGAGTCAGACAGGATAGTGACGTTAGTGAAGTTAGCCCCGCCATATTGTCCAATTCACTCAAAATGTATGCCAATATTTTGTAAATTAATTGCAAATAATTGCAAATTCATTTTAAAAATTTGCAAATTCATAATAAAACCAAAAAGTCAATATTAAAATTGGTGGGGCTAAATACATGTAGCCCCACCACTTTATCCGATTTAAACTGGACAAACGCCATTATTTAGCAAATTAATTGCAAATAATTGAAAATTTGTTTTTAGAATTCGCAAATTAAAGTTGAATTTTTTAAGAATTTTTTATCAGTCCCACCACTTTGTCCGATTTAAAGCTATGTCAGCTTTATAGGGGAAGTTTGATATATTTAGTTTGTGAGGGGAGAGCTCATACTCCTGATTACTCTATGAAAAACCATCACATTCCTTATCATATACTGCATCTATTATTTCCTTATTATGAGGTAAAAGAGTATAATAAATAATTGTATTATTCGAATCATCACTACACCTCCAAACTAGAAAAATAATTTGGTAAATCAATTTTTAACATTAATTTTGCAAATAAATTGCAAATTTCTTTTTAGACCTCATTTCTAGGTTCACAGTGTAATACGTATAAAATAATAATAAATATTCTCAATGTTTATTTATTTTTCTTTGTGAATTGAAATTAATGCTATAATATACTATTAGAATATAATTAATGCATATTACTTATAATTACATATAATATTGAAAATTGTATAATATATTTCTGAATCATATACTGTGACCACATCAAATAAACGTTCTTCAAACTTTTCGTTGTCATTGGAAGTCTATAATGATTTAAAAAAAAAATTTAACGGGTGTAAAAACGAAAACAATTGTACGATTCTACCGCATTTATTATTAAATGCATTAAAATTAAATTAAATAGTTTTCAATATTAAATGTATTATAATAAAGAGATAATTTATGTTTTAAATACATTTTAAAAATTTTAAATATTTTATTTCAAAGATATTATAATTTATAATTGTATTATATTGTACAATCTATATAGTATAAAAAGATATTTTAATTAGAAAACTTATTGTGTATTATACTATTATATTAGTCTCAAATCTAGATTGTAGGTAATATGATATTAGATTTTATCGATGCTCGATGGTGTTTTCTTTTGAAACCGACAAAAAAGTCATATCTTTATCATCTTTACAACATTTTTATTAAACTATCAACAGACTCCATACAAAAATATGTACACAACGATTATAACGTAAAGTTATGGTCATTTTATTTAAAACATTTTTATTTTTGAATACATTAAATTTGAGGAAAGTTTATGTGAAACTTTAATCAGTTTAATTTTTGGTAGTCATACATAGTTTTAGAAATGTTCACTTAGTGAAGGAACATTTTTGTTTGTACTATTAACAAACAAATGTGTTCGGAAACATTAACAAAACATTCGTCCAACGTTCGACAAATGTTCGCTAGCTAATTAAAAATATAAGATTCAGAAAAATTTGACGCGTACCTCACTAGTTTATTTATATATATAAACCTTCATATTTATCTCAGTATTTATGTTACCATATCTTTATGTAAAAAAAAAAAAAACAAATAACTATGTAATTAATATATAAACAAATGCCAATGGCCCAGTTTCCATGACAAAAAATAAAAAATTCACCATTTAAATTTAAAAAATAAATAATGTTAAAAAAAAAATTACCAAATTATTTTGCTAGTTTGAAGGCGTAGTAACGATTAAAATATATTGTTATACTATTTAACCTCATAATAGGGAAAAAACAGATGAAGTATATGATAAGGAATGTGATGGTTTTTCATAGAATAATTAGGAGTATGAGTTCCCCCCCTCAAATTAAATATATCAAGGTTCCCTATGAAGCTGACAAAAAATCGTAAGAAATGCTTAATAAATTCGTAAAAAATTCAATTTTGATTTGCAAATTAGAAAAATGAATTTTTAATTATTTGCAATTAATTTGCTAAATAATGGCGTTGGTCCGGTTTATTCGGACAAAGTGGTGGGGATGACAAAAAATCGTAAAAAATTCAATTTTGATTTGCAAATTCTAAAAACGAATTTGCTATTATTTACAATTAATTTGCTAAATAATGATGTAAGTCTGGTTCAAATCGGACAAAGTAGTGGGGCTAATTAATAAATCATAAAAAAAATCGTAAGAAGTGCTTAAAAAATTAGTCAAAAATTCAATTTTGATTTGTAAATTATAAAAATTAATTTGCAATTATTGGAAATTACAATAATCATAAAATATTGCTCAATAGTTTCGGTTTTTTTCCCAATTTATCTTCACTCTTTTTTGCGTATCGCGTAGGCGTGTTTATTTGTTTTCGTATTTCGTAACAATATTATTTAAATACTTTAGGTGGGTATAGGCCACAATTGAAATATTGATACATACCGTATACTGTATACATATACCCAAACCGTATTTAAGCACATATTTTAAATATAATGCCCTGTGAGTAATGTGAATTATGACACATGAAAGTCATATCGTAGGTGAACATCGAAACATATTTAAATAACAGTTTCAACAAATTGAACAAAAACTACAATAATAACATCAACAGGAACAATGACTAATAAATTGTAAAAGCATAACAATATGTGATATGTCGTAGCTGTAGAACTGGGCAAGATACTTCAAAAAAGTATCTTGATGAAAATACGAAATACGTTTATTTTTCGTATCTAATTACAAGATACGAGATACTCTAACATTATTGTTTAAAGATATATGATACCTGACATTTTTAATGAAATTTATTGAATTTTATGAAATTTTTATTCTTAAGCAAACAACAAACATTTTACGAGTTATGTAATAACTAATAAATATTAATATACATATAAATTCTTATCTATTATAATATACCTAATATTACAATATTAATTAAGTACATTTAATTAAATAATAAAATAATATATTATAATAATAGCGTATTATTCAACATTTAAATAAATAAATGATAAATTTGTTGAGTCAAGGTTTAATTATATTATATATATTATATCCCTTTTAGATTCTAAGCGAAGCGAGGAATGTATTGATTTTACAAAGATTTTTTTTTTTGTGTCTTTCAAGCACGATTTCGGGTAGAAATAATAGTCCGATTATCACAAATAGGGTATTTTGTCCGTACCAAATTGCATCTAGATGATACTTTTTTAGCTTATTTTTCGAATTTCTCAAAAAAATTTTCTTGGGAGAAGAATAGCTACCAAAAAATGACAGAAAAGGCAAAATTACGATTTCCGTCAATTTGAATTTTTATATTTCGTGATAACTAATTCAGTTTTGATCGTAGGGACTTAAAATTTTTTTTGAGTTTTAACATAGGTAGTTTACATACGTAGTAGAATTTTGGACCGGATTTTTAGTGTAATATATTGTATATCTGACTGAGTTTCGCTCAAAGTCGTATTTTCTAATGCAATATCGTTGCATTCAAATATTAATAATAAGAAACCACTAATTTCTCCGAGGACCGAAGAGACGAAGGAAGAACGTCCTTCCCTCTGTTCTTAAATTAAGTCCTGGTTACCTTTTAATGAAATTATTTTTTGGATTTAAATACAATACTATTTTCAGATCAGGATAATTAGGAACACTTAATAACACTACAAAGATACATTATATTTTAATGGTTTTTTTTTAACTATATTACGAACTTAATTAGGTTTACGATATACATTTTTTATATAATTAAAATAATTTTATATGCGCACCAAACTGTTTTATTTTTTTTTTAAAAAAAAAAAAGGCCAACTTATGATTTTAATCGCAAATTATTTTTCTTTAATTTTTTTCAAAATGTTTAGTAGTAGAATCAACCTCATAAATTTAAAATTAGCCGAATTAGAAGAATTTGGATTTTAATTTATTAAATTTATTTTACCACTAAAAATTATGAAAAAAATCATAGAAAATTTATTCGTGATCAAAATGGTAAGTTGCCATTAAATTAAATAAAAGTTGTGCGCGAAATTAATTGATTCAAAATTATTCTAATTATTTAAATATATTAAATTTGTTAAATGATTAAAAAAAACTATTGAAATATAATGGTTCTGCCTCTATCTACCAACCTACTTATCTAATGTGTAGCATAGACCAATAACAATTCCATACTTCCATTATTGTGATGATACCCCAATTAAGTTAAGAACTTACGAACCCATTATACAAATTTTATAATACTTACATTGTTTTTTTTTTTTATATTCATTAGCCAAATAATTTTATAAAATCACCATTTTGGTATTTAAGTGATTTACCGTCTTACCAGTAAGTTTACAGTCAAACTTGTAATCAACAAAGTATAAAAAAACACTCTCTAAAGGAATTAATTATGTATTTTAGAGTAAATTTATTTACCTACATTAATAATTATTAATCTGTGTGGACTTGAGTTGAAGAATTAACCTGTATTATCGGTTAAGATAATATCTCGGATGCACCACATAGAGGTTTCTTCATATATTATATATTATATATATTATCCACAATAGGTACTACTCGCGTTACTATTTATTTATTTTATAGTTTATGTTGTTTTAAAATAGTTGCATGACATGAATAAAAAAAAAAAAATTTTTGATATTACAAATATTATTTTAAAATATAATCAAAAACATTTTAATTATAATATACTATTATATCCTGATTAAATATAACATATAGTATTATTCTCTTTAACTATTGGAATTGTCTCTTTGTCATTTAGATTATTAACAAATCCAGTAGTAAATATTATTATCATCAATAAAGGTATCTAATAATACAAGGTGATTTATTTTTAACTCTACTATTTTAACTATACTTATACACAAAGACAACCATTTTGTATTTATATTTTTGTGTCCAAATATTCCATATGATCTATATTTAAATATAATAAAACATGCAGTCAAAAAATATTCAACTCACTAGATATCCTTTAAAGATAAATATTGAACTAAAATATTTAAATTGTAAATATAAAACTACCAGATAATTTGGTAATTACTAGTCACACCACTGCTAACAATTTATTATCAAGTTGTATATAATGTATTATTAAAACTTCTTAATTAATTGCAATTATGCTTTAAGTCATTCAAAAATGCAATAAAAAAAAATTCATTCAATGCACAGAAAATGTTCTTCTAAAAATATGTATAATGGTTCTATAAACTCTAAACTTAACTGGAAAATCACAACTATGGATGTGCAGAATAGTGAAAGATCTATATTATGTGCTAAATAACAGAAATAATAAATGTTGGTGTTCCTGTAACTTAATAATCTGTCTATTAAATAAAAAATAAATATATTATTACTAACTATAACAACATTGTTTGAATTAGAATTATCAACTTTACACTAAAATTTAAAAAAATTTAAATCTATATGTATATCTATTAAAAAAATTCTAACAAATATATAATTTGAAACAACTATTATATTTTACACTCATAATTAAGTTTAACAAATACACTAGTATATGTGATAAACAAGTATAACAACATGTAAACAAAATTAACATTTTACATAAAATGGTTTGTAACAGAACACAGCCAAAAATATTCGTCACAATTTTTATAAAACAAGTGGTAAACACATACAAAATTTGAAAGACATGTAACAAGATTTTAGCTACACTAAAATAATTAAATGCAACTTAATCACTTGGACATGATTTGTTCAATGTCTGTGATTTCTTTGGGACAATCTTCACTTAACACCTCTATATTGTTTTCAGTCACCAACACATCATCTTCTATTCGTATACCCAAACCTAGAAATTCTTCATGAACATATGTGTTACTTTTATTAACATAAACACCTAAAAAAATATAATATACAAAGTATAATATGTGTTCTTTTGTATTATGAGTATTATTATTGTTTAAGAAGATTACAACTAACCAGGTTCTATTGTAATTATAAAGCCAGGTTCAATTTTTATATTCTTTTTTACAGTACCAATATCATGTACATCCATCCCCAAATAATGGCTAACATGATGAGGGCACAATTCACGGGCAAACTGGAAATTTAAATTTATGATTTAATCCTAATAAAATTAAATAATTCAACTAATTTTATTACATATTATATTTACCCTATTAAAATCGGAAGAATCAATATTTTTTTTAAATACATGGGCCTCTGCCAATGCTTTTCCTAATTTAAAACACATCGCTTCATATAATGTATCTAATGATGGACAAGCTTGACACATGTCAATCAAATCTTTTTGAACACAAAGTGTAGTTTCATAGAGTGTCCTTTGAGCATCAGAAAACCATCCATTTGCTGGCCATGTCCGAGATATATCACTTGAGTATCCATGATATTCGCAACCTAAATAATTATAAAGTAATATATAGCATCTAATATATTAGTTTTATACATTATTATATTGCTATATTAGTAATAATAAATATAACTCAGCTCCTATATAATTTGTTTTTATTTATAATACTTTTAATTGTTAAATATATATAAAAATACAATTTTTTTCAATAATAAAATTATTTTTACCAAACATGTTTAACCATATTGTAGTATTAAATAAATTTTATTTTGAGCAATCAAATTTATGCTAAATTATAAAAAAAATGTAAAAATTTGCATCCACAAAAATAAAAAATATTAGGTTTGGTTATTTTATAATATTCGTATTATAAGTAAATCCCTACTATATATTAAAGTGAAATTTTTTACTTTTAAGTTTAACTATACTCTATTCAAAATGAAATAGGTACCGGGCGGCGACCGATTTTCGTTCACGACGGTCAGACAGGATCCCCACCATCGATCACATTATCGATGGTGGGGTCACCTGTGCATTTGATGTGTTAGGTGAATGTGCGTACATGCGCATGTATACCACTCGGCGAACACGACAGTGACGTAGTAAATAATACGCGTCATCGTAACACAATGCATTTTTAATTAATTATACACATCAACAGTCGAAACTAGAATAATGCGGTGCTCTCGTCGGTGGCGGCGCGTCAGACCAAGCAACAGAACAAAGCCACGCCCATGCGTACAACTTGGCCGCCGGGTATCGATCTCATTTTGAATAGAGTATAGTTAATATTATTATTAAAGGTTTAGGTTTAAAAAATAAACCAATAATATTACATTTTCAACCCCCAAATTATATTTTTTATTATCTCACCTGCATCAACAAGAATTAAATCTCCGTCGTTGATTCTTTGTTTGTTATCAATGTAATGCAATGTATTAGCATTATTTCCAGCAGCCACCACTGGAGGATATGCGAGATATTCAGCTCCAGACATTCGACATTCATAATCAATCCTGGCATATAATTCATGTTCGGTTGATCCCGGTTTTGTTGAAGCCATTGCTTGGATAAATGCTTTAGATGCTATTCGACAACTTTGTCGCATCAATTCCTGTTCGGCTAATGATTTATATAAACGCAATTTATGAAAATGAGTGTCTAAAGTATCATCAATCTGCCAAAATAAGAAAACAAACAAAAAATGCATTATATTAACAATACATTATTATACAATTTTAATTTAATTTAATTTAAATTTTTAAAAAAATTAGATAATCAGTAGTTTTTCCCAATTACCTAGTTAAACTCACATAAATTGAACTATCCGCAGCAGTATTATTAACGATTTTGTCTACAACAATTTGGACTTTTTGTTTTTGGTTGTACCATAACACACAATTGGCATGTCCTTTAAGTTGAGATATTAAAAATTCTGAAAGTTGTGGCAAAGTTTTGCCATCGTCAACACCAAAAATAGATGAAGCACATTCAGCTCCTATAAAACAATTACAACTCTAATCATTTAAATGAACCATCAAATTGATTACAAAGACGTACTTGTACTAGGTCCATTCCACAATTCGGACTGATGGTCATAAGTCTTAAGAAATAGAGTCGATGTAAAATTGTCAACAGAACTACCGCTTAAAACCAAAGCACAATCAGTTTCTTGGCATCCGCTAAAGTACAAAAAATCTGTATTTTGTCTAAAAGGATAAGGTATATGATCCGACATGTATTGCCTAACAGCCGAAGGTATCACAATTACATGATAGAAATTTTTTCTCGTGCTTAATACAGATTCCATCAACTTGTATCTTCTGGATACAAATTCTTCTCTGTGTATGCCAGGTGTCAGCTAAAATATGTTTTGTATATGAAACCAGACTATGGTATATGATTCAGTTTATTAAATACTCACTTCATCTTTTCTTATTATATGGGGATGAGTTTCATACGTCGGTTGACCACATATTGAGGGTGTCTTTACAATTTTCTTCACATTCATCTGGTGTACACACCTGCTACTGTTGAACCAAAATTCGGTTAATTTTCCTGAATACAGAAATATAATTAATATAATTAATTAAAATTAATAATTTACATAGATCAAGTATAAATTTCGACGATACATAAATAAATAATTATTTTACCTGTATAGTTACTTAAAAACAATAAACGTGCATGAGGATACATGTTTGGTAAATGGTAATGATTCAATTTCAGTTGTCCTATGTGCCCAGGGGACAAAATTTAATACTTGGAAAGTCAGAACGTATGAAAAATAAAAAATTCAGTAAAAATTTTAAAAGTGTTTTTTTTGAATAATCATATTGTCGTAAAGTGTATCCAACTCTATGCAAAAATAATCGCACGAACTACATACACATTTGATGAACGGCATAGCGATTCATCAGTATTTTATATATTACATCATTTCTTAACAGTTGTTATCGATTAATAACATTAAAAATTGATAAACACTCAATAACACAAAAATTAAGAAGAACAATGATTTTTTATCAAATTAAAATAACAAAACCAAAACCTTTATTCTATTAACAAAGTTATTTATATAATTTAATAAAATTAGAATTATCGAAGCAAAACGGTGGTATTTTTGGAAATAAAATTTATTATTTTACCACAAAATAATTTACAGGGAGGATAAGTGAGATTACATACGTACAATCATCATTTATTGATAAAGTGGTAGCTCTAGCGAACATTAGACCCATGAGGTTTTTTAAGCTACATATTTTATAAAATGATAACAAAAACAAAATCATAAAAATATGAAAAACATTCAAATTTCAAATTATTAGTTAATAGTTTTTCTTATTATTAGTTTATAAAATTAAATATATTTAAATTTATTTGTATTATAAATTATTATAAAAAAGTATTTTTAATTTAAGTAATATTTCATATTTTTGTACCTGTTGTGAAAATAAATAATTAATCGGTTGAATTTCAAATTGATAATCTTCATCATGACGACTATTACAGAATTTAAAAAATTGTTTGTAAAATTTCGACAAGAAAACAAATGTCCGACGGAAGAAATCGTGAAAAAGAAATATTATTTCCCTGTCAATCAGTTAAAGGTGAGATGAGAAATTCACATAGGTATTAGGTACTAGTTAATTTTTTCAAATTATAACTAAATAATATGTTTTACAGACAATTTACACTTTGATGCTTACGACCATAAATATAGAATGGTCCCAATTTCAACAAATGTTAACTGATTATGTGGAGAATTTGGATTTTTGTTATTACTCATGGGAATGTTTTGCATCGATCGTACAACAATTAAACACAGATAAAACAAATGTTTACATGTTTATTAATCTTTTAGGAATGGTTAAAATTCCTACTGAAAAAAAAGATAATGACAAATTATTATTTCATAATAATAGTATGTATACCTAAATGTTAATAAACAGTTAATAATCATTACCTAAACAATAATATTTAATATTTATCTTTTTTTTTGTAAATTTATTTTAAGAACGATCACAATTTAAATATAATTCCGAACAAATAAAATTGTGGGTGACAACAGTTTGGAATGATATGAAACCTTTCATGACGTCAAATCTCAAAATTAGACGTGAAATGTTAACGTTATTAATTGAAAAAATGTTAATAAATTTAAATAATCCTCTTGTAATTACAGACTTTCTCATGAATTCGATGGATACTCGTAAGTTTTAATTTCTATACAGTTTATTCAATTTCAATCTCAAACATACAATTTTGTTATTTTTCTAGCTGGCCCAATTGCAATATTAGGCCTTCAAGGAATTTTCATTTTAGTCAAGGATTACAATTTGTAAGTAAATACTTAATAGTTAATAGTGTTCATAACATCAAACAACGGTTTTCAGTCTATTTGGCGTGTAAGCACCAAAAACCAAATTATTCAGAAGAGCTTAAAAACTTTATGTATATATTTTATACACACGAAACTGGCAAAAAGTGAATTTCAAAAAAGTGATCGCTAACACCAATTAGCTTGCAAACCATCAACATAATTGTTTTGATTAATTTATTATTATCATTGATTATAATATGTATTATAAATTATTGTATCATACCATTGAAAAATACCCGGAAAAAAAACTAAAATTATTGCTTTAGGTATGATATATTAAGTACAAGTGTTCATTATATACCACCTACTTTCCTCTAAAAACATGAAATGTCCATCAATTTACACTTCAAAATAAACTTTACACAAATAATATATGCCAAATGGAATAATCAGTTTATACATTTAGTTGAGTAAAACAACTGTCGGTAATGGGCACATATCAATAAAATTAAATATTTGCAGACCATGCAAAATTATCACTTTCCTATATGGGTGATGAATCTTGTACAAAATCCAAAAAATACATAACATGAGAATGTTTATATAATATATAAATAGAAGTAGACACATTTTTAAAATTATTTCATCATGCATATTTTTGGGTATTTTGAACTCTAAATACTGTTTTATTGAAAAACATTCATTTAAAAATTATTGTAGGTATAGCCTAGCAAAAATTTTAGTTTTTTTCTGGGGTTGTTTATTAGGGGAATTATATATTTGTATGTTATAATTAATGTTATTATTAATAAATAATGTCATCTAATTATATAATTTAATATAAAATATTATTTTACATTAACTCTACAATAAAAATGATATTCTTCTATTCTACTTGTATCTATTAATTTTTTTTTTTTTCATAGAGAATGTCCTAACATTTATGGAAAACTATATAACTTTTTTACAACAGATATATTTAATTATCGATATAAAACTAGATTATATTATCTGGCTGATATATTTCTACGTTCAAGGTAAGTAAAAAATTTAAATATTTCGACAAAATATAATTTATGATTTAATACCAATTTATGTTTATTAAATACGACTTGCTTACAAAACAAAATTCATTCATTTTAAATAGAATAATAATTTTTTTTTTTTTATAAAAAATGTATTTACTTTTTTTATTGTTTAGCTGTAATTTTAATTTACTTCTAATATAATAATATAATATATTTATTTTAGTCATTTGCCCGAGATGTTAGTCGCTGCATTCATTAAACGTATGGCTAGGCTATCATTGATTGCACCACCTACAGACATACAAATTATGGCTGCATTTATTGGAAATTTACTGATTAGACATCCGTCATTAAAAGTTTTAATCCAGAGCGATTCTATTGGTAAGTTTGAATATTTATGCCAAAAGCCAGCAGCATATACAGAAATTAATTAACTAATTAGTAATAAATATAGGTAACCTACGAATACAATTATTGTAATAACTCAAAAGAAAAGGTAGTAAACTAATACAAAAATATAGCAACGAGAGGGGGGAAGTAATATTAAAATGATTATTATTAATGGTTGATTTATTATAATTGGGTTGTTAATTTTATCTTTGGGTTATTGCCTACCTTTGATGTTGTGAAAGGCTACAGGATCGTAAAATCGTAGATGTCCAAATTGCATATTATTTTATTAATTAAATAGTTATTAGTTTGACTATGTATAAATACATCAGTAATAATTATACATCATTTTACTCCCCTTTAAACAAATTGATTTTGCCTTTGCAAAACTGTAAGCAAAACATATTATCTTACCTCCGTAAATATGCATCAGTGTGAATATCTACCACAAGTTTGATAGTAGAGTGTACAGTAATATTCGCAGTATTCTCTTAATCATAGAAAATAAACACTTAAATCTCATGACATGAAAAAGACTCATTACATTTTGGAATACTAATAAATTCACAAAAATAAGGTTGGCTGATGGTAATATGTATGCTGACTAGATTGACTCAGCAAAATAGGCCAAAGCATCCCTAGGTAGATAATATTTATGCCTTTTTTTTATGTCTATTTGGTTAACAGGACTTCATGTTCATTACTGATTTTCAAGAAGACTAAAAGGTCCTATTCTATGTGACTTCGTGAGACCTAATTATATATGATATTCTTTGATTTGGCCGACAGTTTTTTCCATTATTTTTATATAATCATTATTATCTTTATAGTTGGCAACTGTGACAACAAAGTGTCTGTCTTGACTTGAAAATATGAGTTATAATTTATTATGTTTAGGTAATGTAACATAACTGTACTTTCTTTTTGTAAATTAAATTAAAGGGTTTTTTTTAACAGTTCTTTTTGGTACAATCTGAAGGGACTATGTAATATGTTTTATCATTGTGTGTACCTAACGGTCTTCCAGTATGATCAAGCCTGTTCATTGTAATAAGAAATTACATGATGTGATGTGGCATTATGTCATATTTTTCCATACATATGGGCGCCATACAACAGTTAGAACAGTTTATCGTCCATAAAGCATGCGAACATGTGGGTTGATTAAGTGAGGGAACCGGATGGGTTTAGTCTGACCGCTGCCAATTATGTTTCTTAACATGAACAAGCTTTAAGAATATATAATAAAATCAATTATACAAATTAAATTAAATAAATGTATAATTTCTAGTTGATTCTGATCCTTATATTTTTGAAGAAAAAGATCCACTTAAATCAAATGCGTTAAATAGCTCATTGTGGGAACTTGTATCTTTAAAACAACATGTTCTACCAAGAGTGGGTAAATCGTTAAACTTTTTGTACAAAAAGTTACCACAAGTTGAATGGGACCTAAGCGAATTACTAGATGACTCATATGAAAGTGTAAGTAAAAATCAAACTTTAGTTTGTTTTTAATTTTTTTTTAGTATTTATTATTACCTTCCATTAATATTTCATAAAGTTAATTTTTAATTATTCAAAATTATAAAAATCATATTACATTTACTTAATTACTTTTAATAGAAAACATCTTAATAAATTAAATATCCCAAACAAATGAATGTATAGTATGCCCTTTTTTATATCTAATATAGTTAACAATAAATAGACAATTGTAATATCCTACAATCGTTTTCTATACAGATTTTTCACTTAATGTTGACAGATAATAAACTATAATTATATTATATATTAAATTTAGCTTCATTTTTATTTTTTTGTATGTGGGTGTTTACTAAACAAACACTAAAATAACAATTGTTTTTATTTTATTAATTTATAATTTATATTTGTTAGATGATTGATGAAGAATATAAGACAGAAATCAAGAAAGCAAGTTTAACATTTGAAAAACCTACTTCATTTTCCTTACCATTATCTAATCATATAGATGATTTGTGGACTTTAGACTAATAAACAATACGTTATTAAATGTGTATATTATACTATTAAAATATATTTCAAAAAATAGGTATTTAATAGATATTACTTTATTGGAAATAGAAAAACCTTACAAGTCATATTTTATTTTAAAAAAATTACTTAATTTCTTAAAAATAATTAGATTTTTAACATAAAAATGTATTAATTCAGTAATAATCAAAATAATACAATAATCACTTTTGTTATTACTCATAATTAAAATAGTTAAGTTTAGAGTAATTTAGTTTTTTATATTTTAGTACAAAATAATATAGACAATTCCTTACCATTATACTTTATACTTATAAACTGAGTATAAGGAAAAGAAAAAAAAACAATAAATTAACAACTGTACATTTTCATTCTCATCTAACGACTTACCTGCCTAGCTGAGACCAATCACAAAAAGTCAAAGAGAATTCTTAGTTAACTAAAACATCATGTTTTAATTAAACAATTGGGCTTTTAAGGGTTATTTTAGGTGGCTTATTCTTGAGTTTAAACACCATGCACAAAAAAACTTGAACCTCATGCACCAAAACATATTTAGACCAGTGGTATTTAAAATGTGCATCACGGCTCCCAGGCGGGGCCCATGCATTGGTATAGGGAGCCTTGGCCTAAAACATGAGAACAATATTTAAGAAGAAAACGAGAATTATTAAGATAATGCTGGTATTGTTGACATGTGTCACGAGAATTAAATTTGAATTTTATTTATTAATCATTATTTTGTGTATGATAAATAGATAAATGTATATACTCGTAAAGATTTTTAAATTTTATTATTAATTTAGGAGACGTCAAAATATTGTAAAAACACAAAGGAGCCATGGAATTAAAAAGTTTGAATACCACTGATTTTGATCATTCGGCTACACCACACTACATGGGCAAAAATAAAAACAATGATTCACAAAAACAACTTCATTTCTTTAAATTCTTTCAAATACATAAGGAAATTTTAAAAATAATAAATATATAAAAAGAAAATTATACACTTAAAAATTGTCCAAAAGTATCATTGAGAAAACAGTAAAAATATTAAATTATTAACAATACTTTTAAAATTAAAAAAAAAAAAATGATTTGCGATCAAATATTTGATATGATTGAAAAACATCCTTAAGACTTAAAAATGTTTTTGTTTGTATTTAACAATATCTTTTTTTAATTTAACAACAAAAATCAATTTTAGAAACATTTGTATACAATTAAAACTAAAGTAATAAAAAACATAGGAATCAAATGAAATGAATAATACTTAAAGATACTTATGTTCATAACTTCATTAGTTAAAATTATATAATTAATAATTATATACATTTAATTATAAAACGGCACTAAATGAACATTGGTTTTACACGTATGTTAATAATTTTTATTTTTTATAAACAAATCCATTACATGTTAAATGTAATGACCAAATCTCAATTAAACCATTTATATTACATATTATGTACATTTATAAATAGTGATAATAAAATAATGGACTTTATAATAAAAACTTAAATTTCCTTTAGTTTTTCTTTATTAAAATTGATCATAATTTTTCACGTTAAAAGATTTAAGCAGATCGTGCTAATGCTGCCATGAAAACTCCATAACTACTACGGTCCGATTTAATATGATGTACTTGATGCATGGTAAGTAAACATTTACTTGAAAATTGTTCATCACAGACAACACAAACATAACTATACTTTATCACCTTATTTTTTAAAAGGCAATTAGCAGAGTCTGATAACTGGTCATCTGAAGATACCAATGACACGTCATCAGGATTCCATTCTGCTTTTATGTTTGGCATCAATTGATTGTCATGGTCTAATTTTGGAATATTAGTTTTTGTACTCTCTGGAATGTCTTCATTCACAGTATTGGTAGACATTGTTTTTGGCTTTACCTCCTCTAAAGATTCATCACTACTAATACTATTTGCAATATCTTCTTTGTTTTCTGTTTTAAATGGTACTTTTTCTGAATTTGAGGAACCAGAGTCGGATGAAGATTTTGAGATGTTGTTCACAACTGTTCTAGTATTTACATAACACCTATAAAATATTGTAATTATTTAATACTAACTAATAACTTAATTATATACTGTTCCATTTAAGAACAAACAAATACACAAAAATATATCAGAAAAATTATATTAGAAACTACTCTGTCAGTCAGTGGTTTCTATAAATGAAATAAACAAGGTTGGTTTTGATGTAATACCCAGTGCCGTATTTCCCAGTAAACATTTTAAGCATGGACTTACAGCGGCAATTTCTTAGAAGCAGTCACACAAAAATTGAGACTTACGATTTTCAAAATATTTTTTAAATAGATTAAGTAATATAAGAGTAGGATTCTATAAAATTTTCATATTGCCAATCCCAAAATTGAAGGTAATATTAAACATTTTTAGAAAAAATTACAAATCTCCATATTTAGCCAGAAAATCAACCAATCCGTTCCAAATTTTATCACGCGTAGTTATCATGTAATAAAAAAAATAAATAAATAACGAAAATCTTAATAATGTATATTTTCTGAGATTTTTTGGTAGTTTTTCTTCTCGAAGTAATCGAGCCATTTTTTCTACCCAAAATTATTATTATTAATATTATTATTGATGTAATTAGAAATAATCCTGCTTATAGGTAATTAATATTTTTTTAATAATTAAGTGTTTATTATTAAAAGATATAAATCAAAATATGAACAATGATTTATTATCGACAAAAAAACAATTTGGACATAAACGCGACATTTAATAACTGTATTTCATCAGAAACTTTTAAATAGAAAACAACAAATTTGGAAATTTATTCTAATACCTAATAAAAAAAAGGATTGTTTTGTATTACATGTCGATTATTTGGGGTTCTGCTAAACTGCCTGGTTTAATAGATTGGAGAAATTAAAAAAAATCACGGAAGTATATAATGAACATACATTACTAGTTGTGAAATATTATTATTAAGTAGAAATAATAATATTGGTAGAATTGATGTGATCTTTCTGCACAAATTAACAAAGAAATAGATTAATAGAAAAACGATATTTCCAAATATTCATAATGCCCTACATGTAAGCATACCTTACGTACCTTTAATAAATATAAAATACTTAAACCTAGGTAATTTTTTTTAAAAAAATCATTATATACAAAAGCGGCAATTTATTCAGTGCTTAGAGCGGTATAGATGTTAAATCCAGTACTGATAATACCTTATTATTTATCATCGCTTTTTGACAAATTAAATGCAAAATTAAAACCAATTTTTAGCTTTAAATATTTTAAATTATATATATTTATATTTTAAATTTTTCAATATTTTACCTTTTTCGTGTTTTTCGAGTATTTAATGTTTCAATATCCATAAGTTGAGCAGCACTTAAACGATCATTAATTCTTTTCTTAGTTTTAGCTTTTCTCAACTTGTATTTTTTGTAAACATCATTATAACTATTTAACTTGTAATTAGTATCAGTTATATGACATGATATAGTATTAAAATGTATTCGGAAATCTAGCCATGTTTTAAAGCTTTTATAGCAACCACGACATATCACTTGTTCATTGTCATCAAAATCATAAAAACACAAACGTTCGCATATCTAAAATGTATAATCAGTATAAGATTAACAAGACACATAAATATTATAAAATATACAATTGAAGTTTAACATTACACTTACATTTATACCATATTCTGATTCAATGGTAGTACTAAATAAAAAGATAAAGTTATATTAATCAAAACCTTCAAAATTATGCTTTATTTAAACAATTTACCTTGTATTTTTATTTGGTACTAAGCCAAAATTTTTTAAAAATTTTTGTTTACGAAATCGTTCCTTCATTGTTGGTTTTATCTGAAAAAAATATAATACTTGAAATACATTTGTATACAGAGTATAATATTAAATATGTTACAAATCATAGGTATACTAGGCGTGACTTCATAATTATTAAAAAGTACTTATTTTTATATTGAAATCATAAACAATGCAATAAAATATAACTTTTATTACTAATTCAACTTTATTAAAACCAATTTATGTTATTGTGTTGATACATCCTAACCAAAGGACAAGTAGTTCAAGTATTAATATTACTAAATACAAAGATGTTCCCATTAATTTACATGAGAGTATACTAAGTCAACGCATACTACAATATACAAATACAATGTTGGAGGGGATATTATTAAATAATAACAAATTAAATTACAAATATTTAATTTATGTTTTTCTATAATATTTCCTATATCCTATTACCCATCAACATCAAATTTCTATGAATGACAACAATAATAAGCAATTATAATATATAGGTTAAGCTAGTTAAAAAAACACTAAAATTACTACCCATATAAAAATATAACAGTGTAGTTTCATATGCAATTTCAAAACATCTAACAAAAATATAATTTTTTTTTTCATTATCTGATTTGCTTGAAACTTTGAGAGTATATCTAGTATACCCATGAGTTTTGAATAAAAGCTTGAGAGTATACTCTATGGAAACACTACTGACTAAATAGTATTAAATAACATTACAGTTAAATTAATACCGAAGTATTATTACCATTAAAGACTATTAAAACTACTAAAGAACATAGGAAAGTCATAATTAGGCTGTTATGACTTATGACTATATTATACTCCAAAAATGGATTCTACAATAGATATAAAACACCAGCATTCAATATGGATAAATTCAACAAAAAAATTAGCTTTAAAACATATTTTTATAATCTGAAAATTGTATCCAATGTACATTATTTAATTTTTTATTTGATGTGATATTGATAATGAAATAAAAAAATAATAACATAGGCCTAACCTTCACCATTACATTTACTGATTCGATGTAGTTAAAAATAAGTTATTACACAATTAGGTAAAATAATTAAATAAATTACAGCAAATCTTAAAATATTTATAATTATTAACTATATATATTTATGGCTTAGTTACATTGCATGTCAAAAATTTAAAAACAAAAAACTTCATCTTCCTTATCAACAATACACCTATAAAATGGGTAATTTACTAAATATGCTTACTAATTCTTCATGGAGTAAATTTTCATTGTTTATTTAGTATTGAAAACAATTGAATTAAAATTTTATTATTGTGAAATATTACTAAATAAAATTAAATATATTATATTATAATTCCTACACATGTTATCAATATGTATGTATTTCATCAATATATTTAATTAAAATGAAACTATTTCGTTTTACCTGTATCACAAATTAGTAATTTTAAAGCAAAATGTATTTATTTAAACTATTACACTTATATGGGTTTTATAATACGCATGTAAATGACGAAATATCTTATGGGGAGAACATATGGCCTTCGACTAGCAAATACCAAGAAACAATAATAAAATAATCGCTTTTTACCAAGGCACTCGCGAATATTAACCAAAAATATTCTGTACGCAAAGCATGTGTGTACAAAAATTATAAGTTGAAATAAATAAAAACCGCTTGGATTTATAAACAACAAAAATAGAATTAATTATTGAATAACAAAAACGTCATTTACTTTCGTAATACGAATACGGTATAAACCGAATAAAATGTACATGAAGAACGTACAAAACTTTTGTAACACATTACCGTTTTACAGGAATTTGATGAAATTAGAGGATGATCTATCCTCACAAAATACACAACTGCGGCTTAAATTTCTTTGATCATACGTCCACCGCACGTGTTATTACACGATCATACGATTAATGGCGTTTAATAAATCAGTTTTCGATCCCTATGAGAAATCTCCCAGACGTTACACTAGAGTCGTAGCCGAAAACGAAAAAAACAAACACCTCCTAGGGTCACCACGCAAAAGACCACACCATGGACGGGACAAGAGTACGACAAGAGGACAAGTCCATCGTACCATTTATGATCGCTTCATAGCTGCCGACAATACCGATCCGATCGTGTGGGTGATGGGTGGGTGGGTGATGGGGAGGCGGATGGACGACGACGACGACAACAATATTCCGCGTAAAGAATTAAAGAATATCGTTACGAACCTAATGTACTGTTTCTGCACACCGGACAGGCGACTCGGCGAGAACCCGGGATATATTTGGATATGCTTGTCCGGAATCGTCACACGAGCGTCGAGCAGTCTCCCCGCGAGTTCGAGACCCGTCCGCAGGACACGACCGTCAAAGAAACCTCTCTTCAAGTGGTCCGCGGAGGATCAGGAAATAGAATGTGCCATGCACACTACGACGGCCGGAGCAGATAGCGAGACTGTGAGAGGCATTAGCGAGCTCGTGCCTGTCAGTGTTACCGATGTGGCGGGGATAAAATTATAAGGCGCGTCCAGAAGCGATCATCGATGATAACGTCACGTACACCCGTAGAGTAAAATAATATTATAATATTATTACTCTGCGCGTAAATACGTAGGTATACCAGAAACCAGAAGCATGATTTAATATATGGAATAGACGATGAATAAATCAATATTATACCCTAAATAATCGTCCCAATATTTTCATCGAACGCCGACCTGATCTATTGATCACCTACCGTGAAAGATTATTCGACATCGTGAATAATCGATTAAAAGATACCAAAGACTTGTATTGTATTATCGTGTCGACGTTGTATTTAGGAGGGTTTGAGGGGATTTGATCAATGTTATTTACGCATTTTACAGCCCCATCGTTAAAGAATTCATTAGAGATAATCTTAAATCGTTTCGCGATTATTAAGGATAGAAAATTTTGCTTATTACAAATTAAGTAGTACAAGGTACAACCACAACCATAGAATATTTTAACCTATTAATTTTTGCCTTGAAGACTTGTGGCTTTTGTTGCCGAAGTATTACGACTCTTGAGGTAACCTAATGATTATGTTTGTTTTATAGTTCAAATCAATATAATATTATATTTATCAGATCTTTATTTAAATTTTTGTAATTAAACTACGTGGTTACCCACCCAATTAGAAACTTTATAATTCGAAATTGACAATGATTGTTAAAGTATTTTGTTATTTTTCCAACAAATTAGATACCAATATATTTTAGTCTAGTATTTTAAAAATCAAAAAAGTATCTTCATCAATAAAATTATTATTTATCATTTTATTATTATATATTATGATAAATTAAAAACCTAACGCAAATGACAAATCAGTAAATAGCAAAGACAAAGCATAATTTTAAATTATTCGATTCTTTTTCATGTGTGTGATTTAGAAATAATTATTGTTTGTAGTAAATTCTTAGAAATAAATATCATTAACCACTCTAACCACTCTCATAACTTTGTCAATATGTGTATAGAGTCATATTTATTTTTATATGAACAATGTTCATCGCTCGATAACGTTATGCTTATGAGTCTATGATAATTAAATACCTACTGTATAATATAGATTATGGAAGTTAATCGTCGATCATTCAAGTCGTAGTACTTAGTCATTAACCCGTGGTTGTTATACGAGGGAGCGAAAAGTGGATTTCTCCCCTCCCTCTTTGGGCTCTGTTTTTAAATTATTAATATATCTTTAAAAAGACGTACATGCTTTTATTGTAATTATAATTATAATTTTACCATTTCTTTTTTTCTTTTTAAAATATATAGATATTCACAATGAATAATCAGTGCTTAAAAAGTGATTCAATTAATAAAATGGCATTTAATGTCATTTTAAAAATTTCAACATTTTTAGCAATTTTATTAATTTATTAAATAATTTGTATGGTTTTTCATTATACTCTCTATGCAATTTCTATATAAATTGTCAACTTTCTTTACTTTTACTAATCCACCATTATTTGTTTTTAACAAATATCATTTTTTTTTTTTGTCATGTTTTGACTAAAATGTTGATTTATGACGTTTAAATTTAATTTACCTTAATATTAACGTTGATTGTATGAAAAGTTTTCATATAGTCTGTGGTTCAAATATTATCATTGTTATCATTAACTTACATATAGAATATTATAATGACTCTAAACAAAATAATAAGTAAATTGCACATAAATTATTTTCATCAACAACACTGATACAAGACGAAATAATATTGTACAGTGTACACTGTACGCCATTTCAATTGAAAAGTACCTTTATTCAAGGTCGGACCAAATTAAGGTTTTAATCGTGGGTCGCAAAAACATTTTGACAATTTACATATCATATTATTTAGTATTTTTATAATTTTTAAAAAATTTTGGAAATATTCTTATAATAAAATATTGTATATATAAATGTATTTTATTTAGTTATATTTACCAATTTGATGTTAATAAATAAATGAAAATTGTGTTTGAAATTATGATTTTTTTTTGGATCGCCAAAAGTTAAATTTCAAATGTTAGGGTCACACTCTGTCAATTGCCAACGAGAGCGTGAGACTCCCTCATTTGGGCACCATTTTTGTACTGTAAGAGTGAAAAGTCATCACGTGGTGGTACCTGTGGCTAAATATATATTATAAATATGAATATATATTTAGCCATGGTGATACCTAAAGTACCAACGTTCTTCCTTGGAATAAGTACATTATATTATTATCATACAATATTCTATAGTGTATTTATAATTGTAAATGTTTTATTTTTATCTTTGAAGATACTGGTCCGTGGACTGTGTTAATGAAATTGCATAATTATACGATAAATATATTTTATATGTATAAAACTATTTATTAGTATTAGCATCTAAATTATATTATATGCATTGATTAATTATACATACTATACATACATGTATAATTAATCAATGTTATATGTTAATTATTAAAAAATGACAATTTTTTTCATAAGTTTATAAAGCTAAACTACTGAAAATCAGCAAAATTACGGTTTCTATTATTTAAAACATTTTTATTTCATGATAATTAATTAAGTTTTGGATAGTAGGATTTTGAAAAAAATTTTAAGTATTCACATAAGTGTTCTACATTGGAGAAAAAATTTTTAAACGACTGGTTGATTTTCTGACTAAATATATAGATTTGATATTTTTTCTAAAATTTTTGCAATTTTAGGTTTAACGGTTTGAAAATTGTATAGAAGCTTACTCATGTAATACTTTATCAATTTCCAAAATATTTTGAAGATCGTAGGTCACATTTTTTTGTGTTTTCTCATAGGTATTTTATTTCATACACGTGGTGAACTTATGGAACGACTTATCAGTATAATATATTGTATTACATTGAGTTTCACTCAGAATCGTATTTTCCGATGCAATATCATTGCAATCAAATCTTAATTATAATAAACCACTAATTTCTCGGAGGACCGAAGGGACGAGGGCGAAACATCCAAAATCGACCTTCCCACTTTACTTATTTAGTTTTATAGCTTTTTTGCTACATTTAGAAATAATTAATTATTTCATGTTTTAAAAAGAGCTAGTCATTTTTGTTAAAATTATACATTATAATAATAAGTACAAGAAAAAAAACTATTAAAATATTTAAACATTTAAACATTAAACTATTATAATTCAAATTTAATAATTAGTAAAATAAAATATCAAATTCAACAGAAAATACTCAGACTATACCTCATTTTATGTATATATGATCGCTTACAAGTTGCAATCCCAGAAATTTGGCCCAAATTACGCTATTGGGGGAAATGGATTATAGTTTATATTATAGGTAGAATATTGAAATTGTAAATCCAATATTGCTAGAATA
The DNA here is from genome assembly GCA_013282895.1 of Eriosoma lanigerum. Taxonomy (NCBI): domain Eukaryota; kingdom Metazoa; phylum Arthropoda; class Insecta; order Hemiptera; family Aphididae; genus Eriosoma; species Eriosoma lanigerum. The sequence goes on from CM023358.1 coordinate 14,563,931, forward strand.
CCCTCCCAAAAAAATAAACTAAAATACTCGTGTATATAATACACTAGAAATCAATAAACCTATACATAACCATTAACCTGCAATATAGTATGCCCGAAGGGCATACTTTTTATACGGAGCTCCATATATTTATTTATTTATTTATATAGAATATGTCTGTTAACCCAAGAACAATAACTAAGAAATAAACATAATATTATAGTACAGCCATTGATTAATGGTACAGCTTATAAGCTTATATATAAGTTTTCAAATCAGATCACTGATTCACCTGCGATTTTAATTGCGAACCCATTTATGTAGTGTAAATATGTAATTGAAATTAAATGAGCTTTATACAGTGTTGTAGTGGAGCGTACACGGTGTATTCTATTTTTAAACATATTCTTGTATCTAAATACAATTTAGAGGTTCGCGGGTACGCGGTCCACTTTTTCACTTTTAAGTTGCTTAAAATTTAATATAATGAAGATAATTAAGGAAAAAAATTTGTTATGTTTATGTTTCCGACTTTGTAACAATGTTGACCTTTGCGGGAGACACGAAACTCGTTTTTCACCGTCATTTGTTCCACTTCTATTTCTCAACAGTCAATTAAGATTAAGACAATGCACGTAGTGAACACATCTTATCTTTCCATTATTATTGTATAGATAGTAAATATAAGTACTTATTATATTAGGTGAATATGATCGTTGATCGACACAGATAATGTTAAATATTATATACTTATTAGCTATTACCTGCTACCATTATGCGTGCAAAATGTAGATTTTATTTTATTTGTAGCAAACCAAACAGATTTTTATTATTATGGGGTAGGAGTAGCGGGTTGAATTTTCCTTACATGTAAATGGCATTTAGACGTGTACCCATATATTTTTTTAGGACTACATCACTGTTTATACATATATATATAAGACTCTTAAGCTTTTATTAAGGTATACTCATTACTTCATAGTTTCGAGCAATTCGAATAAAAAGAAGAAATATCTAATTAACTAATTAACTAATTAACTCGTCAGATTGCCGGAAATACCGGTTGACTAAGCTGTTGAATTTTTTTTATAGAACATTACATTTTTTTAATAACACATCAAATTCTACACTGTTATATTATTTATATTAAAATAATTTAGTGCTTGATGATGACCTACTCACTCGTATCTATACGTATGTGTTACGATTTCCTTTTATTATATACTCTGTTCCATCTAAGAGTAAACCGCGTTCGCGCATCATGACTGACGATTTTAACGAATCGTCGGACCAATTTTTCCCCTCCCGAGTACAAAATCAAGCTGTGCCATCTAGTATTGTTTTAATGTAAACATAATGGTCCATTAAGTATAATTTCAATTTACACTGTATTGTTTCCAGTAGATAAACACTAGATATCGGGTCGGCGTTAGTGTTGTGTGTTGTTGCTGACGGTGGTCAGCAAATATCAAATCCTGCCAACTTAGTAGACCGCATAGAGGTGGATGCGCGCCGCTCGAAGAAAATTTGTTGCTGCCCGATTTACTCTTAGATGTAACAGAGTATATAATATATATGTCTATATATATATATTAAAAAAAACAATTTAACTATATAACTATATAATATAGTTTTAACTGGAGCATCAGATAGTTTATAATTAATAATAATTTACAAAATAATTACCATAATAACAACTATGGTTTACGTCGAGTACGAACGTTGGATCTGCAATATTTTATATTAATTATTTGTCATCTTTTCTAAAAAAAATCATGGGTTATCTTTGTATAACACTTGATATTGATGCCACCATGGTTATCTGCTATTGATGCGAAAATAGAAAAATGCGTACCTACCTACTATACATAGACGATATTATAAAAAAATATTAATTAATTATTTTTCATTTAATTTGTTGTTATAGAAAAACATATATTTTAATTAAATACATGGCACTTGTTGGTTTAGTATACTCTCTCGTGTCTCATATAAATTAATAGAATATAGAAACATCTTAATTCTCTGTGTAATGCAGTAGCCTACGAAGGATTTTAGTTCGATTAAGGTTTTAATAACAATACTAAAAATAAAGATGGTTGTTTTGATAATACTTCCTATTTCCTATCTAAATTTTTATATTATATGATTTACAGTTACAAACTTGAAAAACTAATATAATAATAATAATAATAATAATAATAATAAAATAAATCATAAATACAATTTTGATAAAGGAAGCAATTTCGTGATTGGGGGGGGGGGTTAAAACCCTAAAACCATACTCCCATTGATTAACTATACATAGATAGTCCAAGTAACTAGAAAAAATGGAAATACTAAAATGTTTAGCTTTATGTGTCAATAGATAGCGTTATCGGTTGTAATATTCATTAAATAAGGATATTAAATAATTAAATATTTATTATTGAAAACAGATGGACAGTGAAAAAGTATTCGGGCGTGGTTAGGGAAATAGATGACTGTTGTTTGTCAACCAAAACCTGTTTAATTATAAATAAACTGTGACAAGAAATACGAATAAAATAAACAATTATTAAATAAAATGACAATGTCATTATGACATAGTTATTAGTTATTAGTTTTTAGATTCGTAGCGAAGCGAAGAATATACTGGTTTTACAATAATAATGTTTTTTTTTATGTCTGAAAGCACGATTTCGGTTAGAAATAGTGGTTCGATTATCACGAATAGGGTATATTTTTGATAGAAAATTTCATCTACTTCATACTTTATTTGGCTTATTATTCGAATTTCTCAAAATTTTTCTTAGGGCAAAGAAACTAAAAAAGAATACACGGAAATTGATATTAGATTTTTATAATAACTAATGAAGTTTTTAATTTGGACTTGAAAAATTTTTTTAATGTTCTCATTGGTAATTTACATACGTAATAAAATTTTGGAACGGATAAGTTTTTTCTGAATAAATATGGAGCTTTAAAATGTATCCAAAAATGTTTAATATTACCTGCAATTTTGTATTTAACGGTTTGAAAATTGTATAAAAGGATAACTACATAAGCGTAGACAAGGGATGGATATGAGGGATGAATCCCCCCCCATGGGATTTTGATATAATTAATCAATGACATTCCTGCGTACGCTATTGGTGTCATGTATAGGTATAACCAGTGATTATATATACTAGTATATATAATCAATGGTATAACTTTATACCTACCATTGATTTTATACTTATAATATACTATTATAAAATCAATTATTATACTTAGTTACAACTTTATAAGCATGGGCGCAATCTCAAGTTTTAACTTCGGGAGGCTGAAAAACGTATGATACACACATGTCCTACTCCCTACACACCCCCTAATCGTAACTTCAAGAATTCGTATTATACACCAGACTTATTTACTATAGATAAATAGGACTGTAGTAAAGGAAGGTATGACTTCCAGGGCCCACTTTTATCTTTACACCAAAATTATTTAATTATAGGTAACAATTTAAATGGATTTAATAAAATAAAATAAATTCTTATTATTTTTTTTATGTTATATTAATTAGGCTTAATATTAATACTATTATTTTATAAGTGTTAACTGTTAAACTATGATTTGTAATCATCTAATATATTAGTAGAAATAAAGATAATTATTAGACAGTAGTAAGTTAAGATGCAAGCAGTTATGGTATAGGGGTATATCTTAGACCTTAGTATCTTAAAAAATAATATGGAGAAATCAGTGTAATTTTTGTAAGCAACATTGTTCAATATTGTGCATTACCAATATCTATTATTTAATAATTACTACATTAAACTATAATAATATTTATATATATATATATTATAATATATATTTTATTAGTTATTTTACAAATAATGAAACCAATAATCATTCAAATGTACATACTAAAATTACTGAACACACAAAATATTTAAACATTAAAAATTGGAAATTGTTTAATAATATACAGATATATAGTTACTAACCAGATATTAAAATAATCTAACTATATGTTAAATAATTACATGTTAATACACAAATATTAAATATTGTAGTATTGTCTACTAAATATCAACTAATAACAGCATTACAGCAATAATACTAATACAGTAATAACTATAATATAGACAAATAACTTGTGAGCATAATTATCAAAACTTGATGGTTAATATTTCATTAAACTTTGTCAATTGGTCAGATGGTTCTTATAATCTCTTATAATACAACCATAACTTACAAATACCTAGTAATAGTAATAATAGTACAACTTCAACATCGGAATGGTGAATAATGCTAAATAAAAGGTGTTTGGTATTGGTACTAGTTTGATCATAACTTAAATTTGTATTGATCCATAAATATATCTACTATAGTCAATTCAGAATTAAAATTCATAGATCTATCAAATATTCTTAAACTTATAACTAAAAAACTAAAGTATAGTTAAAAATATATCAATAAACTTAATGGTTATATAGTTATTATCTTTACTGTGATATCTAGAGGTAGCCAGGTAAGTAATTTATGACATAATAGGTTTATAAGATGTATAACTTCTTCTAAAATTTACATTACTTAAATTTTTAAATAAGAATTAATCAGTTAATTATATGTTGAAAACTAATTTTTTCAGTATCAATAACTTAATGATTAAATAATAACACAAAATTACAAAATAAATTTTTATTTTTCGAAATTCAGAATATATTGTTAATACTAAAACGGAAAAAAAAGTAGCTGTATTATTTAATTAGTTACATAGCCAATATAATTAATTATATATTTATTATATTATTAATTTTTTACTATTATCTAAGCAGTTGAGTAGTTAAATATTCCTACTCAAATATATTCTTGAAAAAAATAAATACTTACCAATAAGAAATATGGTTGTAATGTTTCAATATGTATATAATTCAACGTTTAAGTCATTTACAATTGTTATATTTTATATTTAATAATCCTTATAAAAACTATAATTTTAAATACTATTATAAAATTAATGTTGGCATTTATTGGTTCATTAATTATATTATGTTCTACAATTCAAGCCTAAAGTAGTCAAAATTATCTAACTGCGCCCCTGAAGTTGTGCTCTGTACTCCAGACATTTCTGGTCGACACCTAATGCATGTATCTTATGTTTCAAATCTTCATCTATTATATTTACCTGTTCCGTAAGAATATTATACATAGCCCTGTAACAATAATAAATATAACAAATATTGATATTTAGGTAGAATTATATTGTGATATTGTACTTAGTTTGATTTAATTTATCAGCTAATATTCTGATAGTATCATTGAGTTGTATATTTTCTTTATGCAATACTACAGTAGTTTTATCAAGGCATAATTCAGCTCCAACTCTATAAAGTCTTTCCTCGCACCGTGTATCGACCAACTTTTTAGAATTTAATTTTCTATCCAAAGCATTTTCTAAATTTTCAATTTCTACCAAGAATTTCTCTTTGTCAGCTAACATCTTTAAAATTCATAATTATCATGTTAACAAGTTATAATACAAAACATTTAACTCATATTTATTAATAAATATTATATTTGTTTTACATTCAACTTTTGCCATTCCAATTCATTTTTAATTCTTTCTGTATCAAAAATTCGTCTCCTAAGAGCATAATTTACATTGTCGTTTTGAGCTCGAACATCATTTTTAGTTTTATCTCGTGGCACATACATGGTTTCACGTAATTTTTTTGAATTAACTAATTCATTTTCAATTCTTCGTTTAATATTATTACACTGTTGAAGCCATTTTTCGTACGAACTAAAACTTTAAAAATAAAAAAAAAATAAGAGCTTGTTATGCTCAACATAAAAGTTTGCAACTTGCATAGTGGTAAATTTAAGGGTGAGCTAGAAATGCCTTAGAGGCTTTGTACCCCATCATTATAGGTTTTTACCTATTATTATAAAAATGTGTTTAAATTTTATACTATTATAAATATTAGTGTTTTATTATTATCAATAAATATTTTATATAGGTATGTACAATTTTGAAAATACCAATTACCCTTGGACCTTCTTATAAGTTATAACAAAACCATGTATTTACAATCTACATACTTGTTTGGAATTCTTAACGGATCTGGTTTAAGGGAAATATTATTTGAATCTCTTGTCATTTCCAACAAATTAGTATCAATTTTTATTGTATTATCTTTATTATCTATGTCCTCGGCAATATTAATTCGTAATTCTTCTAATTTATTAATTTGTTCCCATGCAGTAATGCATATCTCTGTCAACATTTTTTTCAAATTTTCCAAAGTATGTTGTTCCTAAACAAATTATTTATATTATTTGAGAATCTTATAAATATTATTGAGTTCATACATTTTTTAGTTCAATAGATGCAATATCATAGCATAAATCTACACCACCTCGTTCATCTCTTATACTTGAACAATGATTAGTAACAGTAAAATTCAAATTTAAAAATTCAAGAAATTGTTCAGTTTGAACTTTTTCATTTTTCATATCCTCAATTTCTTTTTGTAAGTTTTTGTAATATATTTCAATTAGTTCTTTCCATCGTGTTATTTCAATACGTCTAGAAAATATAATTTTTGTAGCGTTTTACCTCAGTCGTAGTAACATGTATTAGCTTATAAAGTAAAAAAACATGACTTACATACCTATCAATAATTTTAGAATTAGTATGATGTGTACCCCAATTTGTAGTAACATCTGTATCATTCCTTAGTCTGTGTGATTCATTTCGCAATTCAAATGCATTACGTCTATGGTTGTCACATGATTCTTTTAATTCAGTTACTTTATAATACCAATCAGACTCTGCTACTTTAGGTACAGGCTTTTCAAACTGAACTATAGACATTGTAAATTTATTATTTTTAATATTCACAATATTCTTGAATAGAATATATTATAAGAAAATTAAATAATGTCTTTTGGGGATTTTTAATCACTAATAAAGGATATCTTAAAAAGAGCATTATTTGTGTATTTATATTATTGAACACACAATTGTATCCACCAATGGTTACTATACCAACAAACATATCCATTACTTTTACAAAAACAAAAATTAGTAATTTATGTGATAGTATCATAATGTATTAATATATTGATTTTGCTTAATTATAAATTAATTAATTGGAAGAGGTACAAACAAAATTCCACGCAATACTTATATTATATTAAATAAATATAATATATATTAATATGATGTTTAAGTTGAGTAGAAGTTGAAGACTATGATGATTGACATCAAATAGATATAATAGTAGAGGAGGGAACGGAAAAGATTAATACATTTTCATGTAACACAATTTGTAAAAAAAATATGTTAAAATAACTATAAAACTTGATAAGTCTCATGTTAAATACAATATTATAATAGTATAAATACAAAAAATTTGATATATCTTATATTAGACACAATTTGAGATACTTATTAATATAATTAATATTAAATGAAAGACATTTATAATAATAAATTGTTTGTAGTTACCTAAATTATACAATAATACAGTTCATATTTGGTATTATATAGGATTAGTTAATTTACAAATAAAAAAATAAGTCCATTAAATTCCATGTTAATAAAGACTCAAAAAAAAGACTACAAAAGGTAGTTTAAAATACAAAAATATATCTTATCAAAAAAAATTATACAATTGTATGGTATAATACAATAAAATATAATAGCCTTAGCAAATATTATATAAACATATACAATTAATATCAGCCTTAATTATAGTATATTTGGCAAAATTGAGAATCAGATTATTTTTAAAAAGTAAAAAGTATAAAAACAAAAATAAAATTGTTAATTACATGTATGTAATTATATGTATAGATTCAACAATATGCACTGAATCTATACATATAAGAAGATATAAAGTACTATTTTTTGTTAAAAATATTTATTATAAACCAATACAATTCTTAGTTTTATAAATACATTGTACAATTAGCTGTTTTTGTAAAATGTCATAGGAAATTAAATGTTTTTGAATTAGAACAAATGATTTTCTTTTATGCATATTATTGAACAATAGTTGAATGTATTCTAATAAAAATAATTAGTAATTTAAAAATACGTTTAGAACACTTTTATCAAATTAGATGTACAATAATATTATACATACTTAAGTTTTTAAACAAAATCCAAACTTTTATTAACGAAAATATATTTTATAAAAATAAAAAGTATTTTACAGTAATAATTTTGTAGATTATTGATTATTACTTAAATAATATAAGATTATTTTCAATACTCACTTATGTTTACAAATTAAACATTTATACTGTTCAAAGCACTTCAATGGGTTCCTCATGTTTACGATTAGTCAAAAGAATTTCTGGTTCAGCTTCATCAAAACCATTTTCAGGACTATATTGGTTTTTTTTAGAAATTTCCAATATGTATGGATACAATGAATGCAAGAAGAAAATTAAATGCAAAACGTTTTTCATAATGAATACTGACGCATTTTGATTGAACACAATCCACATATACAAACGTATTCCCAAAAAAGGCATTTGTACTAACATTAAATGTAACAAATTATAACATACTGGTTGGGGAATGCCCATCGGTTTTGCATCAATGTCTGGTTGAGACACACTATATAATACCCAAATTGGTAGCATAAAGTTCAAGTAGGCTGTGGCATAGATCAAATACTCTATATATCCAATATCAAATTTTTCAGTTATGATTATTGATAATATTTCAACAGAATCAAAAATCTCAATGATCCATGCATTTGTTGGCCATCTCTCACGGTTCACTTGTCGTCCGACACATTCAGCGCTCACTAACAAGTAGAACACAATACCAGATATTCCGATGAGCAGCTAAATAAAAAAAAATTAAAAAATACAATGTTATAATTTAATACAAACATAAGCATTTTTAGGCTTTAGTAGCTGGAGGCATACATAGAAACTTATCTTTAAATTATATATAAAAAAAAAAACTGTGTTCATCATGTAATTACTAATTGTTATTATTTATCATAATGAAAAAATTTTGCAGGAAGGGCAAATGCCCACCCTGGTCCCAAGATAGATACGCCTAGTAATACAAATATGGAAGAATACTTTTAGTAGTAACATTTGATAGACATTCATGGACAATTTCCTCTTTGATATATATATATATTATGTATAAACGTAAATATATATTTTAAATTTAATAATTATGCATTTATAGATGTCTTAAAATTATTATTATTATAAAGATTAATATCTAATAGTTATAAAATTCAAATTTATTTAAAATTATAAACTATTGTTAACATGTTTTTGAATTTATACAAATTATAGATTGAAAAATATATTACTCATATCAGGGAAATATACGTTTAAAAACAATTATAAAAAGAAAATTTCCCACTCTGTCAAAAGTGGTCATAGAAAAATGTCTAAGGGAATCCTATACAAACCTTGAGCATTTGTGGTCCCATAAAGTCATCGTAATTAACTAATGACAAAACTTTATTGGAGAACACCAATACAATTTTGCAAAACAAGAAGGTGACGTATACGCTCCACGTAATGCAGTTAAGATAAACAGGATACTTGGCCTTGCGCTCAACTATATTCTCAGTCTTTTTCCTTTGTTCGTATTTGAATTCTTTGTAACAGTTGACGAAAGTATGGTAAAACAGCAATGTCAACACTATGTTAAACACCAAAAAAAGCGCGTTCGGATACCTGGAATACCATGTATTTTGGAACACGATCATAACGTAATAGTCTAGGCTGAAGAATTGCAACAGTTGCAGAACAAACAAAGCTCCCGTATCTAGAATGAAAATAGTTCGCATTTTGTTCATCGTCGATAGCCAAAAGAAATCGCTCGCTTAATTGTATGTAAATTACTAAAATGCAAATGAGAATATTATGAGATCGTGAAATTGTCAGTGTTGTTATTAATAACTGTAAAAGTTAATTTCAAGTAGCATTTTTATTATATTATGAGAAATAAGAGCATATTATAAAATATGGATTGCTTTATATTAAAAGACTAATGAGTGAAATATCGTAGATCGTAGAGAACACAGAAGAAAGAAGTGAACAATTAATAATTATTATGAACAAAATAAAAACAATAGCTATTGTTATCATAATTCCATATTTAGTGTTTACTGTTTACACTTTGGTAATTTGTTTATCGAATGTCGTCGCGCGTATCCCCTCCGCCATATTATTTAAACTCGTTGGTTGCAGTTCGTGGTCTGTGGTAGTGTGGTTACTGGTTATAGTGGTTTCTTGTTTTATTTTACATATTTATATCCATATGCCCTATAGCCCTCTACTGGACATTGGGGTTTTTGAGCTACGATTAAAGAAAACTGCGATCGACGACGCCACATTTCTTTTTTCTCCGTTGTCCTTGACCACTATTGAGCTCAAACCATTTGGATCTGGGTCAAAACTATTTTCGTTCTATAATGATTTACATATTTTATACATTATACGTACGTTAAAACTCACTAGAGTCAAAGCAAATTAATTTAAATAGTCTTAAATCATTAATCAATATTATAGTATAAGATTATACGAAATTATTATTAAAATTAATATATTAAACATTTTAACTACATATTTCTCTATGTTACTCGTTATAACAACAATTTATAGTAAAAAATTAAAATTGAAATTCGAAAGAAAAGTCACTGGGATTTTTTATAGGTATGGGTTTAGTTCATAGAGGCATTAAGTAATATTATTATAAGTTTTCGTGGCGTTTAGCCTCGAAGCCTGCACTTCTTCTGAAAAAAAATAACTGTACTTTGCAATTCTGTAGGTAGCGCTCACTTATAGACACATTATATTTATATTATATTATAATAGATTATAAATTATAATAATTAAAATTTCTTATAATTTTATTATTGATTATATATATATATACTATTATATTTATTATTTATAATCAATGATATTTTATCTCTGTGTTCTGCGACAGCCGATTGGGTGAATTCATCTCGATGAGATTTTAATATTTATTGGATCATCGTGTAAATTTTATTTTTTAAACTTACATAAATTGGGTTTGATTTTTCTAGAAAATTTTATTTTTAAATACAATTGGCGCATAACATTTATAGTATTATTTTCAATTATTATTATAATACTTTTCCTATGAATTTGTTTACCGTCCCACCGAGATTTTCTCGTTAATCTGGTCTGTTCTGCGATATTATTTAATATTTATGTATAACCTTATAGGTAATAAAATATATTAAATTATTAACTATTATCTTATTATTTATAATTATTTTTAGGAGTATCCCGTATCCCACTTTGATAATTACTTTTATTCCTATTCCATGCACGCAACTACATAAATTACATATTAAATTGTAATTTCATTTAAATTCGAAAAAAATAAGTACAATTAAATAGATGCCTACCTATTTACCTCATCTACTTAAATAAGTAATCTATTTAATGTAATAGCAACAAAATTGAAAACAAATGAATACAACATTTTTAAATATTCATAAAATAATTTTCATCGATTTTATCTTTTTAAAATGTCAAATGCACCAAATGTAAAATCAATGATACCTACCACGATTATTGATTAAAGATTGTGATACATATTTAGGTATAATTTTCTAAGTCAACGTCATAACCTTGACAGTTAAAGTAAAATAATGTAAAAAAGATTAATTTTTGTTAAAAATTGCAATGCTAATATCGAATAATAATAAGTTATCTTGTTATAAAAAAACTCGGAACATATTATGAATATACCTAATAATTCAGATTCAGTTATTTAATTTTACTCCAGGTTCAATTAATCAAAATTCAAAATAATAACTATAGGCAGTTACTAAATAAGTTCAATACTTTTTTTTGGTGGATAATCCACTGAATATATTAATATTATGTGATATGTATATCTACCAGAAGTCTAGGACATTTTAATATGATAATAGTGTGTAGGGTTAAAACTAAAATAAATACAAGTTAAATAAACTATACACACTTTGTATAATTAAGTTAGGTAACTGTAAATCTAAACATAAGACCGTTAGATACTCATTAGTAACTATTTTTTTCAAATAGGTAGGCAGCTTAGGTTCTTCAAAATAAACATAAAGTAATAATCTATTCTTGTCTCATTATGAGACATTAATTTTTAAATTTAATCAATATAAATTAAAATATTTAATATTAATTTTTCTTCAACGAATTTATGTATTTTATTAGCTAAGCTTAAACGATATCGTGGAATTTTCCTTAAAATATAATATTTAATTACGCTTAGAGATTTGTAGTAACTATGAAGATTAATTTTAATATTCATACAGTATAGTAACACTGTAACATCTGCAAATAGGGGAATTTAATGGACACTAAAAACTAATTTTTGATTTAAATAAATTACCGAGCCTTAAGATATTTTAAATCTTAATCGCAGGGTATATATATAGTAATGATTTGTATACTAATGCCTTATATATTATTTAAAAAGCAGTTGATAAAAAGAAAAAAAAAAATTAAAGACATTTGTAATTAGTAGTGGCAAAACAAGGGTAGTTGTAAGATGAAAATAAAATAAAGCGATGCATATTAATTAACTCAAATGTTATTAGGAATAATAAAATCAGAGAATGAAGTAATATTGATATTATACTTATGTATTTTGGAATGCAAAATGTCAATTAACATAATATACTACAGAGTACAGAGTGATCAATTCAAAACAGAATATTTTTGCTTAAATTAGATTAGTTTTTCTTATTTCAATAATATTATTTAAAATACACATTACTCAACATGAATGTTTTGAAAATTTAATATTCAATATTTCCTATAATACAATTAAATATTAATAATCAATAGATTTATATAATTATTTAATCACACATTAAATTTAATATGGTCATTTTTTTTATCCTTACTGTGATTACTGATTAGTAAATATTAGTATGTATTTCACAAAATCTAAAAAAGTGGATGAATGGAAACTGGATATATTCATTAAACTATAATCGATAAAATAAAACAATTGTTAGATTTACTCTTAAAAACAAAAGAAAATCTATATTAAAAATAATAATTTGTTTGTGAATATATACATATTGTGTGTATATTAGCTTATATAATATAATGTAGCACACTGCAGAACCGATATCTAACTTTAATTGATTGATTGACATCTGAGGACAATGTTCAAACATTAAATTTTAGAATTAAAATTACAAATATTTTATACATTATTTTCTTTAAATTCATTGTTTTACTTTGAAAGTAAAATTTATACAATATAAATATCTTTATTGTCTAAAAATATTTTTTAAATTTTAAATACATTACAAAATTCATAAGAAAAAATTGTTGAAAAATAAAAGAAATACATATTTTATTACATCAAAATTTACAAAAATAAAACAATTTAAACTTGGTAATCAATTATAATTATTAAGATAATATTGCTGTACATTAAAAAGTAAATTAATGAACAAATTATTTTTTTATTAAATATGAGTTTTAATGTGAGAAAAATATGATCTTAGATAGTTATACTGTTTATTACATTTTCTACATTTTAAGTTTCTAAAATACTTTTTAAGAGGTTTGTTATTTTTGGTATTTTGTTCAATTTTCCCATGAATATTCATATGTTTTATAAAGTTTTTATACATGTTAAATTTTAAGCCGCAAGTTGTACATAGAAATTTACCATTCACCATAGATAAGTGTTCAGAAAGATGCATTTTCCATTCAGCTATGGATTCAAAGGGTTTACCACAAACTTTACATTCTAACGGAGGATTAAAAATATAATTTAAACTGTTATATGCATGATTATTAACTGAATTGGTACAATTTGGAGTCATATCCTCAGTTAGTACTTCCAAGTTGTCCTTATAATTATCATTACTCGACAATTCTTCGCGATTATCATTTGATATCATAGACATTGCAGGGGAAATAGTACCTCTTTCATCATTTAACCATACTTCTACACATTTTTCATTTTTATCATTATCAATTTTATTTTTATTTACATCATTTTCATCTTCAGTTTTCTTTTTTGTGCTTTGAATATTTTCTTTTCCTTTATCTGTTGTAGATTCATTATTCATATCAGTTTTTATTAATTTCTTTTGATTATATTCATTTTGTTTTTCTCTAAGTTGGGATAGCATAAATTCTAATTTTTCTTTATATTCATTCTTAAAAAACTGCTTAGATAGTAAATTTATTAAATCATTTTCTATCGATTCAATATTAATAATAAATTCTTTATCTTTAACCGAGTTATCACATTTTTTATCTCCATTATTACACTGTGTTTGATTTCGTCCAGTAGAATTTGGAAATCCATTGGTATTATTGTCTACTTCCCAATCACTATTAATAAGTTTCTGACATTTATTAATTAGAGTTTTAAATTTGGACGATATAATTTGTATTTTCTCAATTTTATTAATGTTGTTATTGTATGCATCTTCAGTACTACACTCATTAACTGTTCTAGGTTCTTCTAATGCAATTTTATAATTTTCAAGATTATTATCCAAGCTGATATTGTCTTGATTTAAACTATCATTTCTATTTAACTTTCTTGGCCTGCCTCTTTGTTTTTTCCGTTCAACAACAATTTTAAGAATCTTTTTCGGTCTTCCTCTTGGTTTTTTCACATAAGGCTCATCACTTTTGTTGGAACTATTTACTTGTTTTTCTTTATTTTTGTTACGCTCATGTACTACATCTGAATAACAATTATTACGGGTTTGTAAGGTGTTTAACATTTCAGGATTTAATAAATTCTTTTTTATATCATGATTATGTAAATCTGTCTGAGACTTTTTCTCTTTTTTTCGCACTTGTCTACAATTTCTATTTTTATATTTTAAGTAAATTAGATTTGGTCCATTATAGGATCTAACACAAATTTCAGTACCCACATGAGCCTTATATGATTTTCTGGATGCAAATTTTTGGCAACATTTTTGACAAACAACATGTTGACCAATAAAATCAAAATCTTTAGATGGAAAAAGCTTTGTAATGCCTTTTGTAATACAAAAATTTTCATATCCAGTTATTATTTTATTATTTTTTTCTAATAGATTATTATATTTACTTGATGAAATAAATATACGATTTTCTAAGATCTAGAAAAAAAAAATTTAAACATTAATAACAAAACTAGTGAATAGTAATATATTTATCATAAATTTATAAGTAGTGTTTATATTACTGCTATATATACTAATTGTATATATTTGTATATATACTAATTCATAGTAGCTGTAATACAAATGTTTTATGAAAACTTAAATTTTAATTAGATTTTGAGCATAGGCGGAACTGAAACAAACTTTTTGGTGAGGGGGGGGGGGGCTAAAGGCGCAATACTTAAATCTTAAATATAACAAAACTCAAAACTTTTACATGCTCATGTATAATCTTATATACATCAACATTTTCTTGAATTCATTAACTTGAAAATTCAATTTTACCTGTCATATTATATTTTATATGTATCATGAGTATAATAATCTTTGAACATTGCATCATTGCCTTGTGTTTATGAAATACAAATTATATTTGTTGTAAAAGTGAATTGTATATATTTTATATACAGTTTTTGTTATATGTTTTTACTTAAGTCCCTCCAAGCCACCTCAATTTCAGTCTATGATTCTGAGATATTTAATAATAAACTACAAATATAACTTATATTATTTTAATAAGTAAGTTTAATAGGAAGTAACATAATTGTATTATAGTAGCTTTTAAATGCAATATCTGCTGGTCCACTTTTATATTTACTGATAATTTATATAATAAATTATTGATATGATTATGTTGAAAATTTGTATGCAAATCAGATATAAAGTAATATAAGATATATGGTACCTAGTACATTAACATATATTTATATACATATATATAAATATACTTAAAAATAAATGTTTAAAATAATTGAAGAGATCTATACACCATACAATATGAGTTATTCAGTGTGGCTGTAAGAATAACTTAAGGGAAAACAGAAGTTAAATATGAAATTTCAAGTGATCATTATTTATTCGTGATCAAAATATGATGATCGCGCAAATAATTTATTAATAAAGTAATATATATATATATATATATATATTATAATAATATACATTTTAATGAACTTCAACCTTTAAAATTAAAAATATTACACTTATTCATTCAAATGTATATTTAGTTTTAAATAAGACTAAAATTTATAGTTAGGTATAAATAAATGTACCTATACAAAAATAATTCTACAGTATCTGTTAAATGAATTGAATGCAATTTTTAAAATAAATTATATATTGATTTTAGAGAGAATGTATATTAAGTTGAAAAATTTAGCAAATAATATTGTAATATTTGGATATTATTTTTTAAATAGGTGTATAATATTAATTTTATAGTTTTTTAATTTAAAAATTAGAATATTATTTAGCATTAAATATGTTATGTATTAAATAAATTAACTTATAGTTTACTACACAACAATAATACTTAAAATAGGTTAGGTTAATATAATATAAACTACAATTACCTTGGATGAATCTTTTCTAGGAGTAATAGCTTTAAGATGTAATAGTTGGAAAAATTGAATTTTATTTAAATCCTTTTCATTCATTTTAAAACTAAAATAAAACAAAAAATAAAACACTAATTAAGTCCAGCCTATACATATTATATTTAAGCTCTTAACTGATTAATATGCATATTATATATAAAAATTTCAAAATTTGCATACATTTTGTTTCATTTAAGTGGAATCAAATAAAAATTAATATTTATGCATACAAATATTATCTTAAATATAATTCCAAGCATTTAGGTATATTTTGTAAATAAAATTAATATAAATTATTAAAATATTATAAATTTTACTATTTAAAAAAAATTAATAGCAATTTAAAATATTGAATATGAAATAATTAATGACATATTAATTTTATAAAGTGTATAAGAAAAAAAAAATGAGTAAAATATAATATAAAAATAATTAATAAAATAAAACCTATTAAAATAATTACTCACATTATGATTAAAAAAAATTTTGATGATAATTATATATTGGAAACTCAGGAAATTTAAGGTATATGGATTAAGATTAAATTTTTTTCAAATAAAAAACATTATAAATATGTATTAAAAATGTAAGATCAAAAAATAAATTTGAAAACAAAATGAAAGTATATAAAATAAAAGCAGAACAAAACAGTTTGCACTGTTCCGATCCAGCTGCAACTATGAGCAACTGGCACTAAGCAATCGATATCGAAATATCGAATAATTCTATGTAATATCGATAAAACTTTAATATATTATTATCATTTATCATTATCATATTGCATAAAATAAAAAAATATAATAAGTGTTACAAATTTATACTCAGTATGTCAGTAATATTAAAGAAAAATGTACAAAAAAAAATAATTTATTATTAAATCTTAAAAGTAAAAAATTAAAGAATATAGTATATATACATAAAAATTAAAGTATTCAATATTTATTATTTTGGCTGAAAAAATATGTTATATAAATAATATAATCGATTTTTTAACAACATCGATTAAGAAATTGTACTCTCGTATGAGCAGTGTGACCCATAAAAGGTTTATTAAATTTCTTATTCATTGTCTTAATCTAATAAAATAATTGTCCTCCTACAATTTTCCATATTATAATAAAATAAAAAAATGATATTATTGGAATAAATTGTACATTATTAATACAAGTTTATAATAATATTATTATAATTTGTTGTTAATCTTATATGATTTTAAAAGTACATTTTCTAAATCCAAATATATTTTGTTTCAATCGTAAACCACTTACACGTCTATACGACTATGAGGAATGGATCATGAAGCGATTTTAATGATAATTGAAAACAACTGTCGATTACATGACAATCACTAACCTAAGGTTCTACCAAAATTTCTATAGAACGACATTTATAGTGATTATTATTTAACCATTTTATGTTGAAAGTGTGTATTAGATAAATTATTAAAATTTTTAATTTACCCGGAAATAATTTAATTACATGGATTGGAATTTTTTAATCTAAATGATTGAAGCGTACGAGTTTTTTTATACTAGGTATTAATAGTTATAATACTATTATAATATTGGGTCAATATAATTAGTTTTCAAATTTTGGATTTTGTCTATTTATATTGTACCTGCAACCTACAAGCATACAATATTTTGAGCGTACTTTATTTAATTCCTATTTGTGTTTATCATCAAAAACTGTACGTCTGTACCTATTGTAATAAATATATTATCATCGTTTAAAAATTGTATTATTTAAAATTAAACATTTAATATTAATACCAACATAAATATTAAATACGAATACCCAAGTGACATGTGTATAAATGACCACAGACAAAATAATTTTAATACTCCAAATTCTGCTAATATAAAAAAAAATGTGTATTTCGTACATGATTATCATTTATAAAAATTAACTAAATGATATAACAAGAATAATTATCATCTATCTAATATCTAAATAATATTTTAATATTTATAAACTTATTTTATTATAATTATAAATAATATACAATTATTTACTAATTATTAATATTTTAATCCTACTGGTTACTCGGACATATACTAAAAAACTATAAAAATAAAATATCATGTAATGATAAGAAATCGATAAAACAATATATAGATTAACAGCAGTTTATTATTATGGATCAAAACTAAGCTATTTAAAGCAATATTTATGAAACAATAGTTAATTATCAAAATAATTTATAATACTAATTAAAATCTATTATAATTATAGAATAGTATATACATTATTAATACTCGTATTTATTATATTTTTCTTTTACAATTTTAATTACAAGATGTATAGTATAGTAGTATAAATATTATTTATTTTTATATTACGGCAATTGATTATGGAACAGAGTAATAAAACAAACAACTATCATAAAACCAATGCTACACATAATCAAACTAACAACCATAGAATAGATTCTATTAGATCATGTCTAAATCACTAAATGTTTTTTAGTAAATCTTGGGGAAGGTCCAAAATGTATTTCATGATTTCAGTCAATTTTACAAATATCATGTACAATTTCATAATGCCTAAGGTTTGTTTTTTTATTAGTGTAAAGTACATTATTATTTCGTTATTAATATTACAATAATATATAATTATTCAAATTTATATTATAGGTAATATTAAGTATATATTTCATTTTGAAGTTAATCTTCACGACTTTATTCACATTTTATAATAATTGGATGTAAAATGTTTTTTATAAATTGTGGAAATACCAAATAATAGGAATGATTATTAACAAATAATTAGGTATTTTTACTATACATTGTTGTGTGAGCATATTTTATTTATAAAACGTGAGTTATAAATAAATCATTAATATGAGATAATTTTGTTTTATTTATTAGGCGAGTAATATTATTGATAATAAAACTACCTATATTTTATTATGTGTATATTATATATAATACAATATCATCACATTATTCACATTGAATATTATAATAATTTTCAATTGAGTCATAACCAAGTATCTATATTTAATATTTATATTTTATATTATTATGAATGTGACGAACACTATTCGTGACGTCACTTATTTTCGAGTTTTGTATTATTGTATTACATTTTATATAGAACCAAGTAGGTAAAAAAACGAAATTAATAATATAGGAGGCATTCGTGTAGTCATGTGGCATGAATTATCAGATAACGTATTGAATAATATTACTTTCTGAATATTTTTCACTATTCCTTTATTTTATTACATTTTATACGTTTATAACAAATAATGTGTGTTCTATGTTTATTTCATCGTGGTCCGTCTGCCTACTGTTCCTAGTACAACTTGAAAATTCCACTTCCTAAATACTTATAGTATGTAACATTTTTTGTTGAACCCAATATGTATCGAAACGAGTTAATAAATTTTAATATTTATAAAAAATAATTTAATGTTATTAAAAATACCAATAATCAATAAACTGAAATAATTACCTCTTCAATTTAGTGGTACGATAGTCGATAATATTATATTAAATAGAAATACATAAAATATATTTTTTTTTAAATTGGTCACAATTAAAACTTTAATATTAGAAAAACAGTTTATACTTTATTGTTTAAGACAAGGCCAGTAACAATAAAACAAATTTCTAAGGTGAATAGTAGTATATAAAATAATATATAATATATACGATATTGTATGAGTACTGGTCGCTTAAAAGTTAACTATAAAATAAAATAATAAATAAATTTGTCATGTAAAATTATGAGATCAAGAACTCAGCAGTGTGGCCAGTTTAATAGAAAGAAACGTTTGCTATCAGTTCTATTAAAACTATCTTATAATTTCATATTATAAATTATAATGCCCACTTACCACGTAAAAGTTCTTATTTTCTAATTCCTATAAATATATGATATGTTGTTTATATAATATAATAAAATATTTAACACATATAGTGAATGTAGTATATTGATATATTATACGAATGCGGTATGTTAATAAGAATTAGGAATAAAATTATAATTGAATTTATTAATTAAAGAATTATATTTTTATATAATATATTAATATATATCAATATGCTTAGAGTAACTAAATTTTTTACCAAATAAAATAGATAACATAAATTCTTGGTGTGTTAGTGTTAACTATTCAATATTTGTTTTAATTTCATATTACCTATATGGCTATATATATATACATATATTATAAATCAATACTTAAATATAAATCTTAAAATGTGAACTCTGAGTTGCACCCATGGACTTATTTAATATTTACCAATCACCAACATAGCTAAATAATATTATAATTTATATTATTAATTAATTTATCAATCGTATTAAGATATTATTTTAAGTTTCATACGACTAACAAAATCGATAAAAAAATAATTATTAATTATTCCAAAATGTATTTGAATTTTTAACAATATTTGCTTTATTGAAACATTCCGTTAAGCACAGATCTTCTACTCTCTGATTATTAATCATATTTGAAACTTGAAAGTTAAATTTATAGGTAACAATAAATAATTAGTTAAGTATGTGGTTTGTAAATTGTAATATTTGTATACCTAAAGTAGGTATATATTTCAGATAATATTTAAATTTAAACAATCATAAGAGAAATTAGCAATTTGCAATTGCAATATATAATAATAATATATTACCTTATCAATAAGCTAAATTTCCAAATTACAAGTTCCATTTATTTACAATTAATATATATTTAGGGTAATAAATATAAATATTATTGCACGTATGGTCATTGTTTACCTACGTATAAAATGTTTTTACAAATTCTTTTTATTTTTAACTTTACATACGAGATTATATAAACTGATAATTTGACATTCGTTGAAATTGAAAAAATTGAATGAAAAAATAATACTATTAAAATATTTGAACAAGAATTAATATTATTAAGTAGGTATACGATTTTTTTCAATTAATTTTTATGCACTAAACCATTGATTATAATTATAAATACTAGTATTTATAATCAATGACAAAACTTTAATAACAATGTAGTTGTGACGTACATAATGGTAGTATATACTAATTAGTAATTACTAGTATTGACATTTGACAATATGATACCTACTGGCAACTGGTACATATGTAGATAACTATTAACTATTGTTTATCTATATTTAATCTGTTTTCAATGATCTCAATAATATTAATTTTAAAGTATTTTAAAAATAGTCTCACATTAATTGTAATTTGCATTAAATATGCGTAGTAATTATAAATTGATTATAAATTTTAAATAAAAAAAATACTTGTTTTTAATTATTCATAATGTTATATAACATAGGTACTTAATTTTTAGCGACCCAGTATGATAAGTTTATTTTTAATTTTATAAAACTATAGGTAAGCAGCGTCTGGTCTTATAATAGCTGATAACCTGGCCAAGGTGAAAAAAAAATTCATAATTAAATCATATTCTCAGTACCCCAGAGTGAAGTTAAGTGCAAAATGCATATTAGCATTGATCCTTCCTTTCTTAGACCTCGGTTCCCGATGAATTATATGTTTATATCACTTGGACCGATTAGAAATTAATTGTAAGTATAATTTAAATAAAATATTTAGAAAACAATAAAATAATAGTAATAGATAAATAAATATGATAGTAAATACTAAATAGTATAATTGATTATAATTTTTATAGCGTAACACAATGGCGAATTTACGGCGAGTGGGGGTCCATGGGATCTGGACTCCCCATAGACTCCGATATAATGTACCTAATATATTTGACATACTGAAATAGTGAAATGTTTAATCCTATCTATTTTTGTGTACACGAAATGTACAAAATTAGTATGTGCGCCCCTATATAACCCGTATGTAATATTAAATTGCTGATAATAATAATACGATTATGTAAGAATCTTGACGATTATTATAGGTATACAATTTTAAATTATTATTTTAGATTCTGGGCTAAGCGAGAAATCTGGAATGGATTTTTTAATTTTTTTTTTGTGTCTGAAAAAAATTTTCGGGAGGAATAATGATTCGATTACAACAAATAAGGTATGCTTTCGGTAGAAAATTGCATCAAGTCGGTACTTTATTAAGCTCATTTTTTTGTTCTTTTTTTTAATTTGTGATAAACTGATAACTAAGTTTTATACGTAAGTACTTGACATTTTTTTGAGTACCTATTCTTAAAGGTAGTTAACAAACGTGGTAAACTTTTGGAACGGCTTATCAGTACAATATATTGTTTTATATTGAGTTTTGCGCAGAATTATACTAATGCAATATCATTGCATTCAAATTTTAATTATAATAAATCGCTAATTTCTCCGAGGACCGAAGGAGGAACTTCCAAAATCGACCTTCCCGCTTTTTTACGTATATTTTTAGGACTCCCCTCCAAGTAAATGTTGAAAATCCGCCACTGGTGTGACAAATCGAAATTGTTCATTCGAATAATTAGAATACTAGTTTAAAGACATATTATGTTCAACTGTTCAAGGATAAAAACATTATGGTAAAATGAAATCTTTCTATAATCGAATTGTAGTACAAATATTTTTTTTAAATATCTATTTTAATGTTTGAATTAAAAAACAATTAATTTGTCTATTACATACGAAAATATGGTTATGTGTTTATACAAACCGATTTGTTTTTTTGAACTAATCAAATTCAAGGTCATTTATTCGAAATATTTTTATTAGCTATATTGACAAAATATGAAGATGAACACACTGTAAAGATAACAATGGGATTTAACTTAATTGAATGAAAAGATTCATATATGAAAGAACTCGAATTATATATTATTAATTGTTATTATTGTGTTGACGCAGTATAACTGATATTTGATATAAATCAAATATTTTTTCTCACAATGGTAAAACTAATATACTAATTTGTGGGTAAAACGCACCGACATACTAAAATGTATACACATATGCCGTAGTAGCAACTATGAACATATAATATTAAGTTGCAACCATGTTTGTTATTATCTCAGTTTAAATTCTTCATTGATTAGTGATATCTAATAAATAATGATAACGAAAACACACTCACGTTGTTTACACTCTTAAAGTATTTAAATGTTAATGTTGAAAAAAATGTTTTATTCACATAAAAATTAGTGAGGATTAATGGATTTATCTATATGTTATATAAATTCACTTTTAATTCATCGAGCGTAGGCGAGTATTGAGTATTTTAAGTATATCGTACTTAGATTTATCTTATTAAAACTTTTAGAATTAGCACGTGTTTATGAACGAGTTAAAAATAATGTTGATGATATTAGTGATGAACGGAGAACACAGTTTTTTTGATTTTTTGCTGTAGTTTTGTGTTTCCATTGGTGAACCTGTTAGATTTAAAACATGAATCATGCAAGTAATTGGGTCGATATATGTGATGAGCAAGCTAGAATTGATGCTGAGCGACTAGTTTCATCATTTACATCTCAGCCAGCAACCCGTCAAGAAATACTTGGTCATTTCATTAAAGTATTTGCTGCTCATTTTAAACGTGAGTGTGATAGGTATAGTTGGCAGGATAATGATTCTGGTAATAGTGATTCAGAAACAGAGTCTATGATCACTGTCAAGAAAAAACCTTTTTTTAGGTAAGTTAAAATTGATTAAAAATTAATGCAATTTTTAATGTGTGCCTTTTTCTAAGACGGATGTCATTTAGAGCTCTTCGTCCACTATTTCATAAACAGCATTCTGATGAAGTTGAACTTGATGCTGCATCAATAATGTCCCAAAGACCTATGAAATGTAAGAAAAAATTAGCTAAAATTATTGTGGAATGTCGTAAGGAAGGTATAGTAAATTATCGATTGGGTGAAACAATTGATGGCGGTGAACCTAAGTGGGAAAAAGCAAGACTTGCTTTGGTCAAGAATGCAGATGGTTATACTCTTGAATTTTACTGTCCTCCTAAGGTATAAAATTATTTTGTATATTATTTTACTATCATAATTTTTTAAAGCCAGCATAATTTTATAACAAAAGTAGATATTGTTTTATTAAGTATGTCAGTGCACAATTTGTCGTCTGTCAGTTAAACATGCAGTGTAGCAAAATCATACTCTGAACAAAAATTGTAACATTAGAGGTTAATTTAATGTTAATTATCTTAAATTTCAAGTTAAAAAGAAAACTGATGCAACGAAAATTCTATAGAGATACACATGAAATATTTAGTGTTATTAAAGGTTAAATACACAAAAAAGTAAATTAAATCCATTATGGACAGGACCTTTTAAAGTTATTGAAGTAATATGATACGAGAATATAATAATAAAATAATAAGTGTGATACTACAAAAAAAATTATTACAAAGATCAGATAAATAAATAAAAATATGAATTTAATTAATAATTAACAAAAAAAATATATTTATATATAATAGTTATAAAATTAAGGGTAGTAATAAATAACTTATCTCTTAGACTAGTGATGTATGAAATTATGGTGAAGGGTGAAGATGTTAAGTAGACTAGAATTGTAGGGAGAGAATACCTTTACTTATCTTTTGGAACGGTAGCATGGATAAGGCTATAGTAAAAAGATTGAAAGTAATTGCAAAATGTTAAAGATTACCACGTACAGTTATGAGAACAATAACAATTTAATTTAAAATTAATCAATATGCAAAACAAACAGAAATATTTTTGAAACTGATAGGACATATAGTAAAAAATGAGAGAATGCTAAAATTAGAGGAGACACATGAGATGTTATGTTTTAATTGAACATAGCAATATAACATATTTCCAATGTATATTTAATTATATTGTAAAAGAAATTGGACTAAAACAAATATTTAAATTATGTAATAAATAAAATAAATATTATTAACCAAAATATGTAATAATAAAATTAAATGAATATTCTTATTAATGTAACTACTTATGTAGAAATGTAAAAAAAAAAAATATTTTATATATAATACTAACTTAACTATGTTAATAAAAATTTTACTATTAATAAAATTATGTTAATCAGAATATTATTACTAACCTAATCATGTATAATTGAATAAAAAAGAAATTTTGTTATTGTGAACTATATTATAAGTATATTAAGCATAGTCATGCTTGTTAATAAAATGATTATCTGTAAAATACTACGAATAGGGTAAGCCACATGCATCCTATTTACCACAAATTATAATTGTAAAGAATGATAGATAAGACTAGAAATATTCAACAAGAAGGACTAACGAGAAGACAAAAGTTTATATAAGGGAGAACGACATCAGGATAATTCAGTTTACTGGTAAACGACGTACTGAGAAAACCACAGATGACAGTACTAGCGACATCACTGATGACTATTGAAGATTAAGTCATTTAACACGTCAAATTGTATTTTATTATAACGCTTTTATTCTACGAGTTAACTATGTTTAATTAATATTATATTATTTGAGTATTTGAGTTAAACTAAATTCATTCTGATATAGATCACGTTGGTCTGGTTGGCACGCAACTATTATCAAATAAATATTTATTATAATTTGATATATTATCCATTTTGTAAAAAATTAACAGTGACTTTTTGATTTTTTAATTAGACAGACAGATACAGCAAATTGTGTACTGAAATCCTCTTAATTAGTTAATTAATTTTAATTACAATTTTTAAATTAATAATAGTTAGGTATAGTAAATTAGTTTTTTTTAAAACTATATTTTTATAACCTCATTATAAAACTCAAAACGCAAATATTATATTTAAAATATTGTTAATACATATTAAATTGCAGATGTTAAAACCAAAGCATGGAGTTTTCTGTTTTTTGATACAAGATGCGAGAGAAACCAAAGAAATTGAAATGCCTGAACGTTATGCTAACACATTTGTGTTGAAAGTAATAATTATAAATATTACTTATTATTATTATTATTCATTTAATTTTATATATATAAATAAATATTTTATTATTTATT
Organism: Eriosoma lanigerum; assembly: GCA_013282895.1. Classification (NCBI taxonomy): domain Eukaryota; kingdom Metazoa; phylum Arthropoda; class Insecta; order Hemiptera; family Aphididae; genus Eriosoma; species Eriosoma lanigerum. Next base: position 14,590,408 of record CM023358.1, read on the forward strand.
CTTTTATATAATTATTTAGGATGAGAACAGTGTTGAGTATATAATTGATGCATTGAGTCCAGAAGAAATGCGTCAGTGGCTTGCAACTGTTAAATACTGCATGCGTAAACGTGACGGTTTGCATGATGATATAAGGTTAGTAATGTTTTATGAACAATTTTATACATTTTTACATAATATAAACCATGTTAATTTAATATGATACAATATGTGGCTTAGTATTATTGGTAGTATTGATGGTGTGTTGGACTCATCAATTGCACATTCAAGTGAAGCACTATTGAGTTCACCCCAAAGTTCCACAAATAATTTAGATATTATTGTAAACAATGACATTGGTAAGTGTTTATTGGAATGAAAATAATAATTGTATGCATAAATCAATTTTTACTATTGACTTTAAAGAAAATGATGTTTCGGCTTCTCTTCGTCTTTATCCATGGTTTCATGGTATGTTGGCACGTTCTGATGCTACTAATTTGGTATCGCACTTGGGCACTGATGCACATGGGATGTTTCTAGTCAGACAGTCTGAAACCCGAAAGGGTGAATATGTATTGACATTTAATTTTAAAGGAAAACCAAAGGTAATTTTCATAATTTTCATTTTGGTTGATATGTTTATACATTAACATTACATTTACATGCACTTCATAATTATTGAAACACAGCATTTGCGAATGACACTGAATGACCAAGGACACTGTAGAGTTCAACATCTATCGTTTTCTAGTATACAGGATATGCTTGAACATTTTCAAACACACTTAATACCTTTGGAAAATGGTGGACCTGGTGATGTGACTCTCAGAGACTACATACTAAATACCCCAATTAAATATGGTGTTCTTCCAACTAATACTAATATTAATTTTATTTCAATAACACGTGATCCTAACGCTCCACTATCTCAGAATATGGAACACGGATTGCGACCTTCTGCTCCTCAACTATATAGAGAAGTAAGTAGCATGTAACATGTTATATGAAAAATATATCAGTCCTAATATAATGTATTTTAGTTTAAGACAATGTTAGCTCCTATTAGAACCAAAACAAAAGACTTACAAACAGACTTTACTAATCGATCAACACCAGAATCGGGAGTTGGTAACGTTATAAGAGCAGTCAATAACCAATATACATTAAGATAGTTATCATACATGTATGATAGTACTCTACATGTATAATTTTGTTCAGTATTAAAAAAATGTAAATATTATTATTATTATTGTTATAAAAATATCTTAATTTTTTCAGAGTTTTTCTCGTTTTTGTGTGTCTTTTTGTCACCTCAATATATTATAATTGAATGAATTTGTGTAGTATTGTATTTTGATTTACTTGTTAATTATTTAATTTAGTATTTTTTAAATTGATTTTGTGTAACACTGTAAATCTATATAAGTAATTTACTAATAGCATTTTAAGTTAACAATGAATATTGTAATTTAGATGCTGCCTCTTATAGATTAAAGTTAGTAATTATTAGTCAAATTGATTCCTTACCATTTTATGTATTTATTTGTAATAACTATCCATAGTAGATGGATGATACAAAAATAAAATAACATTTATTAAAAAATATTTAAATGTATTATTTTTTAACCCTTTTTTTAACCTTTTTTTAATTTTGAGTATGATGTGTTGTTTAGATCTATAATTAAGGGAATAAAAAAGTACTTATACAGATAGATAAATGTTATAATCTATTTTGTTTTGTTTTATAATATATACCTATTTAATTAACCTGTTAATTAAATTATTTATTTTTAATCTAATGATTTATATATTATGGTAGGTACTTTTGAAAAACGATGGTATTTATTGGCTAGTTCTTAGATAGGGTTATGATAGTTGGACGGACTACACATGGTTTATTACATTTAATCGTCAAAATAGTACATTCACTAAATTAAATTAAATTAATTTTGTGGTATGTCTGCTCATGTAATTAAATTTTAAAAACCAGCTGAGAAAATAAAATTTTGTGTTTGTTCATCTTCAAACTTAAAACAAAAATATATTGATCAAATTAAGTATTTAATCATTTGCAATATTTAGGAAAATAAATAAATATTTATTATAATTATTATAAAGTTATTACTTTATTAGATATTAGTATTATTATATTAGATATTAGTAATATTATTATTAATATTAACCTTACCTAAGTAAGTATTGTATTCGTACTTGTAATTTAATATTTTCCAATCGCAACACAATAATGTAATAACATGAAAATTACAAAAAATAAATAATGTAATTATAAAAATTAAAATGATCATAAGATTGAAATGAAATTGAAAAAATGATATTAATTAATGGTATTCTTATTTAATTTAATTGGAAACATGAATACTGTTTATTAAAAATTAAATTATGTAATTTTTTAAAAATACTAATTTTTTTTTTTAAAACTTCATTACCTATGTTTTTTTGGTCCTAACAATACTTAAATAACAATTTTACGAAAACAATATAGTTATCCGATTTTACCGTCACGTTTGTTTCCGTTTTGTTAATCATGGAAACAGGGATAATTCGTCAAGAGTCTTGTAAATCATTTATTGACTCTTTTAAGAGTTTGTTTTGTGTGATAATTGCGATATCATCACACTTAACAATTAACATTACCGAGTCATTGGTAAGTCGTGACAGTAGTTATTAAAAAACGTTTTGGCCTTGGAATAAATCATTAGGGGATGCCCGCATTTTATTCCATCATTTTTTTTTTTTTTAACACACTTTTTTGGCTTCGTGAGATATGCACATTTCACGATCAGAATTAGCTTCTAAATCCATTTTAAAAAGTTTGAGCAATTTTTTATTTAAACAAATCTTAATTATACTTAGGTACATCAAATCCAGATATTTAAATTTTTTACATATCTTTTAATTTCTGTGTGTTTTCTTTTACAATCATTGATTTGTAATCACTTCTATAGCTACTTATTTTATTTATTAGCTTGTAGTCTTATACATAACAACAAGCGTTTTCCATTTTGCTATTTTATATTCTCATCACACAAACGTGTTTTGAAAACTATCAACTTTATTATTTTGTTTCTTTAATTGACATAAAACTCGAAACGAGTAAAACATGATTTTACAGTATAACTATATATAGGTTAGATAATACTCGTGTATACTAAAATGGAGTTTGAATTCGATTATTAAAAAAATGAATATACGTAGGTTTATTTATAATTAATAATTATTTATAAAAATTATGTTTCATAATATATAATATAATAGTATAACCAAGATTTAGGTTAATGACATTATACTCTGTTTGACTGTTTCAACGTAAAATTTAGATATATAATAATGCACATTTTATATTTAAATTTATTAACATAAAATATAGTATTATTTAATATAGAAAAACAATATCTTATTTCTTATAAATTAAAATTTTTATTAACTAAATATAAAATGATAAATATAAAAATTTTATATTTTATTATGCAAAGATTAGTAAGTGAATTAAACCAATATTTGCTTTTAAATTTCTAAAAATTTAAATACATATTTAAAATTACAGACAAAGTTAAAATTATAATATATACCTACTTAAATATATATAACATTCGAATACCATTTTACAATAATTTAAAAATATAATTGTTTTATTGTGTAGTCTGAATAACTTTTTTCATTACCTGTTTAACGTTTTATTTTTAAAAATTAATAATAAATAATAATATACAATTTGATGCAGAAAAATATTATCGTTAAAATTGTATGGCAATATTACAAGTTAAGGGGATTGGAAGCGTCTATTTATTACCAGATGATATTGAAACATCTTCCAACTTTAGGTAAACAACGCGTTTCTCAATCGAAGTTTTAATGTATATTTATATAAACATGGGTGTCCGCAGGAATTTTTCAAAGGAGTGAATTATTAAAATTTTAAAATTTCTAGTTTCACTATTCGAGTAGTGTTAAATTACGGTTCGTGAAATGTTTTCTTTCATAGGTATAGGTGATTTAGCAACCTAAAAAATGATTAAAACATTTTTATTTTGTGACATATTGTATTACATAGTGATTATGATGTCATTGTATATAAATGAAAACGTATGTATAATATATACATTTATTAATATTATCTTTGAAATTAATTTGCATAACTGATTAGCGTGTCATGCGAGCACGCCGGTCCTTTTGATGGCCAGTTACACGCACTCAGATTTTCATCGAAAGCTAAATGAATCGGACATTTGAATTCGCTAAGTTCATACTTTTGAGTCCACTTGTCCCAATTACATGAGTAGAATTTATTACACTGTTTCGGATCTCTGAACAATCCCGCGCGGGTGCACAGTTTTTTATTCGATGCTTTTTTAACGTCTTCTAACACAACTTTGGTTTTCGTTTCAACTTCTTTCACGGATACCGTTTTCTCGTCATCGTCGTCGTTTTCGATTACCGTCCGGGTGGTAGTAGATACCACTGTTGGTTTCCTCTTTTTTGCGCAGTCACATTGCGCTCCCAGTTTGCCAACGAGCAGTGAGTTGGTGTCGCCGACGACAAGTACTTTACCGTTGTCTTCGCTCTTCAGGTTCTCCCTCACGCCTGCCGTGTAATATCGCTCGAATTCGGCATTTAGTTCCGGACTGACCGGCTCTACGATTATTGGCTGTAACGGATATGATGGATAGGCGTAGCCAGCGTGCAAATCATGACCGATGTCCTTCTCATACTCTCTAGGCAAACTATAATTGTATCGTTGGAACGAATTTCCTGCCGGAGGTGCATAGTACCGGGGCAACGGCGATCGGTACGCAGAATCAAGGGATGAGTGAACGTTATGATAGTAATCAATCAAATCGGAAACTGTGCTGGAATATCCAGCCAACGTTTCTGGCCTTTGTGTGTATGTTACTGGTGGCCTGACGCTGAACACGGACTCAAGCGACGGCATATACGGGATCTTTGGTGGCAAAATATTTATTGAGGCTTCAGGTTTGCACGTAGTCGATTTTTGTGAGACGGGAACCGCTGAATACGTTTCCTGGTTGTACGTATTTGGGGTTTCGGTCGAAGAATAGTATACCGAAGTCGGCAACGGTCGAGACACCAGATTATCCGAACTCGTGTATGGTTTATAAGACGTGCTCGAGTACAATGGTTTGGGAGTAGAATTTTCGATGGATTCAGAAAGTTTTGCTATGTATTCGTCAATGTTGAACGAACCGTTTGGTATACTATAGTCGACGGATTGTTGCAATGGAATATTGGCATAAACCAACGGTTTAGGAGTGCTGGCTGTTGAATATGTTGAGGAAATCGGCTCTTTAGATAATTTGGAAATAAGTTGTTCTATGAAAATCGAATCGTCGTTGGAAATTGTAGACGACGGTGTATAATAGTCCACAGTCGGCTTAAATGTAGATGTATATCCATTCGGAGTAACAACAGAACTTAGTTTTAGCGGAGCATAATTTGAAGAAATAGGCGATTTTTCTGTAGTTACAGGATAATATGATGAAGATCCATAACTTTCTGTGTATTCTTTCGCATTTGATGACGTTGAATATACTGGAACATCGGTTGTTTCTTTGTAAGTATTCGTTAATGGTGACGAGCTGTAATAGAATGGAGTAGGTTTGGGAGTGGTGGAAGAGTAAGAATGCACACTTTGTGCGTAGCTGTTACCATGAATGGATGGCGAATAGTCAATCGTAGAAGTGGTTGATGGATATTGTTGACTTGAAATCCTTGATAGATAATCTTCATAATTGAAATTTGATTTAAACTGATCCTTATATAAGCTAGCATCGTGTATTTTAACATTTTGTGTAGTAGAAGGAATATGGTAATCGTTATAGTCGATACTTGACGGAGACGATGACATATATGGTGAGCCGGTAGTAGAGTATTGAGATTTCGATTCTTCATTTAAATTCGAGTAGGAATTTTTGTGCGAATAATTTTCGAATGGTTTAGATGTAGGTTTAGAATAAATATTGGATTGTGAATAAGTTTCAGGTAAGTTAATGGTAGGTTTTTGAGTTGTTGAATATGTTTTAGTGTCGTATGATGGCTGGTATTGTCCGTTGATTTGATGAGTATTGTAAGCGTGAGATCCTAAAAGAGAATACTGATTTGATTGTACATTATTTGTATAAGGTAATAATGGGTATGAATAAAAATTAGACGGTGAATAATTTTCTGAATAGAGTCTAGCACTGGGTATTTTATTTAAAGGTCTTTGAGTTGTGGAGTATGTCTCATAATCTTTAAGTGGTGGATATTGAATATCATTTTTATGAGAATCGTAGTTTTTATTAACTGGTATACTTTGGAAATTATTTTTTTGGTGAAGAAGAGTTCCGGAGTGGAACTGAGATCCTATTTCAGAATCATGTTGTTGATGATAAAGTATTCCTAATGGTTCATTGAATCTATTGTATACAGGCTTATAGTTATTAAAATCAAAACTATACGATCCACCAGATTGATTTGGCACAACGTAAGTATTTGCTTCATTATATCCAAAAGATTGTTTGACTGTAGTCGAATATGGACCTGAAGATTCATATGGTGATTGAGGGTTTCGTGTAGTAGAATATGATTCCGAATATCCATATGAAAATGGAGGTTTGCTTGTAGTAGAATACGATTCTGAAGGTACGTATGAGAATTGAGGTTTGCTTGTAGTATAATATGATTCTGAAGGTATATATAAGAATTGTGGTTTACTTTTAGTAGCGTACGTTTCGGTTGAACTATAAGTGTATTCAGGTTTATTTGAACTAGGATAACTTCCAGTTGAACTGTAAAATAAGTTTGGTTTACTTGTAGTAGCGTATGTATCTGTAGATCCATAAAATTCTGGTTTTTTCGTGTTAGGATAGATTTCAGTAGGACCATATGATATTTGTGGTTTGATAGGGTTGACATAAGTTTCTGATGAAATGTAAGGAATTTGATAATTATTTGGTGATGAATAAGATTGCGCTGAACTGTATAATAATTGTGGAGCATTTTGTACAACATTATGTTCTGTAGATCCATATGATAATTGAGGTTTGCCTGTCGTAGAATATGGAAAGTCAAATTTACTTGGTGTAACATAAGACTCAAATGAATATTGAGGTTGATCGTGATTATATTGTCTGTTTGGAATAAATTGGTCTTTTTCGTACGTGTTAAATTGATTGGTTTGATAACTTTGTTCTCCATAATTTCGCGCATATGATTTTCCCGTGTTTCCTTAAATAAAATAGTTTAAATGTTTAATATACGATAGTGCTCTAAAAATGAATGAAAAATATAAACTTACCACATGATCCTACTTTCCACTCCCAATCACATTTTAATGATTTTTCATCAAACACTAATCCAAATGGACATCTGAATTCATAAGCTGTAAGTGGAGTATAACCATTTTTGGAATGATCAAGACAAGCATAAAACCACCGACAATTTTCAGGATCAGCGTAGTATCCTTCAACTGGTGGACAAACAAACTGATTTCGAGGAACAGGAGCTATTTCACTGGTACCTGTAATAATAGAGGTACAATGAATAAAGTAGTATTTTAATTAAATACAAATTTACAATTCAATGACATTTATGTATTTTTAAAATATGACTTGACTTATTTACCTTGACAAGCTCCTGTATTTGATAAAGATCCTGGCCATACGCACACCTCAACTTTTTCATCAAACGCTAGACCGTCAGGACAATCATATTCGTAAACCGTAAAATAATTGGACTGTTGATCGAATTTCACACAACGATAAAATCTATTACAACCAGTAGGATGTCTGAAGTATCCTTGTCGTGAACATTCGAATTCTGTTTTTGTGTCTTTGCGAATTACGTGAACATCGCCGTCTCTTGTCACCACCCGCTCGATGTAATAGGGCGAATAATTAATTTCGTCTAATAATACAGATATGAGTTATGATAATTGGATAAAATTATATTATTTCATTTATTTATTATCGTACTGTTAAAATATAATCCTTGGTCTGCAGGTCGTTGTAATTGTTCTTGTAAACTTAAAAATTGGGCAGATCTAGACTTTCTTGCTGTTTCAGTAAAAGTTTTTGTCAGTTCTTTTAAAGGTTCTACATCAGTTTGATTCAAGCATGTTGATTTCCAATCTAATGCTTCAACATCAGTGACCACAGCGCCAGCTAAATCTCGTAACAATATGTATTTACCCTATGACATTAATATATTAAATTAATTAAAAATTATAATTTAAAAACAAAATTAATAATGCATGCCTTAATTGAAACACTGAGACTGTCATCGAATGACATCCATGTCTTGTTCATAAATGCGTAAGGAGCAGTAAAATCTTCATCTCGTTCTATGGTCCAATTACCGTCTTTCATTTCTTCGCACATCTAAAAATCAAAAGATGTAAAATATTATCGAATTTTTTTATTGAATGAAGTTCGATCGTATAATTTTGACTTACTTTCTGGCGTGTAATGGTCGTTGGTAAACCATTAACTGGTGATCGAGGAGTGTTCTGAGTTGGATCTTTGAGTTCAAATTTACTTGCAGTGGATGGCATTGATATAAGTATAGATGATTGGTGAACACCAAGACTAATTATAAGATCAACAAGAGAATCCTAGAATATAAAGGATATATAAATATCCTGAATAAATTAATATACACGAATCTTAAATGTAAAACATTTCTTACAGCATTGAGTAAATCGTCTGATCCCATAAGTCTACTTGGATGAAAGGTATAACCTTGTTCAGAATTATCTACAAGATTGTGCGTTGCAATTATAAAAAAATCCACATGTCTAAAATTATAAAATACATAAATTGATAATTTAAACGTTTTTTAGATTATTATAGATTATTATAAAAACCTTACTTTGATAATTTTTTAAGATCATAGTATTTTGCTAAAATAGCTACATTTGGAGGAAGTACCAATTGAATTTCTTTCGTTTTCTTAAATACTTCCAAAGAGCTATTTGTTATCAGTAATTTTAAGTTATTATCGATCTCAGACGATAATTCCTGAAATTACTTCATATTTATTATACAATAATATTAACTGATTTACAAAAAATAAAATAATACATACAAAATAATTAATATATAATAAATGTAGGTAGGCATTAATTAAAACTTATTTATTCTCAAATTTTTATAATAAAATAGTTACAAATATGAACATTTATTTCGATAAACAATTCAGATATTAGTACATTTCAATCAATAGTCTTTTAAATAATTAATTTATTATAAACATAAAATATTTATTTTCAATTTATGACATTTGTATACAGTAAAAAACAACATTATCATAAATATTGTTTTATATAGGTATATCAGCGCACCTATATATAGTAATTAGATATACCTATTATTATGATCTCATATTACGTCAATCAGTAATCACGTCTTGAGATTATATTATTATTGTTACCTACATAATTATTATAAATGACATGTCTTACCCGTGACCTTAAACTTAGCCACGAGTTGTGTAAAATCAACATAAGTACCTATTTTCATGCGTTATTTATACGATTTACGAACTACAAAACATATAATTAATATCTACTTATTGTAGTATAGTTTTTGGGGTTTAAACATGTAGGTAGAATGATCGCCAAGTTTAAGGTTAAATAATACGAAAATCCGTTAAATTTAAATTAGAAAACTAAATGTACGTTTAGAATTGTAATTTAATAATTTGTTCTCGTATAATAAATGTATCATGTGATGAATGATGTAGTTATTATGAGTATTATACACGTATTGTGATATACGAGTAGTTTTTTAGGAAAGTTTGTAGGGTGTGCCACTTATATTGACCAACTCACCTTGAAGAAATGCACGATAAGCGATTTATCCACTGATACGTCAGATTGCCTTAGATCCAATTGCACACCGTCGTAATTGACCAATATGTCGACGATCTCTTTACAAATTTGACTAGTCTTCTTTGCAACATCTTCCGTATATATAGAAATGGCTGCCAATGATTTAAGATCGCCATTGGTTTGTTGGTAAGATTTGATTGTGGGCATGAAGTCTAAAAAACGTAAAGCAAATTTAGAAATAAATTATAGTAATATTATAATAGAAATAATAAATAATTAATAGTGAAATACTATAAAGATTAAAATGAAGGTACAATAACATATATTTAATAAAGAAACGTTCAAATGCGAATTGGAGTCAGGTTGACAGATTATATCAAGCCACCGTTTTAATATTATAATATTATTATATAATATATAAGAAAGATAGTATGATTTGTAAAATAGTAAAGCTTAAATAAATTATTATGTATTCAATAAAAAATATGGGTTTATGAAATATTGTTGTTTTTTGACAGTGTGAATAGTTCAGTACCTAAAGGTTAGTAAATAATATCGTTGTATGTTACATATTTACCTGGAGTTTCATTGTCTTTTTCTGATTCCAAACTCACTGGAACCGCTATATGAGTACACAGGCACGTGTTAAAATCAGGTATAGATTTTGCCGTTCCAAACTCGCAGATAATTTGTTTCATTGGTGTATTCTCGCATTTTTGTATATTTTCTAAAATAGCAAATTAAAAAGTTTATATTTGAAAATAGCATAAATGATATACTTATCAATATTTGCATAAACTTTTTTATGATTAGATTAAGTTTTATCTCCAATAGTGAAAAATAAATTATTCTGTTTTTGTTAGGTACTTAATAATAATTAATACGAATATTATTACACATTTATTATAATTTTTATTTTCATTTCCATTAATAAAAAATATAATTTTATAATATATTATTGCGTAAAAAAATTTAAAGTAAAATAGAATTATAAGTTAAGTATCTAATCAAATTCTGGTCTTAATTATGAGTATTATCAATGCATCATTTTATCTTCAGTGTCAAAATTATTAAGATATTTTAAATTATTATTGCAGTCAAAAACAATGTCTTTGTTTTGAAAAATAAATTTAATTAATCTAAAATAATTTATTACATTGCAATTAAAGTTTAAATATTTTAACAGGTTTTATAAACTTAATTTTCTTATTCCACTTTTATGTGATAAAAAAGAAAAAGCGGAAGATATTATATTTACCGGAATACGTCCAATGGATAACGAGTAACACAAGTAGAATGGAAAATCTTAGTCCTTCAGCCATCTGAAATTCAAATTATACAGTTTTACATTGCTGTTTATGATAAAAAGATCTATTTTCAACGTTTGTTGAGCCGACTGCCGACCTTCTGATTATTAAACTGTTGTAGGTAATCGATAATCCGATTTTCAGAAAAAAAAATCATACATAGCAACATTTATTAATAAAATGATGAAGTTGACCTCATCAAATTTTGTTAGGAAATAAACATTCGTTTGATTAATTTTAAAATAATATGATTAATAGAGGTAGCTAAAAGACTAGTATTTTAGTTAATATGACAGAATTTATAAATCTTTATTTATCTAGAAAATAACAGAATGGATAAATGTTTTTATAATTTTAGATTAGCTGGTATATAGTCGTATCGTACAATATTATAATAGACACAAACCTTTTTTTGTTGTTGTTAAACAAATTTTCTTTCACTTTTCGTTTACAATATTATACTCTCTTCGTGTGTTATTTTGAACAGTGGAGGCACATTTTTGCGTTGGTGCCCTTGGAAAAAACTAAAAATTAAATAAAAATAAAAGTTGTCATAAATATTCGTATATAATATATTATTATATGTGGGTAGGCTTATATTATATAGTATAGACGCAAATGTAGAGCAGCCTGTGAAACGCTTGAGGCGGTGTTCTCGATTCAATAATATATATAATATATTTTTAACTTCGAGAAAGGTTAAATAGAATCCTTCGCATGCCGTTACATAAGTCGTATGGACATCTCTCGGATAATATGATATTTATAAAAAACGGCAATCGAGTTTGACTAGTGTTGCGCGAAGAACCTCACCAGGCCGACATAATAGTATTATAATAATAATGGCGTATTAGTTTTGAAATTTGTTTTCGCTTATAAAATATAATATGTATTGTCGTCGGCTAAGATTTTATGCGACTGGAACGTACTTACACGTTCGTTAAACTTGCAGGGTACTTATATTTAACAGTATATAACCTATCCTATACCATGTTGGTGAGTTAAGACTATTAAGTCAGAAGTAATCAATGTATATAGTATAATTAGCAATTCTATTGGTTAATATGTAAAATAACTTTTCGCGCACCTTGTCGTTTAGTTCTAAATTTATTACTTTACGCGCATCAAAATATTAGTGTCATATTATTATAGACATATTAATATAATATTATATAACTTTTTAGAATTACTTATATCACGTGATCACACTTAGATACCTACATAAAGAAACATGACACATAATTTTTAAAATTACGGTTTAACAATAAACGTCATCCTCGCTACGCTTAAAATTTAAAATTCAATTGAATTATACCTATTATTTTTTTCAATTTTAAACAATTATGTTACCTTTTATGGCTGAATGTATTACGAAATGTACAAATTAATTTTTTTCATATTTTAACTTATTTTATTGAATTATTTCAATAAAATAATACTAATGTAAAATTAATATATCATACATCTAAGTAAATATTATAAATATAATAGGTATTCTGTAAAAAATATGTTCATAATAAATAATATTTTAGAAAAAACTAAAACTTGAATGATTTACTTCTTTTTAAATATTTTACATTCTAATTTGTAACATATAATAATATAGTAGGTATACTTATAAATATTTCGACTCGGGAGTTATTTTTATTGTTATAAAATAAATTGCATTTTATATTGCGTTTTTATATAAATGTATAATAAAATTGAAACGTACCTAATCATTGAGAAATCTTAATTTTTACAATATCCCACCTACATTAATAATTTCACTTGAAAACGCGGTAGTTAATATTTTCTAACAGTCAACCATGATAATGTATTACAATTAATTATTTGAACAGAAAGTGAATTTTAATATAATTTAAGTACAGAAACAAGTGACAAATCTTAACGATGCGTAAATTTCTACATTGTTCTACTACAAATCTACAATTATTATATCATAATAGTTATTATATTAAATAGGTAATGTTACATATTGAGTATAAAATAAATATATCACCAACAATATGTGTATTATTATTCGATTAACATTCGATTGTATAATGTAAATCAATATAGTAATTTACATAACTTATATTATTAGACATAATACACATGTTCGAAATAAACACGAGACTTACTAAATATTAATACTTGGTTGGAAATGTAAAGATACAATTATATAAATTGACAAAATCATAAGTCAAATTTACAATTTATAAAATTCCATTCAAAACACTTATGTGAAACTATAATATTTTGGGTCATAGTATAATGTCCTGTGATGTGCATATGATTGATCATTCAGAAATGACGTCAGCAACAATAATTATATTATATTAACAGAAAATTTACATAAATGACTTTGCATTTTAATCACTCGTATATTTAGTAAAGATCATATATAATTGTTTAATTTAATAATAACCAAAACTAGCTAATGTTAAGTTATATTACAAAAAGTTTTCTTTCTAAAATATCTTTATATATGTACCTATATATCCTCACTCTGCATTCATATCATATTATATTGTATGATGTATAATAAACGTATTTTATAGTATATAGATTAAATTAGCATTGTGCTTAAAATTGTCGTTTAAATCGTAGATTCGTAAAATAATAAAAAAAAGTTAAATTATTAATTACTTAAAAATATTTTATTTCTAGGCTTAAAATAGATACTGTGTGAAGTGTAGTGTCCGGGTAGTTTTAAATTATTATTGATGTAAATGCAAATACCTTCATACATATTAATAAATTAATATGCTTTGGTCTAAAATACAATTTTTATGTATGATTTAAATATTTTATTTTATTTCAATAAAAAAATTAAGATATTTAAAAGTATAAAATAAAATAAATATACGAGTACTATTAGTTACATATTAGATATCACTATATACTATAAACTGCATAAAAATGAATTTAATTATAATATTTATTTAAATTTTTTTTATATTTGTTTTTATAGTAAAATATATTTGATCTAAATAGAGTTACGTATTTATGTAGTTATAATATATTTATTATGTACGCGTGTAACATTTAATTAATAATATTATATAATAGAAAATAAGATTTAAACAATTTAAAATTGTCCATCTTAAAATGGTGTAAGTAAATTTTTATTATTATATATATAAATTATACTCAATTGTAATTTAAAAACCAATAGTTTCAACTTGTATAAACTGTTTATTTTTATATGACGGTCATACGTAAACAGATATTAGGACTACTATAGTATAAATACTATATTACTATTAATACTTAAATTATATATAATATTCGAAAAATATTTTATATCAATTTACTACGAACTCGCCAAATATGTTAATATTTCGTATTGAGTAGGTACATCATTCATTCATCATACGATGTAGAACTACACATACTTTTTACGTGCATAAAATATTATAATGTTGTATCGTTATATTTCGAAACGGAACATATATTTTTTAAATAATGTTTGAATACTTATTTTTATACTATAATAACTTATAATTGTTTTAGTAATATAGGTAATATACTAAATACTATTGAGCAAACTACGTGATGGTTAAAAAAAAAAAAATAAAAATAAAGTAAGGTATGTGAAGAAAATTTATAATATAAAAAACCGGAATATTATGTCATATTGGTAAATAATTATAATACTCTTTATTTGTATTTCATGATAATATGCAATAGGCTAATAATTTTTGACTAATAAAATATAAATTTATCAGTAATTATTTGTAAGATAAGAATATTTAATTGATTTAATAATAGTTAATAGTACAATTGAAAATGGAAATATATTTTTATTAAAATGTCAAAAATATCAAATTCAATATTTATATCATATAACTGGTGTACATTTCTTATAAATAGTTCTTGTAAATAGTACTTAATAATATTATATTATTTAAAAGTATGAGTTTTAAACATACGACAAAAGAATGTCTTTTTTAGTATATTAGTACTTAGAATATTATACTTTTACTTTAAATTTTTAAAGGTTATTAATTATTAAATGCTTAAGTCATATATGGTCTTCTAAAAAAGTAGGCGGCAAATATACAATATTATTATTATTTATTATATAGAAGGTATATATAAACTATTAATAAATGTATTAAAATATGATCAATGTAATCAAGTTCTTGTTAATAGTAATTTAGAGCATGCATATAATATAGCCTTGAAAAAAATCAATTTCATCTTGGAAATATGATTGTAGAAATATAGTAATTAATAATACTAATAATAGAGAGAGAAATAAATAATTTAATTTGTAGAGTAAATTTACTTTTAATACTTTTAATATTTTATAAATAAAATACAAGGCATAAAAATTAAATTTCATATAGACATAAGTACATTGAAAATAAGTACCACTAGAACTCGGTTGTACGATCTTGTGTTTTACAGCGTTTTAATTGGATATTTAGGGAATATTAAAATACATACTCATATTTTAGGGTAAATTAATTATATTTATTATTTTCGGTGTGTATATAAGCAGTACAATTTAAATTTTAAAATTTAACTACTACATTTTTTTTTTACAAATTATTGATGTATCAACTACCTATTAATATACTATACATATTAACAATAATATAGTATTTAACATACAGATAACTCAAGTTATAGTTGTTAAAAATGTAAATAAAATTATTCTTTAATAAATTTCAAATGCTCAGTAGAAAGTTATTTTTAATGTTTTCAGATAATTCCTTTTCAATACAAATAAAAAAAAATTAATTTTTAAATAATGTCGCCATATTGAATCTTCCCTTCCGATGTAAATTAAAATGGTAACATATTTTTTTACTTTATAAACCTCAAATTATCGACTTCACATTTATATTTTTTAGTTGACTAAAAGATAGAGCCTAAAATATGACTTAGGATAACCAAAATTTATTTTACCTATGTTATATCAGGAATTAAAAACTAATTATTATACATATATAAATAATAAATATACTTAAATTTATACAATTACCTATCTTATTATTATTGTATTTAAACAAATAAATTCAATATGAAAAAATAAGAAAAACAATTATGTAAAAACTATTCATTATAGTTGTACAAATAAACGATGAAAGTCTTATTTGTTAAACAATTAAAATCACTTGCAATTTTCAAAGTTGCCCAATGAAAGTCATTGAAAAATTAAATATAAACAATAAATAGTATAATTATAATATTGATATTTTTATTAATTTTGTTTTCCATTCATTTTTATTAATAAATACTTTAAAATTATATTTATATTATAAAATGGTAATTGAATACATGTAATCAAATTTCAGTAAAAAATGCGTATTATAATAATAAAGTAATAAAATATAATGATTTCACTATACGAATAAATCTGAATTCGCTCACTTCACAAAAATAAACATTGTCCGTATATTATAATAAAACTTCATTTTTACGACATAAATATTACATATCATTAATGATATATTTATTTGATTGTGTAATAATTAAGGTTACTTATCTTGTATTATATAATATAGTTCAGAAAAATTATTAATAAACATACTATGCAAAATTGAAATAATTTGAAAAAAATACAATCAATAGCTTAAAAAAAAAATTTATTTGTAGAAATGTGTACGATATTACAATATTTTATATGGCGGAATAATATTTTATTTTACTTAATGGACCTTATGTTTTTTTGATATCAAAGTGGTTTATATTGTAATTATTGATGCTAATGCAACATTTTCTGGAATATCACTAAAAACTCATTTTTAAAAATACATATTGGATATGTTCCAAATTCTAATTTCAATTCCTTGCATATATGTCCATGTATTTAATATAAATATGTTGAATATTAATAATTCAACGTTTTTTTATTATACTAAAAAATTAATTATAAATATAGCAAATTATAGATTAACTAACGTTGAAATTTAAGATTTGACAATTTAAAATCTAATGTTAATTCAATATATTATTTTATTTATTTTATTACTTTATTTAATTAAATATATTATATATTGAAGGTTTTATAAAGTTACAGTGGTGTATAATGACAGTATTTTTTTTATATAAAAAATAATGATAACAAATATTTGTTGGAATTTCTATAACAATAAAAAACAAACATTTCTAAGGGAATTATTATTAATTATATTATAATATATATTATTATAATATATATATATATTATAAATTACCCAGTCACCCTAAGAAAATACGCCACTGCATAAAAAATTCTACTGTAGAAATCCTTTCTTTAGTTTTTTAATAGAAATGTATATTATAACATTATAAATTAATTCTATAGTTATACGAGTTATAATCTACGAAATAATATGAGAATATAATATTTAAATTGTATTTGTAACGTGTGTATTATCTTTTAAAGAAAAAAATTTTGGATGGAATATTCTCTCGTATATCGATCATTTACTATTATACTAACAATATTTTGTTGTTATCATATATTTGATAACTGTTTTGTAGTTTGTTGAAAAATGAAAATTTATTTTCCTAAAATCAAGATTTTAATGAAATTAAATTAAGATCCACATATTATTTAGAAAATTATTTAAGATATTTCTTTGGTTTTAAATTTAAAATTAGTAACTGTGACATTTAATCACTAAAACAGTACTCAGCATAGATAATGTAAACAATTCTATTTATGCGTAAAAGCTAGTAGACATTGTAATCTCTATTTCAAAAGATAAAATATTTTCTTATAAATATTTATTTTATAAAAATGTATATGATTGTAACATTTTCGAATTAGTTATTCAATATATTATATTTTGTAACTAAATGCGTTATTATTTTTTACTAAACAATTGAATTTTCTGTAAACGAGTAATGTATAATGATATACGTTCCCGCTTAAATGTTTCCTATTTTAACTATAAAACGTTGAAAAATAACACGAATGCGTAATAAATTTCTTGCAATACTTACGGGTAAAATATCGGTATTCCGTCTCGATCAACCGTATTTGTTTCGGCGATACGATGTCGGGCAGTGATATGTAGTGACGGCGTGCGATAACTGTGCCAAAGCTCGGCTCGGTGCAATATTATCGCGGATAGAGGTGAAAGTGATTTGTTTCGTACGGAATCGTACCAGTACTACAGCCGCCCAGGTGCCGACTGTCGGCGTGTGTGTATAATAATAATATATGCAATGCGAAAAATATACATAATATTATTTATACCGTCGTCGATACGCGTCATAACATAATATTATCGTTATCATTATTATAATAATAATTGTTTTTATTTTTATTTCGCTCGTGAATTTTTTACGACGCAAGGTCGACCGGATTCTGAACCGATTCGGGTTGACAGCATCGTTTCGATCATATAATATCACAATCATCTACATCGCGTTCGTTCCACCGTTACACATTTTCGTTTTTAAATATTATCCGTTTGCATGAGTATACGCGATCCGTCTCGTAGTGGGTACACGGCAAAATATTAATAATAATAATAATATTATTAAGCCAAATATTTTTTTGACGAATCCATTTTGTTATATTTTTTAACTACACGTTCGTTCGTCGCAAATAAAAGATTAAACCTTATATGTACAACGTACCTATACGTCAAGTTAAATTTATTTATGGACACACGTAGAAGCAATAGGTATATTTACAATAAATCAAAACGATATAGTGTTTATATTTTCTTCGGAATAACGAATGTGTAACCAACTGTACTTATACTTAAATATAATTAATTTCGACAATTGTTATAAATGTTTATGTTTCTATACGGATTCAATGCGTAGAAGAATCCTTTCCCTTTCCAGTTGTGTTTCGTATACATTTTTATAACATTGTTATTGAATTCATTTTTCGTTTTACAATTATTATTCGATTTTATGATTTATTATTAGAGGTTCAAACATATTTATATATCTATAATTAATAAAATAAATTGAAATTATTTTTTCAATATCTAACATAAATACATATGGAAATAGATTTCCACGTTCGGTTTCATATTTGAATTACGTATATATTTACATATTTTAATATATTCGAAGAGTATGTTTTTTTTAACTTGCTAGGCTTAAAAAACTAAGTAGTTAGGTAGGTTATATAGAATCCTTTATGGACATCCGAATTCCGAATATTCTGTTTTCATAAATTATTGCCATGGTCACGATATTATAATATTAATTCTCGATTAGATACATAGTATCCTAAATAATTATTTATTTAAAAATATTTAAAAATATTTTCAATTATTCGGTACCAAATATCGTAATAAATGGAAATATTATAATATTAGGTATATAGAAACGATAAATTTAAGATGTTTGTAGTTTGATTCAAAATTTTTGTAGGTTTTAGAAACAAGAATTTCCAATATATTTATCACTTGGTGTATCTTTAAGGACGCACCCTTATTTAATGAAGACTTCTACAAATTGTATATTAATTTAAAGTATTTGAAAAATATTATATGGTGATGTATAATAATTATTGATTTAATATTTTACATTTATTTAAAATGAATTTAAAATTTCTTTTGTATCTTAACCTACTTATAATGTACATATTATGTTATTTTTTGAATTTATTTACCTTGACGTATGAGCAGCAATTGACGATATATCAATCATGTCATTATTAGTAAATTAATACTTTTTTTCATGGTCATAATTTATTTGTTAATTTGTCTTATTTTTAAATATTATTTATTTAATGATTAACTAATTGGATTCAAAATTGATTTTAATTTACAATCATACCGAGATATATTGTACTACTTACATAATGCTATTTGTACATTTGGTAGAACTTGTTTAACATATTATTTATCATCGTTCAATAGACTATTCACGAATGAGTTTTTTTCTCGATATGCTATAAGGAAATATCATCTTAAATGTTGTACTTTTAAAAAATAATAATTGTTAATCAATTACTAAAATTGTTTTATATACAATTTTAATGTATTAGGTTAGGTTAATATTAATTTTCGAAAGTAATCATTGTTATTATTTTTAAATACCTATAAAATGTATTGAACAAATGATTCAATGACTTATTGTGTACTTATATACTCTTATGTTTGGTAAAAGTACATTCGGGCATTCAGATTATAAAATAAATAAATCGAGAACAATTATAATTATTTTTATTTAAGTTTATAATATTTGTTGTTAACGTGTGCAACTGAATAATGAATCACGATTTCATTATTATTAATATAACGAACGTGCCACGACATTATTATTTATTTGTCCTCACTAGCCAAAGCGAACTTGTCTTAATAAAATCGTTGGTAATAAATTATAATAATTGTTAATTTATTTTTTATTTAAATTAAACAATAAAAATATAATAGTATTACAATTTTGTAATCCATGATAAACAATTAATTTTTATATTTCTGTTATGTTAATTAAATTAAAAAACTGAATGATCATCTACTTTTAATATGTAACTTGTTTTATTATGTTATTATATTTCCTAATGTCAACTTAGAATAATATGAAGTGGAATAAAAGGAAGATATATATTTTTAACTTTAGATATACTTACTAACACTTTGCAATCATTTGTTATTTTGTTTGAAATATCAAATCTTCAAATGCAGCTGGTTACAGCTTACAGGTTATAAACCTGTAAAGTTATTGAATTTAATATTTTAATATTTTATCTATATAGCAAATAACTATAGAAGTGTAATAAATTATTGTATATATAATGCGTATTATGTAATATATAAATATAAATATTTCAAAGCATAAAGATAATTTAATTGGTGCATATACTTAATATGCTGAATATAAATTAATATTTTTCTGTATTAATACAATTATAAGTATTTATTTGTATATATAGTTATAAGTGCTGTGACCTTTTAGAAGTAAACGTATATGAAGGATAGCGGTAAACAATAAAATATCTTTGAATATTTATGTCAAGTACATGCGATAGGGATACTTGATATAGTTTGATACAGATTGTCTGGTTAGATTCCAAGGAGACTCATGAACAAATTATCCTTAAACTTAGAAATATTTATGCGTTTCATTTTTACAAGGTGCACTGAATATAATATATCTATCCGGAACAAGTTTGTTCGAATAAGATATTAAATTAACATTTTTATCTTTTTTAAACTAATTTAAGATAATAAATTATAACGATTTTTCTATAAAAAAACATACAAAGTTCATATATAATTTAGTAATAACATAACAAGGTATTGCAAAATGAGTTGTTAATTATAATAAATATATAAATATACATATAGGTATATTATTAAATTTAAATTTTTTACAATAATAAAAAATAACTAATAATATATGGAATAGTATAAATCCAGTTATTTTATCAGATTAATAATAACATTTAATAAAATGATCACTATTTATAAGGAAATGTTTGATTTAATTATAGTTTTTTTAATTTAAAATTGGATATATATATTACAAATAATTTTACTTTACTTTTAATATTTAAATTCCTTTATTTATCCTTCACTGAACATGTTTAATTCAATTAATAATGTATTGTAAAAATTATAATAAAATGATTTTGCAATGACTAGTTTTTATTTATCACAATCATCTTCCTACGTTATTTAAGAAAAAAATACTTTTTTTTTATTACACTATATAATTAAGTTATAAATTATATTGACAGTGAACTCATGATAAATAGAAAACAATAATAGGTGTTATATACTTTTCATTATCTATATAATATATCAAAATATTAATTATGATAATTTCTAAGTATAATTATGTTATCACTTTAACTGAAATTATTAAATATACATTAAAAGTTAAACAATTTTAAAACACAAATTTTCTAAATATATTTTTTAAATAATAATTTATTCTGAATTAGTATATTAGTATATACAATATGCACACCTATAACATATATGTAAATGTGTTCATAAATCAACATTATGTTATTTAATACATAAATTATTTAATCAGTAAAATGTAAACAATTAAATTTTGAATTGTGATTAATATTCATTAATTTTAAGGATTAATATTACATTGTATTATTAAAGTTCTTTTAAAGTTTATCTAAATAAACTGTAGACTTATCTATACATTTTTAAAATATGTTATTAAATATCTATAAAAAAAAGTGTATCTATTATATAAATTATTTTAAGGTATAATATAAATAAATAATATTATTATTTCTAGTAGAATACAACATAGCTAATATAATAAAAAGTATTAATTTTAATGGGTTTAGGATACATTGAATTAATACAATTATTAATATTTATTTATTATTTGTAATTGTTCTGGGAAAAATGAAGATTTTTAAATCTCATATTTTTAAATTATTAGTGACACTATATAAATGGTATACCTATGAGCTCGCTTCACTGAGATTTTTTTTCATTGCATTAAAATCTTAATAATAATACACATCTATATCTTTCCACCATAGCTATAATCTAAACAGAACAAATATTATTATGTCCGAGGACCAAAGGGACAAAGAGAAACTTTCGTATTGAGTATCCGGTCGGCTTTTTCTATTTTGAAACAAAGGTTAATATATATTTCTTTAATATGAATTATCGTACACAAACGTATTTTTTTTTTCGAAAATGGATATACAAATATACAATATACATACATACATACATAATAGGGTGCCAATCAATTATAGGAATTAAAAATAAAAATGTGATTTATGAGAATGACACCTCGTATTATTATTTCTTATCGTATGAAGACATAACACAGCAAATTTCACATAAATCAGATAATGTTTATTGGTCGCTCAAAGCTATTAAAGTTTTAATGCGATAAGAAAATATTTACGATAATTTTCACAATTTATATTATATAAAATTCCTTTTCTTTTAATAAGTATTTTCTAGGCCTAAAAATATTATTGGTCCTGAACTATTTTTTGCGTTAGATAGAGCCAAAATCAGTGTTAGAAATGCCACATATGTCTTGGCATCAGCAGCATTATCATTAGGTGTTGATGCTAAGCAATTAGCTTTAAATAAGGAATCTATTCGAAAGATTTATATAGGTACGATATGTAAAAAAATTATGGGGTATCTAGTTGATTATGACAAAGTTGAATTTTTAGTTGCACCTTAATACATATATACAAGTATATTATGCTCCATACACTTTATATATATTATATATTATAAACTGTGATACTGTTTTTATCAAAATAAAACTCATTTAAATTTTATATCGTGTGTAGATTGAAATCACGATTTAGAATAAGAGAGTTAAATTTTATTACGTATATAGTTTGGTTGGGAATACGTGCACAGAATTTGTTATAATTTAACCAGAAATGAGAAATTAATTCGTTTAATAGTCGAGTACATGAACATTTTATATGCTTTACAAAAACAGGTTTTAACTTATAATAAGAAACATTTAAAAAATGTATATAGTTAATTTGATTAATTATTGAAACCATAAATAAATAAATAAATAATATATATATATATATTGTACTGTGTATTTCAAAAATAATTTGAAAGCTTAAATAATTGTAGATAAATTTCAAAATAGATAAAACTAAATCATGTACTCATCTTTCATATTGTATTATATTTTATCAAATGTATACGTTTCTATTTCTTTATAAAGTAAATCTAAAACTTTCAATTTATATTAATCATTGCAAAGATAATTTATTGCGTCAGCATAATTGATATGATATATAAAATTCTTGTTTTATAAAAATAGTTTAATAAACATGTTATCCTATCATTTATTAACACCTCATTTCTTATATTTTATGTATTCTCCACTTAAATACATAATGTATAAATACATATTACAATTTTCATTACTTTAATTTTTAAATTTCCTTTAATATAATATGATATAGTTATTTTGTTCGAAATTAATAATAACAAATTTAGCTGGTCGCTGATTTTGACCATTCTTCCTTCATCCTTTCGGTACTTGGAGAGATTAGTAAGTTAATAGTGGTTTAAAATTATTGAATTGTATTATAATTAAGATTTGGAAAAAACTACGGCTCTGAATGAAGCTCAGTTGTTTAAACCTATTAACTACCTACTAATTATACAATATAGAGAGATGGAGAGACCTGTTGAGGCAGCAATGGTCCTTAATGGACCGGTAAGTTGAGAAGAAGAAGAAGAAGAAGAAGAATTAATATTTATATATATATATATATATATAATATAAATCTAACAATACCTATAACCTAAACCTATTTTTTGGACCAGCCTTGATAAATTACTGTTTTGATGAAATAACCACATTTATGTTATAATATGTAGGTACATTTATTATAAATATTTTATGTATCTGTATTCAATGATAAATAATATATAATAGAATGTACCTTCATTGGCAGTGCTGAAGGGTCAAAAAGAAAGAAAAAGACTCTTTTATTTAGTAAGAATGTCTTCATCCCTTTTCACCTTAATATAATGTAAGAACTACACCATTCAAATAGTAGAGGTACGGATAATTTCTGACAAATTAGTTGAGGTAATTGGTACACTGCTCATATAGACGCATATAGATCAAAATTCAAATTTTGAATGGTAATTAAAAAAGCCCGGTAGAGGACTCTTGGCAAGATTAGTGGTGGAATGTTATTGTGTCTTATAATAAATTAAGTTTTAAATGCAATAATTTAAAAAAAGTATTCTGAGCGAAACTCAGTTAGATGCACATTATACTAATAATATTTAATTTTATAAATTTAATTTATTTATCAAATAAAGTGAAACAGAGAAATTAGTAATAATGAAATAATGATATTCAAGTTGTTTAAAAATGTAGATTGCGTGAATTCTGGCGTTTTCTGTTGTTATTAGTAGTTTTCCATGGAAAATACTGAAAAATTTGTATCTAATATGAGCTAAATTAACTATTAAGAATAAATTAGGTACATAAAAATCTTTGTCGGAAACTTACCCCACTAGATATTATTATGGGACCATTATTTCTGCCCGAAAAAAGTGTCTTTATACGAAAAAAAGTTTACTTAGAATCTAAAAAATGTTACATTCTAAAATAAGTATGTTATAAAAGTATAAAACATACAATTATAATCCCAACTTAAGAATATAATAATATTATGTGATGCAATATGATTGCACCGTTATGACCGATGTATGATGAGCTTAAGCATTATAAAATTGTAATGGTGTTTTATTGGAAAAATCCATTAAACTCGATCAGGTGTTATATCGTTTTCCTTGACCATACCTATTATGGAATTTAATTGTTTGTGATAAACGCAGTTAGATGTGTCCAGTGTGCGTACTAAATTGTTGTATGGACGTTGTGCTTACGGTACGAAATGACGAACACGTTAATAATCGTTTTAGTGATATCATCATTGTTTATTTTTGGTCAAACAAATGATCAATCGCAATTATGGGTAACAAAAATCTTATCGGATACCCTAGATGTCTACACGCCCGACGGGGGAGAGGTGTGCAGACGTCATGGACTAGAGTATCGCGAAGGATTAAGAAACCTCAAATTGTGGGCTACTCAAAGTAAGCTAAATCAAATCAAACGATGTTTTACATTAAAATAACTTAAAAAATAGAAAGAACATATTCCAAAATAACTCACGCATCTATAGTCTATAACTAAAGAGTTTTCGAGTTCTAACGTCTTTGATTTAAATATTAAAAAAAAACTTTTACTGATATAAATTTTTATTTTATTTTTTTATTTTTATTTAATAGATAATATTACATGTGCTCACTACTTACACGTAGAATAATGCAAATTTAAACTAAAAATTTAGTATTTGATTAATTAACATATTTGTTTATTGATTAATAATTAGACCTATCAAACGTAATTCAGGTTTGTTCTAGGTCCACGTTATATATTTGTATCCATACAAATTGATAAATACAAAATTTATGAACATTTTGTTAGTCAAATTCTAATCAAAATATCGTACTAATTTTAATCAGTTGATTTTATTTACGTAAAACTTTTCAATGAAAATTAACGTTATATTTTATACATTGAGTGAATTTAAATGTTTTCTCATTGGCTTGTTGCCATAATTATAAAAGACCAATATGGAAAAAAAAAAAAAAAATTCTTTGTTATCCCCGTATTTGGGCTTGCTAAGGTGTGTCGTTCAACATATTACAAATCAGAAATGAGTTGTTTACGTGATTGTAAAAGTTAATGAAGTCATGTATGACATTCTATGTCAAAACCATACCAAAACAATTACCCATTCAATTTGTACAACAAAATATTTGTAATCGTGCGCAATGATAAAGGCCAACTAGTACGTTGATCATCGACGTATCTCAGGATGTTTATTGGTGAGAAAAATTGTTTCCAAAAAAAAAAATTAAATTATGTTATAACAGATATCGTTATATTTTTATAGATATTATATAATAAGGGCTTTAATGAGGTACTAAAAAAAACTATAGAATATACAATTTATATTTAAACTAATATCAGTCGTATTTACATTTAAAATTTTCAGTGTACGATGCGTCGCCTAAATTTCCAACAGGAATATTGGCAGGAAAATCGTTCGACTTTGGAAATTTTGATGAATGTTTAAAAACTGTCACAACAGGCTTGGAATTTCAACCACAATATTGTGTTATAAACGTTCATTTTTTCCCAACCGAAAAATTGTATCCAAATTATTACAACAACAACACACCTTCTAAATTAAACCCAACTGACTCTGTGTGGGAAGCTACCAAAGTTGGTTTATTAATTATTTATTAACATTTGTTTACTTTAAAATTGTTTTAAATTAGAAAAAATAATTCCTAAAGAAACAATAAATTATATTGTTGATATTAGTTTTGTTAAAATCAAATTATTTTTATATTAATTAATTATTTTTCTATATTTTACCATGAAAATAATTGATTGACTGTCGTTTTATTAAGAAAAAAAAAATTTACACATTTTAAAATATAATATACGTCTTAGAGTGGGATCTTCACATTTATTATAATTATAGATGTATTTACAATTATTTTTAGTATGATTCTAGTCCGTTAAAAATGCAACGCAATGAAATTAACACAGCACTATGTATACCTTCATCGTGTACATATTTTGATTTGGAGACTACATTATCATCTAAAATAATATCTGCGTTCAATAAATATAAACTTTTGGCTAACATTACTGTAAATTCAGTTTACTGTACTACACAACAGGAACTCTTACCACCGAAATTATTAGGATATAGAATATTTTGGTGAATATATTTAAACATTTTTTTTTTATAGTAATTTAAGTTGTAAGTTTTAGCTTTTAGTGGTTCATATCGTAATTTTCTAAGTGATTAAAACCTTTGAATACGAAAAGGAGAGATAATTGAATATAGGTATATAGTTATTTTAATAATATATTTTAGGAATATTATTTGTCGTAATAATATAATCGTAAACGATTTATGAAATAAATCATTTATTTTAATTTTTCTTAAAACATTGTGTCATTTGACTTTATCGTTACACCTTTAAGAATGTTAAAGCATTTTCTTGCTAAATCTATAGATTTTCTTGGATCTCAG
Organism: Eriosoma lanigerum; assembly: GCA_013282895.1. NCBI lineage: Eukaryota > Metazoa > Arthropoda > Insecta > Hemiptera > Aphididae > Eriosoma > Eriosoma lanigerum. Next base: position 14,618,063 of record CM023358.1, read on the forward strand.
TAGTTCACCATCTTTTGACTATGTTTATTGAGGTCTATTTTCTCTTATATTTTCAAAATAGGAACTCGACTTCTCCAGAAAAAATTTTATAGTAGTAATTCTTCTACTAAGTCACAGTTATGTTTCCTTTTTTCTTTTTTCCTTTACTTATCTCATAATTTCTATATTTAACTTTATCACATGTTTTTAAATTATTTTTAAATTTCCACTCCCTTTTTGTCATAGTTTAAAAATATTTTTAAGAATTTTGAATAATTTCTCTTAAAGTTAGCTTCTTAATAGTTTAATTAGTTTTTTTTATAGTATTTACCAACTTATTTTTACTTAATTTTTATTATTTTGTTCGCATTTTTTTATAACTTATTTTTTGATTGTTAAGCTGTAGAAATTTTTTCCTAATAAAAACGTAGAAATGTTTAAATATATTATACTTTTTAATAGGGGTGTCTTGTTACTTATAATAATCATGACTGCAATCGGATCATTGTGTGATATATATAAAAAAGAAGAAAATCAATCTGTTTATAGTAAGTTTTTTTTAGTATAAAATAGTAATAAAAATAAAATAATATAGTTAATTAAAATATCAAATTTAATATTAGGGTCATTTTTTATGACATTCTCATTTCCGGCTAATGTGAGACGATTATTTTTGACTAGTAATAAGACTGAAAATCTATCATGTATTGATATTTTAAAAACTCAAGCTTGCATTTTAGTAATAATTGGACAGAGAATGTTTTACACTATCGGTCAACCAATACAAAATCCTAAATCAGTAGATGAGGTAAAAAAAAACACACCATTATAATATTACTTATATCATTACTCATTAGTTACTGGTCCTCAACTTTTGGATTTATTCGATCCAATTAATTTATTAACTTGTTTATTTATTGTGATATAAAACACAACCATTTGTGCAATTAGCAAAAAAACAATCTAACATTTTCCTAAAATAAGTTAAAATGTCTTATTAAGTTATTAACAAAACTCCTTTTTATTTTATATAAATGTTTGCTAAAAGCGTTTATTTAATAAAAAAATGAATATAAATAAATATATAATTATTAACACAACTACTTATAAAATTAATTTTATAATACAATTCTTATAATTTATTGGCATCTCATTTCAAATTATTAGTATCCCACGGGTTAAAATTTTGAGAGACTCATTTATTTCACATTATTTTATTCATAATTGATTTTTTTAGGTAGCTTTACATTTGATATACGTTATGGTTCGAAACGGATCGTTGGTCGTCGATATTTTTTTCGTCATTAGTGGTTTCTTGACTTTTCATTTTCTTTATGACGAGTTGGTAAACACTAAACGAATCAATGTACCATTACTCCTATTGTGGAGATGGTTAAGGTAAAATAATGTAATTTAGTCGTTTAGTAATATGTAATAAGCCAATAGCTAATAACGACGTTTATTATTGGTTTTATAACAATATTTGTAACTCAAATTAATTACTCTTTAGGTTGTCATCTTCTCCAAGATGACTTACAATGACTGGTCTAGAGTAGTTATCGGTAGAACATATTTAAATGTTCAGCTATGAGACTATGACCTTCTCCCAATCACATTCTTCCATACATTTCATCTACCACATATATTATCTATAATTACACCTAATTATACATATATTATATATAATATATATATTATTATATACCTATATCACATAAATTTTCTTTTTTTAAGTATATCCTGTGACTTTGTGCGTAATTTGGAAATTATTATTTTAAATGCACTATGTCCTATGAAGAATATTTAATAAATTTGCTATAAAGTATTATAACTTTTAGGTTTTATTTATTTATTATCGACACATCTCAGAAGTTTCATTTAATGTTTCTTAACAAAATCCATAATTTTTGTACCCTTATTCGTACTATACTGGAATATGGCTCCTTTGAAGCCAATTTTCTGTTGTCGAATATTTCATACATAAGAGGGTCCAGAGAAAATATTCCCGCTCTTTTATGCACATAAATTAAATCTAACAATAAATCTATTGTTCTCCTCAAGATTATTTTCCATCCACCATATAATGTTTATATATAGCTTTGCAGTTAATCTTTCATTTTTGATCATACTAAATAAAATTAAAAACAATTAACGAATGTAAATCTTTTTAAAGTATTTTAAATATTATGTATATAATTTCATGGTTTAGAAGTTGCTTAGGTACATTGAACTTGTAATTTTTAATAGTAAATTTATATAGTTGATGGTTATTAATAACTATAAAATAAATATACTAATTATCATTTAAATTATTGTTTTTTTGTTTTTTTTGTTAATACATATATTTACAATAAGCAATTGATTTTGAATTATTGATTTAAAATTAAATTGAAAAAAAATGTTTTAGATTAATGCCCGTATACGGTTTAATGATAGGATTTCATACATTCGTGTTTTTACACTTAGCGGATGGTCCACTGTGGAAAAAAATAATTGTTCAAGAATCAGATTATTGTCAACGAAATTGGTGGAGTAACCTTCTTTTTATTAATAACTACGTAGATGCCAATCATCCGGCACGTGAATATAATATTATTGCTATGTGTTGTAACAGACATTTATTATATTTTTCTCTAAATTTTTAACGATTTCAGTGTATCATCCAATCGTGGTATTTGGCGTGTGACGTACAATTCTTCATTGCTGGAATCATACTCGTGTACTTTGTATGGAAATACCAAAGATACGGTGTCTATTTAATGTTCGCTACGATATTTGTATCCTGTTTAATTCCATCTCTTATCGTATATTTTCATTCGTTTTATCCGACTTTTATAAATTCTGTTTCGTAAGTATTTTTATGTTTCGTAATCATATTATCCAAACATAAAAATTTGCTATTTTTACACAATTAAAATGATATAAATATTGATATGAAAGCCTATTATCATATTATGTCGATAATTTAAATAATATTTGGAGTTATACTATTAACAAAAAAAAATTATCAATCGATACCGATTCATCTATACTTAAAAATTGTGTACTATAAACAACAATAATAATAGTAATTTAGTGACTTTTATCTATTATTACAGAATCTTAAACTACTTACCCGAACATTTGAGTTACACTATGCTATACATACCAAGTCATACGAGATCAACACCGTATTTTGTTGGTATATTTGCTGCGTATGTTTACCGGTACTTGAAGTTCGACAAGCCAAAGTTTCGCTTTCCGTATTCAAAGACTTTGCTTACAATACTTATTGCAATTTATCCGTTGTTTTTAATGACCATCCAAGTGTTTTACTTTCAAGAATACAATTTGTGGTTAAGTGTTATCTACACGTTCGTGTACCGAATAGCTTTTGCTATAATTGTTTCCACGTTCATAATCATATGCGCTATAAATGATTTGTTCAAGGGTAAAACACAGTAATATGTATCTAGAGGCGTATTTAGCAATTTATAAAGGGGAGGGGGGTTCAGATTTTTTTTTGGAAGCTTTCATGAAATCGATTCCAACCCACCGTTTTATAATAAAAGAAAATTAATAATAAAAAAATGAAATTAATCATGTTGTGTATTTGTATATACATTACAATACAAAATAATATTATTAATAGCAATTTTTATTGTTTTATTTATCATAGAGGGGTTTAAACCCGTTAGGACCCCCCACACCGTAAATACGCCTCTGTATGTATCTATAAGTATATATAAACATTGGCGGGTATAAAAAAAAAAATTTTAAAAAATGTAAATATTGACTCTTAATTTTGGTCAAATATCAAATATTAATTATTATTTTATGTTTTGTTGATTTTTATAGGTTTATGGCTTCGCATATTTATACCGTTGAGTAAACTAACATATGGAGCCTACTTAGGAGGACTTTCAATGCAATTATTGCAAGTAGCGTCAATTCGTTCACCTACCTATTTCAATGATAGTATTTTAGTAAGTATTGAAACGAATAAAATAAATATCCAAGAGTTTAAATTTTTTTTTTGTGTTATAAAAATAATTATATATTAGGTCATAAGTAATAACCAAATAATTATATATTAGTTATTATGTAATAGGTATTTTTCATACTGAAATATTTTAAATCAACATTTTATTGGCCTTGTAAATTGTAATAATAAAAATACATTTCCAAATTTCCTATACACATATTATTATTAAATAAACAAGTTAGTTACCGATATATATATATATTTATAGTTCTATTATATTATGACTAAAAAGATAAATTTATTATAAAATTAATACTTAGAAAGATATTGCATTGGTAATAATTTTACGTTTAAGTTTACTTAATAAATATAATATTAATAATATATAAGACATTAAACATCTTTATTTTCTATTATATTTTCTAGTTATGGTTGGCGATTGGAGATACCATATTTGGATTCATACTTGCATTTCTATTGTATACTTTAATTGAATTACCATTTGACACGTTATTAAAAAAACTGGTCATCGCCATCAGTCCAAGTATAAATATATTTTGTTATTATTTTACTTAATTACATTAATCATTTAACTATTTGACAAGTACAATTTCAATTTAAATAATTATTATGATTATGATAATTTACAGCATAGCATCGAAATACATAACATAGGATTTAAAACTTAAGAATTTGTTTTATGTTATTTCAAAAAACAATTTATTTAGAAACATTAATATTTATATTAGTGTTAAGTATTTTGGTTGTTGTTAATAAAATGATATATATATTATTTTAGAGAGATTATGTTTGAACACAATTCATTTTAACAATTAATATTGAGAAATTACTATTTACATAACAATGAATAAAAATTGACATAATATTTGCATATTGTATCGTTGAATTTTTAGGACAGTATTAGTGCAATATAATCATGATTTATATAAACAGATCATTGTAAAACAAATAAATTCCTTGTTTTGTCATAAATCTAATACTAATAATAATATTTTAATGATATATTAGTGAATATTATATAAGTCAGAAACGCTCGCAGAGAAGTAGCTCACTAGGTGCAAAATACTTTTAATGTCAATTTTATTAAACCGTGGGGTACTTTGCCTCCCACATCCCCCTAACACTAAATTAATGACATATTTATATATTGATGATGAGTATAATAAAATATATTTAAAACAAAACTAATTTTATTTATTATTTCTAAAACTATTTATTTACTTATTTACATAATTAATCATTAAAAAGCAATACCAACCATCTAGAACTTTAAGGAGTTCAAGAGCGCAACTAAGAGGGGCTGGAGGGGCTTAGCCCCCCCTAAATTACTCTTAAAATAAGACAAAAATTCTCAACTTTTTTTTTGATAATATATTAATTTAGGGCCCCCATTAAATTTTAGCACTAGTTGCGACACTGAACTTTTCTAAAATTTTCAATAATGTTCAAAACAATCTTTATTTTTGTGCTTCTATCGTTGAATATTAATCAGAACTAAACTACTACTTCATTTCCCATTTTATTTCTCAGCCATGTCTTTAGATGACGTAAAGTACTAAAAATATAGTGACAAATTATATTGTATGAATAATATACTAAATAAAAATGGGAAAATAATATAGGGAAATTAAAAAATATTACCAAAAATATCTTTTTACTGAACATAAATTTATAGATAAAGTAATAGCAAATTGTATAGCTTTACATACAGCTGGATGATATGTTTCATAATCAAGAATATCAATCAGTTCTATGTTATTTTCGAGTGGTTTATTTTGCCATAATTGATACTACGATAAGGCTTGTTCTTTAAAGTTTTCAAGGCGTTATCCATAAACTTGACTATAACTTCAAGTGACTTCATGAATGCTTGACGGTTCATATGCTTTATTTTTTTAGGATGTAGGTCAAATAATGCAAATATTTTCAATTTTTCATCCAAAAATCGTTCTTTTATAGACATAATAATTGAACCAATATAATATGAAATAAATAAAGATTGTCTAAAATAGTCATGTACATTATTAGTTGGGTAATTTTCGCCATGTGTCTGACGATTAGTCGTGGTAGTGTCAACTCTAGATCTATATTGGATGAAATTTCTATTACTTTTTCAAATATTGCATTAAATCGAGTCTCACAGTCATCACGATCTAGTCCATAATAAACAAATAAAGTACAACAGTCGACAGTTTCTCAGAATAAGTACCTACTTAATATTTATTATTTTGGAAATAATCATATACAAATCAACTAAATTATAAATCAACGGATAAAGAATTTTTATATTTTATTATTTATTTGAAAAATCCAAATTGTTAAAATTCTTAGGTGGTGCAAATTCCCCTCCAGGCGTTCTTGATATGAGTAATGTTTGGTACTCTAACTGTAATTAATACATATTACATAAAACAGGATTTTTTAAATATCATTTATTATATATATTTCCTTAAATATAAATTAAAATTTATTTGTTATTTTCAGAAATTAATTTTAATAATAAAACCACTGCAGATCCTGGGAAAATAACTATGAGGACACACCGTGCTAGGTAAATTGTTTTTAATACAGGTATAACAGATATACAGGTGTAAAGTTATAAATTCTAAATGATTTTTACTATAACTATATATAAAGTAATATTACTTTTTTTGTGTATTTTATGATACTAAAATAAATATATATTTATTCAATAAACGAATATTGTATTATTTTTCAAGTATTTTATAATATTGTTATTTATAACAAAAATATGTTCAGTTCCTTAGTTCGTTATAATTAAAACAAAAAAGTTAAATTTCATAAATTTAATTTTTCGTTATTATTTATTTACGAGCCACTAACTAGGAATCATAATTTAATTTATACATACTTATATAGCCTATTGTCTATACAGTACCTATGCACATAAATTAAATAAGGTTGTTTGTGGCTTAAAACCGTTATTAAAAAAAATTAAATCATAATAATAGTACCTAATATAATATTATCACATTTAATATTTATTTATAATATTATGTATAATTGTGATATTAAAAAACGGTTCGTTCTATATTAATATAAGATATTTGTGTACAGCTGAATTAACACAATATTCAATAAATGATTAAAATTAATATAGTTTTATAATTACAATTATTATAACTTATTATATTTTAAATTTTAATCATTACAATTTAATTATATTCTATATCACTAAAGCGTGGATTTAAATGCTTTAAAAACAAAGAAAAATGTCTTAAAAATTTAATTTAATTATCTTAAAATATTACTTAATATTATAAAAAAATGTCCTAAAAATAAAAAAAACATTGACGACTATCGGCAAGTATTGTTTTGTATCTTGAAAAACTTTGTTTAACGTCAACGAAAGTCAAAGTCGCAAATTTCATACGTGCCAAGTCATCAGCAGTTAATTCTTCAGGTATTGTTTTGTTTCGAGAAGTTGTTTTTCCTTCCAAAATATATGAAATATATTTCATTGTTTTAAATTTCGTATTTTTTTCAATCACGGTAACAAATGTTTGTTTTAAAATTTTTCCAAGACTACTGTTATTTACTCCGATGTCATTGTGTGCTTAAAAAATATAGGTAATGTTAATTTCATCCGTCAACGATAATCGCGATATTTTTTTAATGTTGTAATGCGTAGTTCGATAATTGGTCGATTACATTACGAATTTACTCACTACTCGCTGGCAAATTTACAACGTCCGTTACCTTTGGCCCCCCACATAAAATTTTGAATTTTTTTTTATGGATATAATTAGTACTCGATTTGTATGAGTTTGTACGATACATTTCAGAATTTGTACGCAACTCGATGGTCGACAAAAATTATTTTTTATGGGAGGGGCTGGAGTAACGTTACCCCAGCTCCTCTCAGTGTACCAAACATATATTTTACAAAATTCAAGTGCACAATTAATTAGTACGTAATTTACACACGCTGCTACTAAATTCGCTTAATATAATCGACCTATGGACACTTACTGTGTAGAACACTCGCTGCTCACCCGCGATTAAAGTTGACGACCGGATTACTTTAGTCGCTACTCGCTGACGATTTTACTCTCTGGCGAGTGGCTAGTAAAATCGCTAGTATGTTCGCGACTAGCGACTTAATTTTATGTACGCAACTTGTGACAAACATGTTCGAATTCGCCAGCGAATAGCAAGTAAATTCGTTCAATGTAATCAACCAATAAATGTTTATAGTTTGATTTGATAAATGTTAAATTTAATTCCAGACTATTATCGTTCATTAATGTTTGTACATTATCTATTGCTACAGCATCTCCTTCATCAAACTCCATCACAATAGATTTAATTAACTTATAGTTTTTACAATGCCTTTGACCATGTACCCCACCAAGTTAGTATTGGTTGTAATGGGGGTAATCGGAATTTCTGGTGATATATCTTTAAATTTCAATACTCGAGAAGAATATTGAAAAAAAAAAAAATTAACGTTTGTTATTAAAGCATCTACTTTGGGAAAATATTTACGTATTTCCTCAGCTTCTGTAGAGAATGTGCCAAACATGTAATATAATGCTCCATTTTTTAATATGAAATGAAAAAAATAATTTGTAGGTAGGTAGGTAAAATAATTATTTAGAAGGATGTATGGGAGATGAGTTGATTTAATCAAAATTTGTGTCAATTCTTATAAAATTTGCGAAAAATGTTTTAAAAATAAAAAAATGCCCCCAAAAATGCAAAATAAAAGTTAAATTCTAAATTCTTTGATGTATGAAATTAATTATGAGCTTGGAAAGCAATGTTTTAAGACATTCAAGAAAAAATGAATTTTGCATTTAAATACGCACACTACAGATAATATATAGATATAGGGATAGTTGTAACACTATTTACATTAATACTTATATTTCGTGAAATAATTACCACTATAACATTCACTTTTAATACCATTAGATAGATAATTTTGTTCTTTTTATAATTACGAGAAATATATTTTCAATAATAAATACATAAAAAGAAATCAATTAAAATAACATTCTTTTTTTTGTTACAACTTACCTCGGTATTAAAATTATCTTATATAATATAAAACATTAACTAACAATATACAACCAAGTTGGTTTTTTCAAATAACAAACATAAAAATATGAATAATAAAAAAAATGGAAGGTCGATTTTGGATATTCCTCCTTCGTCCCTTTGGTCTTCGGAGAAATTAGTGGTTTATTATAATTATTAAGATTTGAATGCAAGAATATTGCATTGGTAAAAAAACGATTCTGAGCAAATCTCTATATATTACAATATAATAAACTGATTATCCATTTCAAAATTTTACCACGAGTGTAAATTACATATGTAAATATTCAAAATAAATTTCAAATCTCTACAATCAAAATTCAAGGAGTTATCATTTCATGATAAAAATTGTCAGTCACGATATTCAAAATATTTTGTAAATAGATTAAATAGTAGGTACATGAGTAGACTTCTATAAAAATTTCATGCAGTTAAACTAAAAATTGCAGGTAATAATAAATATTTTCGGAAAAAAATCAGACTTCTATATTTAACCAAAAAATAACGAATCCGTTCCAAAATTTTACCAAACGTAAATATTACCTATGTTAGTACTTAAACAAATTTTAAGTACGATCAAAACTTAATTAGTTATCACGAAATAAAGAATTAAAAATTACGGAAATCGTAATTTTGCCCATTTTTTGGTAGTTTTTCTTTTCCTAAGGAAAAACTTATGAGAAATTCAAAAAATGACTTTGTATATTTCCTGAAATTCCTAATACCATTGATTTTATAATATTCAAATATGCCATTCCATTGTTAATATTGGAAGCGGGTACATGCATTCAAACACCAGATATCGCTGATGTCGATTGAATTCAAGGGGGATCTACCTAGAATGGAAATGTTTGGCGGGTGATCGAGGGTTTGGTATTTTATTTACTAGCCGTTATTACAAATCAATTTATCATTGTTAATATTGTTAAATCTTTATAATATAGATTGTCATACAAATATATATATATATATATCATAAAGCAATATCAAATAGCTAATAATTGGAAATTATATTATATTAGATTCTATATTTTACTATAGTAGGTATATAAGTATATTAAAAAGTGAGAAGATCGATTTTGGATGTTCCTCCTTTGTTCCTTCGGTCCTCGGAGAAATGAATGGTCTATTATAATTAAGATTTGAATGCAATGATATTGCATTAGAAAATACGATTCTGAGCGAAACTCAATATATTATAATATGCTATATTGATAATCCATATTAAAATTTTACCACGTGTGTAAATTACGAATGTAAATATTTAAAATAAATTTCAATTTCCTACAATCTAAACTTATTTAGTTATCAAGAAATAAAATTATGAAACCGTAATTTTGCCGATTTTTAAGAACTCTTACTTTAAAAGCTTACTAAAAAAATTGTCAGCCACGATTATCAAAATATTTTGTAAAAACATTAAGTTATATATGTCTAGACTTCGATAAAATTTTCAAACCAATAAAATAAAAACTGCAGGAAATATTAAACATTATTGAAAAAAAAGCCAAAATTCTATACTTAGTCAGAAAATCAATCAATCGTTTCTAAATTTTTTCTTGTAATAAAGTTCACTTAAGTAAATACTCAAAAAAATTTTCAAGACACTATGATTAAAACTCAATTATTTATCACGAAATTAAAAAAAATTAAATTTCAGAAACATTATTTTGCAATTTTCCGCCATTTATTAGTAGTTTTTCTTCTCTCAAGGAAAAGCTTTTGAGAATTTGGAAAAATGAGCTAAATAAAGTACCAACTAGATGCAATTTTCTATCAAAAATATAACCTACTTATGGTAATCGGACTATTATTTCTACCTGAAAAAGAGTCTTCAAACATAAAAAAAAAAAAAAATATAATATTCATTTCTACTATAATTATTCAAATTTTAGAAGCTTATAAAATAAAGTTGAAACTTACGATTTTCTAAATATTTTGTAATAAGATTAAGTAGTATATGATTAGACTTCGATAAAGTTTTCAAAGCGATAAATCAAAAATTTCCGGAAATATTAAACATTTTTGAAAAAAAGTTAAAAGCTCAATACTTAGTCGGAAATTGAACCAATCGTTTCAAAATTTTTTTTTATAATGTAGAACACTTATGTTGACACCTCAAAACAAGTTTCAAGTCCCTACAATCAAAATTCAGTTAGTTATCACGAAATTAAAAAAATTAAAATAATGAAACCGTTTATTTTGCCGATTTCGGGAATTTCAACTTTAAAAGCCTATAAAAAAAATTGTCAGTCACGAAGTTTCTTTTTAGGAGTTTTTTCTAGGAGAAGAAAAATTACTATAAATTGGCAGACAATTTTGTAAAATTATATAGTAAACTATTGTTCCTATTTCTTTAGATTTTAAGTGGGTAATATAATTTTTGTATATAAGTTATATCTATTACATAATGTAAGTAATTTATTCCTTTTTTTTTATTAAAATTGTAAAAAAAAATTAGTATCGAGAACCGAAAGAAGAATTTTTGATACCAAACAAGAACTGTAACTGATTGTGTTCAAGAACCGGCCCATCTCTAATTTAAATATAAAGAAATTTAGAAAAAAAAACAATACGTAAGTAATGCCTGTAAAATTTTGATATACTTTATAGGGTACCTTGTATTTACATATCAACAAGTTAACTTTTCATTCTTATAAAAGTAAAAATTGACTACTTAAAATAAGAATAAAATTTATGTTTTCATATTATTTAAAATATTAAGATAGTTAATTTATAGTCTTGATTTTTCTTAAAACTCTAAAATTTAATAAATATAATATGCATAAATAGTAAAAGTACTACCATCATAATTATCTTTATAATTCTCATTTATACTAGTACAAATTGGTTCTACAGTTTCATTAAAATTGTCAGTTGAAAGATTAGTATTTTTCACGATCATATATAAAACCGTGGATTTAATCAAATCAAATATTATTTATTGCCTATCAGTAAGATTGTAATTCATTTTGAATTTTGGCCCAAAACATTTGTTTTTATATAAAAAAAGTACGTATAATAGAAAATATAAATCATAGAAATATGAAAAAACTACATCTAATGAAGAAATATTTGCTTTATAATTAAAATTTTATTAAGATTTTTTGTAATTGCAATCATTAATGATTCATAAATTAAAAATTATTTATACGTATTATTTATGTGTTAAAATCGGTTCAAATATAACCATGCCTAACATTGTTATAATTAAAATTTTGTTATGTTAAAACATTGTTTTATTTAATCTGTGCTACAACTAGCACTTAAGTATACTGTACAAATGCCTCTTTGTACCAATCATGAAAATTAGGACAAGTTCTAATTCATGTTACCAATTAATGCATTAGTGATATAGGAACAAACACCAACCAACCAGTACATATAATTTATTATTTCTTTCTATTCATACAAAATCTGGTTAGTTGAATAAATTATACTGAATATGAAAATGTATTAATCATATCTTATTCTGTATTCATAACTAATAATAAATGTAGTAATAAACGTAGGTAATAATTTATTTCATTATTTGTTTCAAATCTTGCTTCGCTTTGAATCTAATATGAAGTAATAAGTAATGTTAAATATTTCTACAATGATTCTTTAAAATTCTAAACCTTGGCTCTAAATTTTACTGAATGTTCATAAATTTAAATTTCATTAAGTGATATTAATACTTTAATATACAAATATTTATTATAGTCATTAGTCGTATTTAAATTATCATCAATTTTTTTTTTAATGTCTCTTTTTTTGGTCTATCACTAGACTACTAGAATTAACCTACCATCTAGTTTCACCAATTAATTTATGTTTTTTATAATTTTTCATCAGATGATTAAACTTTTGACCAAATGGCCATGCACTTAAAGGATTCTTTAAAAAATATTGCTAATCCATTCAACAAAATAAAATATAGATGCTGCAGTAATAGGTGTCCTTGAAATATCTGACAATGCTAAATTTAATATGTGACTGTACCATACATGTACATGACTTTTTTGAAAATTCATCAGATAATCATTTTAAAAATCCCTTATAAGTGCCTAGCAATACAATGTTTTACTTTTAAATTATTATTTGAAAGAACATTTATTAAAAGTCGGAAAATACCTTTTCCAAAACTATCTGTACTTACAATTTACTACTGCAGTCTACAATTAGTCTTGTGAATTCCATTAGAATAGACATAACTAATAAGAATATCACATTGATCTCAGACTGGATATATCTTGAGTAGTATTTAGCATCACAAAAAACATTCTATAGCGTTTAAAATTTCATAAGTTATATTCTTTATTTCGGAGCAGTGGCGCCTAATTTGTTTTTTTAAATAGTCTAGTCAATATAATAAAATGAAAAGTTTTAACCACTACCCACATTACATTGCATTATAATTTTAACAATTTTGTTAAATTTATAAATATTTCTTTACTAAATCAATAAAATTTAAATATTATACCACCACCTCCCCCAAATTATGATCTAGTCATGACCATTCCTGAATCCCACATTCGGCGTCTCTGCTTCAGAGTCCCGAATGATCAAGTTCCAGGACTGAATTATGCTAATATACTACTTAACCTATTTACAAAATAATAAGCTTTAAAAGTTAAAATATTTAGTAGAATAGAATATTATATTTCTTATAATTTAATATTAAGTTTTAAGTAGCCTAAATATTTTGATTCTTAATATTTTAAGTTGAAAATTTGATATGTGTTTTATGACATACTTTTTTGAATTAACATGTAAAAAAATGTGTAAATCGTAAGTCAATTTTTTTTTGTTTGATTTTGATTTTGATTTTTGTTTTTAAAAGTCTGAAAACACTTGTAATATATAAAATATCGAAATATTTTATATTAATCTATATTATTATATTATTTTCACATTTACATTTTGTATTATCTTTTGTCATTGACTCGACATTCATTAATAAAATAAAATTTGGACTATACTATAATGTACACACAGGGCCGGCGCTAAGCATTTTGCTGCCCTGTGCAATTAAAAAAGATACCGCCCTTTCAATAAATTGTTGTCTTATAATCATTATATAGTTATTTATACAAAATGAACAAAATGAATTACAAACTGGGTTATATTGTAGGAGATCAAATATTAAATTTCGTCTTCCAAAAATTTAAAAAAAAACGTAGGTAAATTTAACTAATTATAAGAAGATTGAATTAAAGCACAATACCTTTATTTAATAGGAATAAGAAAAAATACAAATAATCAATTTATTTATTTATATTGTTATATTGCTTGTTATAGTTAAACTTAAAACTAATGAATTTTATGAATACAAGTTATCTGGTCAAATAGTCCATGATTGTTTCCGTGTTTATAACTTCGCAAAATCTTTTAATAGTAATCATTTTTCGTAGATAACTTTTAGATTTTAAGCAGTTCTAAATTATTTGTTATTTATAATAAATTAGGAATTCAATCAATATATTTATATTATAATATATGTTTTTTATGAAATAAAATTTAAAAATTGACAATTATATTTTAAATTAATCAAGATTAATTATTAGAAATTAAATGTTAAATATTGTTTTATAACTTAAAAATGGTAGATTTTTTTATAATAGTTAATATATAAGAAAATCCTAATTTATTATGATAATTAATAATAATATAATACTATGTTAATTTTGTTTTTATATTTTTCTTGGTAATCTATTAAATTATAAATTAGTACCTATTTTTTTTTTAAATTTAATTTTAATAACTCCAAAAACTTATATAAAATAAATTGTTTTACTATCTGACTTACGAATAATAGGTTAAGTACAATAAGTATTAGAATTAAATTAATTTTACTAGGTATTTAGTACTTTCCTATGCATTTAATTAAATGCCTGTTATATGATTACATGCCCACGATATATTATATAGCATAATAATATATATTATATAGTATGGGTATAAATATACAAATAAAGGTACTTATCACTTCAAGAATAAAGATTCCAAATAGGTATAAACTTTACTTCAAAACTTCAAAATGCAAGTAAACCATAGTGTATCGTAGTGACCCGTGAGTTTCGTAAGTACGAATGATGTCAGAAAATAGTATAGAGCAGGTGGTCTTATTTTGTTTTTACCTACCTATACAGTGTGTTACAAGATTTTGTTGTTAAATTATGAATAGTATGTAGGTATGTACATAAAATATTTTTAAATATAATTTTAACTACTCTCACGCTGTATTAATTTTTGTCCTTTAATATTCAACACGTCATTCGTTCGTGATATAATGTGTAAGTAAATTTTAAAAAAAATTTATGAGGAAAATTTATTTTACCAATTTTAAAATTGGCGAAAAATCTGAATTAATATGCTACGGTCATTATTTCTTGGTATTGTAATAATGGCTAATTTCTAAGTACACATTAATAATATTCGTATATACGATACATATACCTACAAATTATTATGTTGTCTTTGTCTATCCGACAGGAAACATATATTAATCCTTGCTTAGCGCGACACAACTTTATTCAATCAGTATTTATGGTAGAACATTTATTTAAAAAATACAAAGAATACACATTATTAGACATGACACGTGTCGTTTTGCTTACCTAATTCCTGGAATCCAAAAGTATTATTAAATAATAAATAAAGTTTATTTACTTTTAAAATAACGAACGAAAAATTTAAAATATTATAATATATATTTATTTATAAACGATGCCGCTCCTAAAATTCCAAAAAAATTTGCCGCCCTGTGTGGTTGCACGGGTCGCACGTGCCTTCCGCCGGCCCTGTGTACACAAGAGCAAGCAGCGCGAGCTTATAGCAAATTATCAAGGAACCAAACATTTTAAATACAAGTGAAACACAATTCTCAACACCACATTTCTTCTGTAGCAGGTTGAAATATTTCAACCTACTAATTGGTGATCACTCTACAGTTTATATTTTTACACATTTCATTCACACAAAATACAATACATAATATGACATTTATAATTTTCCTATTCCTAAAATATTATAATTTCATTAGACTAAATTATGACATTAATATTATGCGGAGTAATGCTTATAGCTTTTATTCCTTAACTATATTCTTTCGATATTAATATATAAGGCTGAATCAACACAATATATACAATAAATTATTAAAATTAATACGATTTAATAGTCACAATTATAACTTTTTATTTTTTAATCATCATGATTTAATTGGATTCTTTATTGCATACTGCATTGAGTATTTTTCTATTGTTGGGTTAAATAGTACTGTTTGTACCTATATTACGCATATTATTTTTTGATTTTTTTTTTGTGTATGTTGTACTTGTAACTTGTACATAATAATAATATGTTATGCTATGTACCTCTTAAATTATAAATAAATTCAATAAGTGTTATATTGAAATCTAACAAAATAAATACTCATTCAATTTTACTAAAAATTATAGCGTTAAAGTTTTTTAAAAATTGGAACTTTCAATTTATGAAATATTTTATATCATTTATCTTTATGTACTTAGTATAAATTTTTATCACGCATATCATAATTGTATTCAAGTCTCTACGTTTACAATTTCAATATGTTCAAAACATAGTAAAACATATTACAAAGCAGGTTCAAAATATATAAGTTATTATATTTTCTATTAAAGATTGAAAAATAAATGATTGACGTTTTCTATGCATAGGTATATTATTATAGATATTGAATTTTTCAGTTTTCAAAGAAAAAAATTGATATAATACTGTCAATAAAATTTTGTAGAAAAAATAATAAAATTTAATACCTCATAATACTAAATTTATAATATAATGTAAAATAAAATAAATAGACCTATTCATTTTTATAAAGACGCGTCTTCTACCTTCAACAGTCTGTGTCCGTGTGATCATTATGTTTTAAAATAGGTAAGTATATATTATTATAATTACAAACAAATATAAATTATTTATGTAAAATATATTCTTGTTTGTTGTTAAAAATAATGTAATATTTATATAGATTTTTGTGCAAATTAAAATGTAACTATTGCTATTATACAAAAACAAAAAACTAACAATTTATGTATAAAAAAAAAATATATAACCTAATCTAATCATGATGTCCCTACCCAGTTAATTTTTGATGTTGTGACGAAACAGAAATTCTTAATTTAGCCTCAGGAATTCATACAAATTGCATATCTACTAAATGTGTGCAAAAAAAAAAAATTCCAATAATTTTAATTGGTGGTGTTGGCGAAATGCACGTAATTAGACTTGTCGGAGGATCTACATAAATGACAATTTTTAGAAATCTCTTATAAAAATATTCTGTTATACTAATAGACGTAAACAAATGTTCAGTCTATAGATGTATTATACAAACATGGTTATACCAATAGGCGTAACTAGATCTTTAAGTTAAGGGATTTTTGATCTCTACCGATATAATATATAATAATATAAGGGGGGAGTTATGTCCTCAAGAATCTCCTGATTATGCCTATATATAACCAGTATCCTGATGTTGCCTAATAAACATATAACAGAATATTTATCTCGAAAATTATGCGTTAAATCGTATTTTGGTACATAAATCTTTTGAGGATAGGTAGCAAAATAGTAAAATTGTATACAAAATTATGACCCGACGAAAAACATATTTGATTAATATTTTAATCATTTTTGTTGATCGACGTATAAATTATTTTATGGCCTTGATATTTTCTGTGGTTTACCACGCACGTCCACGATCTCCACATCAGGTGGCAACACTAAATTTACACCCGACGCGTGTTGTTGTGCGGCCATCCGTTCGTTTACCAGAATATCATCGTGCAAGCTGATTGGCGGTGGTTGGCCAAAGATCACCTCTGGTAGCGACATTGGCGCCATCAGAGTGGCCGGTTGCGTTTGGCCGTGGTTCAATAGCGCGGCCGGTCTCGAATGATATGGGACATTCGGTGCGTAATATGTAGCCGCAGCCGTCTGGTAATGATCTTCCAACGGAACGAGTTCGGAATTCTACCAACAAAAATCAAAAATAATTTATGATCAATATAACGGGATGAGGACAAGAAATATCAAAATTATTTATTTGAATAATAACAATGATAAATTATAATAATACATATTTTAGAATATACATTTTATATATACATTTAAAATATAATGTAGGCTGTTGAGAAAAACTTTCAAAACATTACGGAATTTCATTTGTGGACGTTTTTTTAAAATAGTATAAATATAGGTACAACAAACATTAGTATAATAATAATAATAATAATAATAATAATAAAATGTATAATAATATAATAAATTATAATTTGCTCGAAATGTTTTTATTACTGGATTTTAGTTTCGTTTAAATTATGTTCCCTCATCATAAAAATACTAATAATTAATAGATATAATATAAAAAAAATCCTGTGATAATAACAGCATTGTATAATGTTGTACTAATAAAATATAGTAAATTAATAGTAATTTATATTGTTGTTATTGTAATTTGTATTTAATCGTTTTCTATACCTAAACATGAGAATTAGATTATTATTTCAAAATATGTATCGTTTTTAAATGGGTTGTTGAGTTGTGTTTGAATTATACATATTATATATTGGGAATTAAGAATGTATTAATTAAAATTATTTATAATTGGCTATCGTTAACCTACCTTTTTCATAAAATTCTGATTGTTATCTGCGACAGCGTTTGTAATAACAATCGTTTTGAAAGGATCAGGTTTGATTTCGTTAGTCTCCATTTTCTCCACCTCGCCATTATCATTGGTCATCAAGATCATGTTTTCATTGGTGATTTTTTGGTTTTTGTGATTGGGGATTGATTGGATTTCCTTGATGTGATAGAAACTCTTGTGATTCATGTCACCGCTGCTGTATGTGGTTTCGTTAATTTGAACGATATGTCCATTGATGATCTATACAGATCGAATAATATTGTTAAAACTTATATTAGACAATGACGTATATACAATGACTTATATTAGACAATAACGTATAATAGACAATGCGTTTAAAATAATTATACGACAATTTGTTTCCATGATATGTTAACATTTAGATCTATGCAAAAGAAGGAAACCATTTTTTTTAAAACAACATAGGTATACCTTATTAACGATTCGTAAAAAAAAAATTCTAATTGATTAACGAAAAATAATATGATGAAGAATTTTAATTTATTTTACAATATATAGCACATTAGCACGTGTAAATGAAAATTACGTAAATACGAGGGTAATTTCAAAAGTAATGTCCCATAAAAAAACGACAAATATTGTTCTATACACATTAACAAATATTTTACCTCAGTCCTAGTGGTAGTTTTGGCCACAGGCTTCTCCGAACCGATCTCCTTGTTTTGTGTATTCTCCGTATTATCAATTTGAATCAAACTTTTGTCTAGGGTTTTGAGTACGTCAAGTTCAAACAAAACAAACAAATATATATTATTAATTAATACAAGATGAACATGGTACTTAAATAATATTATGGCCAATTGTACTACTTGGGCTCTAGGAGTACTTTTGTTATGATTATCTGTTAGATAATATTATTGTTTGAAAAATTCAATACATTAGTATATTTTATTTTTGTGTACTTATGTATATTAAGATAAATGAGGTTAAGATGTATATAAAATATATTTTTTTTAATAACTATGAGTTTAATGGAAAGAATTTCCATAATTCGGAAAAATAATCATCACAAAAGTGGGTATATATATTTACATTTGGCACTGTCTTTGGGTGATGAGCATTCTATATAATATTATATTATTACGTTACGGTAAAAATACAAAAATCGATATAATCTAGATTTTAACCTAACTTGAGTTAGGTTAACTAAACTATGAGTTTCACCAACCATTTTCAGACATTTATCATAATAAATTCTAGGATACACAAAATTATACGGTAAAACAGAAAATGATTATTGTAGTTTAGGTTTTTACAAACGATATTATGCCATGTTTTTTTCTAATGTTTAATTATATTTATTTAATAATACTGCATTTATTAGTTTTTATTACATATAAATTGTATTAATTTTTTATTAATGGATTGATTGGTAATTCATTTTTTAAAATTATTTCAGCCTTATTCTAAAGTTAAAAAGAGAGCTGAGATATCGCTTGCTGAATACTTAGGTATCTAATTTCCTCAAATATTTCGATTTCGTTTTGATCAAATTGTAGATACCTTTACACTAAACCTTATATATTATATTTTATAATATGTATCAATGTATTATTATAATTAATTATTGTTATTATTCAAATAAATAATTTTGATATTTCTTGTCTTCTTATTTTATTGATTTTAAATTACTATTGATTTTTTTTTTGGTAGAATTCTGAACTCGTTCCGTTGGAAGATCATTACCAGACGGCTGCGGCCACATATTACGAACTGAATGTCCCATATCATTCGAGACCGGCCTCGCTATTGAACCACGATCAAATTGTAAGTTTATTTCAAGTAAACAATCAAGAAAGTGTCTCAGTTTTAGAACTAAAACGAAAAAGAATTCCAATGTCCATTACTTTTATTTTTTTGATTTTTTACTGACATTGATTAAATATCATATTATACCAGCGTTTCTTAACATTTTCGTAAAGTACCTATTCTATTTAAAATTTTCATCAGAAATTTTAGAATCTGAGCGTAGCGAGTAATATATTGGTATTACAATGATATATATATTTGTTTATGTCTAAAGATACTTTTTTGGGTAGAAATAACAAATAGGGTATGCTATAGGCAGATAATTGCATCTACTTGATAATTTATTTAGCTTATTTTTCGATTTTCTCAAATTTTTTTCCTTGAGATAAGAAAAGTTACCAAAAAAATCAAAAAACGACGAAAAAATTGTTCATATATTTTTATTATTTCACATATTTTCAACTTATTATTTGCGACCAACCTTGATTGGGAAACACTGAAAGTCTGTAACAGACAAATGTTATCATAAATCGTTTGTAAAAGTAGGTAATACAAATACTATACAATAAACATTGTGGGCTTTACAGTTTTACTGTATTATTTTGTATAAACCAGAATATACTCAGATCGGTAAATTACCGAATTTTAAAATTTTATACCTAAAATAGGTAAATATTTTATCGGTATTTCGGTACCCACACGTTTATACAGTAACATAATATTATTATAAAACATAAAATATGCGAATTCCATGCGAAAAGACTGCAAATCGTTATATTATAATACAAAATCATCTGAATACATTATTACCTGTCGGCTCGTATTGAAAAGCGTTAAGCATATTGTTCAATAACAACTGAATGGGTGGAATTGACGTGATGTTAGGTTGGGCGTTTCTTTTCGATTTTACTATTATGATTTTTGGCGCTGCAGTGAACGAAGCGATTAATAATATAATGTTAGTCAAATTGTTCAACTACGTATAATCATAATTAATAATATATATCATAACTACATGCATGTTATATTAATTAGTTAAAACATCATGGGTTAAATTATCAACTTGTATTATGTCTTATACAAAGGTGGCACTTGGTGGTAATTTAAGAAGGGGCAAACATTTATAATTGTATAATACAATAGCCCGTCGAGGCTTTACCCTCACTTCCCCTAATAATATCAAATAACATCTTTTAGATGCTTTTAGGGGAGAGAGCAAAAGTACCATAATATGATTCCCAAAAATATTCTAGGGGTTGTAATATAATGCTCCCACCAAATGCCGCATTTGCGGTTTTATACGTTTGTGATTTATTAATGTTTTTAGTTTTGTGCTGATATTTTGTATTCATTGTAGGCTTCAACTTCAGAGTTGCAGTGGCGTAATCAAGAATATTTCATGGAGGAGGGGATAAAATAATATTTTACATCATGTCAAAATTTTTATTTTTTACACTTTAAAAAAAAAAAAATTTAATTTATCATATAATGATTTAGTTTTATTTACATTAGGAATATATAATTATTTATTAAGATAATATTTATAATTTGATGTGTTTTTTTTCTTTAGCTTTTATAGCCCATTAAGGGCCTTCGCGGCTTCCACTATTTCCCGTCACCTCTCCCTATTTTCACTATCTTCTAGCTCCTTTCCTGGTGCAATCTTTTCCAGATCTGTTTTTAATGTGTCCACCCATATTTGCCTAGGGCGGCTTCTGGGTCTTCTACCGTTGATTTCACCTATCAGAACTTGTTTACAGATACCATTATCTCTCCATAAGTGTCCTGCCCATTCAAGTCATTTGCTTCTGATAAATGCTTTTATATTTGGTTTTTGAAATAGCTGCTAGATCTCCTCATTTGTTCTTATTTGGTATTCTCCATTTTCAGAAATAGGACCATAAATTCGACGGAGTACTTTCCTTTTGAAAATTAACAATTTCTCTTCATCTCCTTTTGTCACCGACCATGTTTCGCAACTATATGCTAGGACTGGACGTAGATAACTCAAGTGTAGGTTAGTTTTTTAACTTTTAGATAGGAGTTTTGATTTAAATAGTTTTAATTTGATATGTATTAATAATTTATTTTGAAAAACTATTTCTTACATTTCACAATAATATGTCTTAATTTCTCGGTTTCATGATCGCTAGCACCATCAAATCATTAATGGTTTCTATACAGTCTTAAACGTAATACTTAGTAAATATTTTATTTTTAAGAATTTTGTTTTACTTTAATTCGGGTGAAATACCAACATGACAAGATTTAAATACGGCATATGGGACGATCTATCCCCTCATAGCCCCCTATGATTACGCCCCTGCAAAGTTGCGTGAACTCTATAGGTACTATAATAGCTGAACCTCCGCAATAAGTTGATAATCGTAAACTATACACAACTTCCCCAACAAAAGATATACAATTATGAATAAATCCAAAAAAAGAATAAATCTATTGATGCATGTCCTATATAGTAACAGCCGGACAATGGTTAGATGAATTTTTATGAAACAACATGTGCGTCCCCAGACATTTTATTAGAGGAAGAGAGGGGGGAAATTAATTTAAAAAATAAATGAAAATATTTTTATACGTTTTATTTATAGTACATTATTATGTTTCGTCATAAGTGCAATTAAAATATTACAATTAGGTATTATTATTAGAAGCTAATTTATCATTGGGAATTTTACCAATTGCTGTGGAAATAACATTATTCCAGGGAAGGGTGGGGGGGAAATGCCCCGTCTTGCCCCTCCCTCTGAGGACGCCCACGCTATGAAACAAGTAACAATAACAACTTATAACGATATTATTATTATAGGTTAGGTTAGGTCAGGTGTGTAGATATTTAATATATATATATATATATATATAAATACGTACTTTGGGATTTGTCGGAGTGAGCATCGACCGGCCGAAAGAACAATGGCGATTGCATTAAGTAGTCAAACGGGTTGAAGTGTGCGCCGAACAACAGTCGCGAATGACGCAAGAACGGTTGAGTTGTATTGTTTGGATCGGGATCGTCGTTGGTCGGCCGGAACAAAACAATTTTCACGATCCGTACGGCGTTCGACAATCGTGGTATTATCGTTGGATTTTCGGACTTTCCGTCTTCGGCCACGGCGAACTCGGTGGAATTCGATCCGGAAACGTTTCCGGTCGGTCGTCCCGCGGAATCGGATTCGGCGTTCATAACCCGAACGTTCGGTACGCCCGATGCGATTGTGTTGGCGACCGCCGGCAATTTAGACAAGTCGTCGGTCTGATGGGTTTGCAGCTGTTGTTCTTTCCAAAGCTCGTCGTTGCCGGCTCGGTCCTTTGATTCCGGCACTTTGGAAGGTATCTGTCGTTCTGCCTTCTGATCGAAAGCGTTTTCATTTGTATTTTCTGAACAATTTAAAATAAATAAACTCGTTAAATCGTCAACAACAAACAGGGTCGTCCTTTAGAATAAAAAAAAAAACCACTTGGGAGTGAGTTTTCTTTGATGTGCAGACTCCAAACGATAAATACGATAAATATACCTATAATATTAATATATTTTCAGGGAACTTTTTCTAGTTTAACCGGGTTAAATATATTATATCGCGTAGCACTCGCTTCTATTTCGAAGTAAAGGTCTGTTTATTTTGTTTTGTTTTGTCTTTTTTAAATTATACACAGAGGCTTATAAAACCAATAAAATTATCATATTCTATCAAAGAAAACATAATTTAACGCACAGTCAGAATGTGTTTCTTTTCTGTGGAACAATATTATTGTATTGATGTATAAATAATATACTATATTTTTGTGTTAAAAGAATAAACTGTTTATTATTTTTGAGGAAAATAATAGCAAAGGTAATATTTTAACGACCCGGTGCCAGTGCCGCTATTTGTAATTGACAGTTAAATCCCTCTCCCCCAATTTCCCCTTGCGCCACCGTTATCACCTTCCTTAAGTGACGGTGAGGTGGTGGTGGCGGTGGCGGTGCCGGTACCGCTTTTTGTAATTGACAGTTAAATCCCCCCCTCCCCCAACTTCAACTTGAGCCATCGTTATCGCATTCTTTGGGTAGTGGTGAGGTGGTGGTGGCGGTGTCGGTCATGATGCCAATCATGGACACTATTTTTTTTTATTATTATTCTATGATAAATACAAAATTTATTTATTAAGAACAAAATTTATGACAGGTAAAAGTATAGTGTGAGCAGCTTTGTAATACATAGTGACCAAAATACCTGCTTAAGAATAAAACGGTTTACTTTTTCCACACCACCTTTACTTTGAGGTAAAGTAATTAGGCGCATTTTTTTAACGTGGTATTCCCAGTAGGTGTAATCCACGCTTAGATAACATAATATAATGTATAATTATATTATATTATCTAAGATTTTTATTAAAACTTACAAACTAAAACTTAGTTAAAAACAATGGTTATTCTATATAACGTTATGATATACAATTGATAATAATAAATAATAATTAATAATAAAAACAATAAAATAATAACGATTATTATTATTATTATGTTATTATTATTTAACACATATTACTGTATTAGTCTATTGGGTAACAAAAAATTATATTTTGTTTGTAAATTAAAAATTTTGACACCCATTTATTATACTTAGTTATTGGAATATATAGTTATAACTTATATATTGGACCATAAATTGGTTATAAGAAGAAAATTATTAAACACCCTATATAAGAAAAAAAATTAAAGTTATTGTAATTCCGAAACAGTATATTTGTTCACAGCTGCGCAACATCTTTTTCGTTCTTTTCTACGTCGACACTTTATTCGGGCGCTGTTTTGGTTTTTTGTCCATCGTGGTCGAATCCGCAGTAGTGTTCGAATCCATGATGGTGTTCGATTCCGCGATTTTGGTCGAATCCGCGATGGCGGTAGAATAAGATAATTCGATGGTAGTATCTTCTTGTTCTTCGTCTTTTGATATTTGTAGCGTTATATTTAACGTAATTGATAAGGTTGCCGCACGATTAGTTTACAATCGTGTAATTATATTATATTATCTAAGCGTGGATTACACTTACTGAGAATACCACGTTAAAAAAAATGCGCCTAATTACTTTACCTCAAAGTAAAGGTGGTATGGAAAAAAGTAAACCGTTTTAGTTTTAAGCGGGTATGTTGGTCACTGTGTATTACAAAGCTGCTCGCACTATACTTTTACCTGTAATAAATTTTGTTCTTAATAAATAAATTTTATATTTATCGTAGAATAATAATAAAAAAAAATAGTGTTTTGTTGGTAGGTCTTACTTACTTATAACATAATTTTTGTTTTTATTCAATTCTTTCAACGAAATAACGATGTGACGGAATTGAGTAATAGTAATAATATGAATTACGACTTTGAAATTATTTACGGGGTCGATTCCGATATTTATAAATTTCCGATCCCTAAAGTTTATGACAAACGACGTACAGTCGATCAGTTCGCTGGGCGGTGCAGGCGCTACGTACGTATATTTTTTCATGTTATATGTGGCTACTTAAATTTTTAAAAACATTTGTAAAAACATTAGATTTAATAACATTAATAAAACACTAAGACACTCGGACTAGTAAATGAATACTGATTAATTTCAGACGCTCGTCCTCGATTATAAAGTATTGTCTCTACTAGTGTTATCGGTGGGGGTGTGAAACGAAATAACTGAAAACGATGAATCGATTTAAATTATAGCTGTTATTTGATATAATATATTCTTATTATATTATAACAAAAAGAATCGTTTGTGATATGATATTTATGATATGGCGAAAGAGTAGTGGTTATTGTTTTAAAATTTTACCGTTTTTTTTATTATATAACTATAATACTTACACGGCAATGATAAATAGCGACACAGGTGGTGAAAGGGGAAGTTGTGGGGAGGGGTAGGGATTTAACGGTCAATTACAAAAAGCGACACCGGTACCGCCACCGCCACCTCACCTCCACCCTGTGATATCAACGGCATTTGATGGCTGTCTCAGAACATACATTTCTATACTACTATCTTAATTTTTGTGACTATTTAATAAAAGTAAAATAATTTCTTATAAATAAAATTGACGCAAATGATTGGACTTTGAGTTAATGTTGTTTTAAATTTGCATATCTGGAATAATTTACTGTAATAAGTAGTTTTTTAAAATTAATATGATTCAATATCCGTGACTTATTGGACTAAAGAGTTATTTTGTAGTCAAAAGCCAAA
This sequence comes from Eriosoma lanigerum, assembly GCA_013282895.1. Taxonomy (NCBI): domain Eukaryota; kingdom Metazoa; phylum Arthropoda; class Insecta; order Hemiptera; family Aphididae; genus Eriosoma; species Eriosoma lanigerum. The sequence continues at coordinate 14,644,765 of CM023358.1, forward strand.
GAATACAGGTTCAAATGTTTTTTTTTTCAAATCTTTTTAACATTTTTATTTGGTTTCGGTTAAACTGCACCTTTGGGACTAGTAGCTTCGCTCTGCAAGTTGGAAATCAACTCCAATTTGTTGTACAAAGTCCTCGCTAATTCGCCATAACTTTGAAACTAAGTAAGTCTGCCAAATTCTGTCAAATTATTAATCTCTTCGTGTAAGTAGAAAACTCTATATTGATAAAGCCTAATTAATTTTCATCATTTAAAACAATACTATAATATTTAAGGAGTCGTAAACTTAAAATAATTTATAATGAGCGAACAATGTAGATTATATATTTTTGTAAAAAGTTTATTGTAGAAAATAAATTTAATTCTTAACGGAGTTTATATGAAATACCGTTGATAACAATACTTGCCGATTAAATTGGGTAGCTTAAAATTTTAAAGTATCTTGAAGAATAAAGAGTGAATAAGTTTTTCAAATTTTATTGCATGTGCATGTGTGTAACTCTTAAAATTATAGGACTTTTAAAATTAGTTCTATCAGCTAATTTGAATTAAAAATCTAGTAATATCCGTGAACGTTTTAGAAACAGTTATTTGGAAGTAAACAAATAATAAAATAAAATTACTTAAATAATTCCCACATATGTTTGTTGTCTCTATCTTATATACGTACAGTGGCGGATCTAGGATATTTTAATGCGGATGCTAAGATCATTAGTTTATATAATATTATCATTATTTCAACAATGATTTTATTTTTTATGTTTGTCGTAAATTGTTCATTATTTATAAAATAATACTACAAGAGATAGGTACTAGATATATACTTTAATCGATCTAAAATTTTAATATTTTGCGATGTACTAAAAAAGTAATAAAATAGTTATTTTAGTATACTTATTAAAACATTATAATTGAATATTATTTGACTATAAACCGTAGGTAATATTATTATCGACTTTGGAAATTATTAATTATACCAATATTTAGGTATAGAATAACGATGTAAATACCATATTTTTTGTCTTTTCCATAATATCGATAATGTAATATTGCGATAACTATATGTACTAGTGTAATAGGTACAACAATCGTCCATCACTATCGAATATGAACGGAGAAGTATTCATATAATTTGTTAGTCGTACAACCTATAAGTTATATATTATACATTTATACTCAATACCGTAAAATATTGGTAAAATATATGGATCCGATAAAAAATACAGATTAATTTTTTTTTTAACAAATTAATAAAAAAAAATATTATTTATACGTAGGTGGGTAAATTATTGGCAATATCTTAAAATATGGATAAAAATAACAAAATAAACCGAACAAAATGAATTACATAAATCTGTAATGACCCGAATATAATTTGTATTCCACTCCGTGTTATGCAAAATTATAGAATTCACCACCCTTATTATATATATTAGGTATAATTTTATTTCAATGACTTCGACTCGTTCGGAAACTGTGAAAATCGAATCTCAGACTAATATCGACTCGACCTTGCCACGAGCGTTTAAATTTCTATTTAATGAAAAACGATTAAATATTGATAGTTGGAATGTCTCGTTAAACTATTCAATGTTTTATAACCTTACACGTTTCCATTTCCCGGTCGGTTAATATTTAGGCCACGACCTTATATTGGATACCGAAGTTATACATTTTGTTTCGGTGTGATGGCTACGAAAAAAACAAAACGATAATGCAGGACGGTTTTTTGGAATGATTTAAAAACCATTAATGTTCAATAATTCGATACAATATACTAAATAAACTATACTTACCGAGTGGAGTGTTTATGTTCGTCAGCGTGGGTAACGCCACAGACGACCCGATCGCGGTCAGGACCGTTACGATAGTGTACAAAACGATCATCGTTTTCGATAAGATATTCGATTTTGGAAGAAATCCTCGTATAAACGCAAACAGATAATATTAATTTTAATAATAATGCTGAAAGATTTTCGAGAAAGCGCTAAAACAAAACTATTAAGCAAAGACCGTTCGGATTCACTTGGTACGCTGGTTTGAGATCGACTTTATAGACCTATCCCCACTGAATTTTCCGCCACCGCTTCGCTACCACTACCTACTTTTATTGTTCAGACACATTGCTTGAGTTTGTGACAGTTTTAAATTATTATGACGTGACAGTTGTATTTTATAATACTTGTTTGCCAAACGTTAATATGATAAGACATATAACATAATAACATATGATAGAATATAGGTTAATAAATTTAAATTATTTTTCAAAATTAAAATTGAACTATTAAAAGTTTGTACACTTTCACCAGCTTATTAGTCTAAATGCATGAAAAATTTAGATTGCTTCAGCCTCCTTAATGCGTTGTGATTGCAATGTCATACCTATATTATAGATAAATATGAAAAATACACAAACATCAATAATTCACTTAGATACTATATAATAATTAATTGATCAAAAATTATTTAAGCAAAAAAAAGAGCTCTTTTTCTTAAAATTAAAAAAATATATATATTTATATTACAATAAATTTGTCATTGGTAAGGGTAGCGGTTTAATTTGTATTAAATAATATAATTATTTTAAATTTATTTTTGATATAACAATTACGTCTATGGCAATATAATACGATAAACAATATATATATAAGGTCTATTGACTCATAGTTTATATAGATATAATAATAAAATAAAACCTACTAAATTTAGTAATTAAATTTTTTTTTAGTTTATTATTAGAGTTTAACATATTATTAATACAAATATAATGTTTAATGTTATATACATATAGGCACAATATGGGTAAAAATTTTTGAGGGGCTAGATTATTTCCATTAAATATATAGTAGTAGTAGTAGGAGAAATTGGGATAGGACATACATTATGCTACTCCTAATGTGATATAAAACATGTTAAACTCAAAAGAAACTTTTAGAAAACTTAGGTCTTCATTACAAATAATCAATAAACAATTAATAAAAACGACATTACACCAAACATCATACTATTGAATTGAATATATTTTTATGGTAATTTTAAAAATGAATTATTCATTACAATTTTACAACAACTACACTTCAATACATTACTATAAAATTTGATTCAAACGCACAACTGATTAGTACTAATTCTATATTGCAGCCTGTCCACCCTAGGCGCTGTTAGTCCCTTACTAAGGCCCGGTTAGGTTAGGTTAGTGAGTGCAATGGCATTTATTATAATATTGTAACCCGTACGTTTTTCTACGTATTTAAAAATATGTACAATGTTAAGAATGTAATAAAATGTACAGTTTAAGTGCTTTTTTTTATTTCTATCATAATAATTAAATTTAGTTTTATTAAATACTGCGTCAAAATATAAAAAATATTAAGTTGATGATCAACAGATGGATTTCTTCTCCGCGATATCGGCCATCAGTGACGCACACGGCTGACTGCGACACCCCCACCCACTCCCGCTACTATCCGCAAGGTCTCAAATAAAAGAAAATTAAATTTCCTACGTTTTTCTATTTTATCAAAAGTCCATTTATCAATATTTCACCATTTTATGGTATTTCAAAGTTTTTTTCTATTATCTTTTGGGTATAACTTTTTAACTGTTTTCTTTAGCTTATATTAACAATTACATAGGTGAATTGTAAGATTTAATATTATCGTACTCGACCGCTAGAATATAAAGGTATGTTTGACCTCCACCCCCTCACCTACTCATCCCATCCTACGCCACACAAACCGCCACCCCACCCCTCACCCGCTCCCCCTACCCATCGTCACCCACCCCACACCCTGCAATTTGAAGATATGATAAAATTGATATAATAGTAGGATACTACAAGGATACAAAAGGATAGTAATATATACCTATCTATATGGCTATACCAATAGGTATGATAGTATACATACTTATTTTACCTATAGATAAATAATTAAAAACATTTTTTAAAATTTAAAAAATAAATTATACCAGAACTTTTCGTTGGACTTAACGACTGATCAGGCGAAGAAAAAAAGCTATGAAAGTCTAGTGTACTTCTATCTTAACTCGCAGCAGGTGAAGTTACGTCAGAAACGTCTTGGTTTTGAAAAAAATGATCTCTAAAATAATTTTAAAAATAAATGTCAAAATCAATTTTATATATATGCTTAAAAATATTCTGAATAATAAAAATAAATAAATATTAGGTTTAGGAGAATACGCAGGTATATTAGTCCCATAGATATTAAAATAAAACATTTAGATAATTTAATTAACTTACTCTTCTAAAAATAGACATGGTTGCAAACAAATTAATTAAATTTTAATGGATAATAATGAAAATAAATAAATAAGACAAAATATGTAAGTAATTATGAAAATATAATAAAAATTTGCAACGAATTAATATTAAAACCGCGGAAACATAAAAACGATATTAAACATCAACAGACCAGTCGAAGTCTCGACGACAAACTAAGTACTAAGTGAAATTCTTCGTCGACTGAGGACTACTTGAACTCAGATTTTCTGCGCATCATTTCTGCTCATTTTCATTGTCATCCGTTTTGGTTGGTCAATGTAATCGCGTAAAATCCAATCAAATGACATTATATAATAGAACAATCCCACCTTATTATTACATAATTTAATTTATGTTCATTTAATACTTTAATTGTCTAAAAAAAATTGTACTATCAACTTTAGTATTTTTTTCTATAACTCTATAACCAAATGTTGGGTTTTCCCATTATAGTTATTTATAAATTTAATAATTGAATAATTATTTTACCTTTTAGCTTTAAACTTTACTACTGTTGTTTTAATAACTATACCTATATGCTTCAATGCATATATATATATACAAAATATAAATTACATAGATTTAAATACAAATAATACCCAATAATTATTATTAGTTACATCAATATAGGCTACTAAAAAATAAAATATTAAAAATATTAAAAACATAAAAAACATGATTAAATATAGATAAATAGTTAAGTACCAAATATAATATTATGCAGCATCGCATGTAGGTATTTCGATTAGGTACCTATAATATTTTTAATAGATATAGACACTTACTCAGCAGTGCGATGACGCGTATTTTAAGGGATATCTGTCATGTGTGAATACTGCAGTGACATATATCTACAGCTAGGGTTCATGAGATCCGGATCCCCTCGAAATTTTTTAACTGTCTGTTAATTTTTTTAACCGATATTATTTTTTAAATAAAACATTAGTTATGAAGTACGCATCATTAGTCGAAATATATTGTGTGACTATGTGTTTCCTGAATGCCTGTCTGGACATCCATCGAATTGAAAACAATTGATATTTTTTAATCTATAATATTATTATTCAGATTCTTAGTAACATCTACAGACATATACGAAATAAACTGCAAAGTGCGAGTGTTTGGAAAAATAATATAATTATTCTTGAAAATATATGAAGATTTGATTAAATCAATTAAGCTTGGCCGTTAGTGGTTGAAATACGTATTTTAACGCACGGGTTTCCAGGTTCTACTTTTGGAAGTGGTATAAGCCACGAATTTTTTGCGTTTCTGGACTTTGGAATAAGCCGGCCACAATTCAAGCAAAGCCTAAGTATTTATTGTTGTTCCGTCATGGTCTTAAACCAATTGTAGTTTCCAAATTAGTAGAGAATGGATTTTTTGTTGAACTAAACTATTTTATGTATCAAAAAAAATTGTATGTAGGTACCTATCAAGAATCATGATCTACGAGTATATAAACCTACGTAATATTGTTCACGTGTAAAATATATGATTTTTCGTGGTAATTAAAAAGTTATTATCTCTTAAATTGTTCTATAACACAAAGGTTAATTACTAATCATTGTTTGTCTATAAGTTTTTCTATTTAGAATTCGAATTTCTAGGGATAATATCGCTACTTTTAGATTTACATTTATGAGTAGTATTTTTTTCCGATTTGACATGTGTCAAATAATTTTCTTTGTTTATCCTTTACGTTTAAATCGACAAAGAAAAATTTAAAATTATCAGTCAACACAGATTATTCATTACGAATTGAAGTGACTCGATTTTATAAATATTTTTTTTCTTAAAATAAAATAATTATAATTTATTATAATATTCAATAATGACTGTATAGAAAATTAAGAACGAGTAAAACATAATATCTAAATACCTAACTCAGTAATGTAATTCACTGTTCAAATTTATAAATTCCTTTTATATATATTGATTATATTTCTTATTATTTATTACTAATTAAAATAATTTTAAGTTAATATTTACTTAACTAGGATGCAAAGGAAAAAGACAAGAGCCACACAATCTTAAACATTTTGATATTACTGCAACCACAAGAACTGAATAAAATATTAATGACACCATTGAAAATTATTTTAATAATAATGTTTTTTTTCTTATATTTGATGCTATCTTGATAAATCTGGAAAAAAGATTTTCTACTGAAATCTTCCAAATGGCTACAACTGTTGATCAATTTTTCAATTAAACTTTGAGGAAAGTCTTTTCTTTGTAGATCATTATAAAGTAAGTATTGTATCGGTTTCTGAAAATTAATATTTACTTACCTATGCTCTAATTTTTAATTTTATTAAAAGTGAACTTGTATTTTGTATATTTTTCAGGATTTGATAAATGCAGTGGCGTCATTTGAGGGGGGGGATAACTCATACATTTGCCATAGTCTATAATTAGCCAAATCCTATGTCGGCAGATTTCAAAAATAACAACCCCTTAATTGATTACTGCTTACAATAAAATAAAATACCCACCAAAAATAATGACCCCTCCCACTCCTGTTCTTAAAAACAGTCAGCAAATTTATGGGTTTGCCCTAGTCTAGTAAAAACTGAAATGACGCCACTGAATGATGTGTAAAAGGTTTAAACGAAACAGACTTTCCCTAATTTATATAAACTATTTCAAGTTGCTTTAACAATTCCTATAAGTTCCTCCACTTGTGAAAGGAGTTTTTCGGCCATGTGTAGAATGAAAACTTGGCTTCGAATTTCTGTGCTGCAGGAAAGGTTCAACAAAACCTCAATATTGTTTATTGAAAAATAAATTTCTAAATATATTAATATTAAAACAATTGTTAATATATTTGCACAAAAAAATAGATATAAACAATTAAAATTAAAATAATTTAGTAGTTATTCAATATTTTATTTTTTTATGTTCCTATTACTTATATATATATATATATATTTGGTGCCTCAACTAGAATCAAGTAGGAGTAGCCACTACAGTTAGTAGGTGGAAGCGTCGGAAGCGACTAAAAATATTTGTTTCTGCTAATGAATAAGACAAGAATGTTAAGCCCCCCATAGAGGAAACCAAATATTCACCTATGTGAAGGAGGAACATCTTAAATTGATGTTCTAATATATTTATATATTATATAAATATATAAATAGATTTTATAGATTTCTAAGAGAAATATTATAAATATGTTTGTTGACTTATGTTATCTTCTTACTATCACTATTATTATGATTCTGATTTAACATTACTGTCAGTGTCAGGATAGGACTGGCCTATGGTGGCTAACCATAGGCCTAACAATAATATACCATACCATATTATAACCATATAATACCTAATATTGCATGGATGTTACAATGTAACGTTGCAACAATAGCAAATTTTAAACATTTAAACAATGTAATTTGTTAACATTTAAAACATTGTTTTTATAAAACAGTCTTGGAACATTGCATTGTTGTAATTTAGTTATATTTTTCATGAAACACAAATTCAATATAACAGCAATATTGGCATCATACTTTTGCATAGTGGGTAATAGTAGGTATATAATTATGTAATATGTGATTCAATAAATTTAAAAAAATTATAAAGTATTTTGCTACTTGTAGGTAAATACATAAATTAAAAACAGTTATAAAATATACTGATATACAATAAAAACAAACTTCCATTTCAATAAAATGAAAAAATCAAATATGTTGAGTGGGTAAAGTACCGTCTCTACGGCGACTGATGGTGGGGTGGTGGTGGCAGGTACGACATAGGGTGGGGGGACGGGTGAGGTGCTGGCAGATGGTAGGGGGATTTGATGGGGGCGGTGATTTGTGTGGTGGAGGAGTGGGTAAGGGGGTGGCGGATGGTAGGGGGAGTGGGTGGGGATGGTGCAGTCAGCCGTGTGCATCACTGATGGCCGATATCGCGGAGAAGAAATCCATCTGTTGATCATCAATTTAATACTTTTATATTTTGACGCAGTATTTAATAAAACTAAATTTAATTATTATGATAGAAATAAAAAAAAGCACTTATAACTGTACATTTTATTACATTCTTAAAATTGTATATATTTTTAAATACGTAGCAAAACGTACGGGTTACAATATTATAATAAATGTCACTACAATTTCCAAAGTGCGGGCGCCAGGGTAATGCACCTTAGGGAAACTTAAGTTTTGCTGCCCTTTACATAAAAATGCGATGTAAATAATACGTCAAATAATTTTAAATTCCGCCACTGAATAATGCCGGCTTAGGCGTGGACCTATACACCTACGACTTCCCTTTGAGCTGGGCCAGTCCTCACTATTTCTTTTGTTTATCAATCATAATATATAATAGTATTATACAATATATATATATATATATATATACATCACAATTATTATTGTAAATTAAATTAGAAAATAAAAATTAATACAGAATTAGGTATAATTAAAATAAAATAAAAATGTATAAGTATTATATATATACTCTTAATAATTTGTAAAGACACATCGCTTGTATACTGTAGACATAGTTTTTTTTGTATTAAATATATTATTTTTTTTGTTCTGTACATATTATACAAAGATTAAGGAACTATTTTTCAATAATTCTGGAAGGAGGGCAAAAAATTTTAATAGCTCATATAATCTTATATTATTTTAATGAAGAATATTGATAATGTACATTATACATAATATGGTCATTGTTACATAACCTGTAACTATAACTATGATATAAATTATTATGTTAGGAAAAAAGTATAATTTTGCCCTCCCAAATATTTAATGAGAAGTCAATAGCCCCTTCTGCTCCTTCATTGGCGCCATTGTGTACAGAAACAAGATTGTTCTTATAATATTATGTACAGGAAGAACAAAGGAAATATTTGGAAGAATAATCTGGGAAAGGAATGACTTTATCAAGATTGTGCATATATTGATTACATATATTGAACGTGAATTAATGTTCTGGAGCTCCATGGGATGTGGTCGACGAGTGAACGATAGTTGATAGAGCAACAGCTGGTGGAGATAGTTGCTGAGTTGTTACTGCTGTATCGCACGAAGACAATACCTGTTGAATCGTCTGACTATCAAAAGAAAGTAGAGCGACAGGCGCATCAATAGCCTGTGCATAAGCCACGTCACCCTGCGTATCCAATATTTGATAGTATTGCTCCTCATTCAGGTGATCATCGACTGTGTTTATGCCCAAATCTCTCATGGCCTGCGAAACAAACTCGGAATTGTCCTAGGTAAAAAATAATAATAACAAATTTCAATCAACAATTTAGATTTAACACTTCACTGGTTAAAACTTTATTTAAAAAATATTATTTTGTTAAATTATTAATACATAGTTTCTGAAACCAAAATTGTTTAATTAACAATATTCTGATCATCAGTAAAAATTGTAACCCAACTATAGGCTATAATATTACTATACTATTTTTGTACCTAATTAACCTTTTGCAATCTTAATAAAAATTGTAAATGTTTTATTATTCATACTAATTTGTTAGATGGATAATTATAGTCTAGTTATTATTTAATCCATCATGTCACAAATCACTAAATATGAAGTAAAAATTAAAATTAAAACAGTGCATCTGTTAATTATTGTTTATTGATAGGAAAAACGATGTGGATTACAAGAATAGATTTTCTATAATCATAAGATAAAATAACAGATTGGGTGATTAATTATTATGGTATTTAATTAATAACTATATCAAATATAATTTACAAATTATCAAAGATTTTAATATCACAATAATTGTTTTAGGGAAACAACAAAAAATATCAATTGCCAATATATCAGTTCACAGAAAAATAATTTTTTGATTCGTAACTATGCAGTTTTTAGCGATACGAGACATGCATTGGTCTTACAGACCTGAGCTTTGCTCAGAATCTAAAATGCAAAATATGTTAAAGCAAATAATTATAATATTATAAATATTTTGTTTATATGTTATGATATATATGATTCTCTTATTAATAATTTGTTTATTTTAACTATTTTACAATTATAATTATTATTATTTTGGAGAGATGGGTATTATTCAAATACAGGAGCACTATGTGTCTCAGACTCGACCAGAAATTGAATTCTACGCAGGTATATAGAAAATAAGAAATAATGATATAATCTGGTCTGATTAAAAAACATATCAATTATATAATAATAGGTTTGCATACTTTTATGGGTCGTTTAATAGCTATTATGCTGCCCGGTTCGATAGGATTGTCCAGCTGTATGTCAGTGGCTGTTAATTCGTAACCGTCTGTATCTGAAACATATGTTTGTATTATATTATATAATAATGTACCAATAATAATATCCATTAAAATCATATATTTCTAAACTTTTTTAATCACTGATAGCGATGCTTACTGGCAGTCAGTTGTCAACTAACTACGTTATAATGAAAGGGCAACATGGTTTCGTCTTGGTTCCTTCATTACAACAGGTAATCTAGTCATATAAGCTGTGTTTTATTTTATTTATTCCTAGATTTTTTTACTTGTAGTAAAAATAGGATTCATTTTTGGAACTTTCCGTAGCAATTTTTCATTTTTTTTTGATTTTATGTTGTTTTTTAAAAATGTGCCATCCTGGGGTAATTACCCCATTTTGCCTCCCCTTAAACGCAGTTTTGGTTTGCTAATTTTAATAATGTATTTGAAAGTTTATGAATTCCACTTTTATCTTGGTTTAAATTTTATCTTATGAAGTTGTTTATAAGAATTGCTCTATTCAAGACCAAAATAAATGGTCTAAACAGTCTAGTTCAGACACAGAATAGAATAATCAGGAGTAGGAAACCTTATTAACTATATGGGCTATATGGCCATATATTTTGAACTGTTTTGCCACATTAATAAAAAAATGTTTTACATTTAATTTTATTACTATTAAAAATAATAATATCAGTTATATTAGTATTGTGTTACACGTGTAAATATGAACACTTAATATCTATAATTACATCATGAGTTTTAATGTTACAATAAAAAAAAAAAATTAAAATACTATTAACAAATTTGAATAATTTACTGTTCGGAAATACTCATGTGTATATAAACAATTTAATTTTATATAAAATTCTATATTATATAGGTAGGTAAGTATTTATATAATGGTTTTTTTATAAATTATACTGATAACTATATAATTTATTAAGTTAATAGAATTAAATTATGGACAAATTTAAGTATTATTAAAATGTCACGAAAATTAAACATATTTTTTTGGAGGCCACATAAATGTGATTCGTAGGCCGTGGATTGCCGGGTAGCTGGGACTGACTTTGTAGCTTGATCATAGCTAAGTATTATTATATTATGTCTTTCTCTCTAGTTTTCATTTTCTTTTAAATTTTTCTTATAAAATTCATAGTTTTATATTGCAGGTATATAATTAATTTATAATTAGTTTAATTCAGTATGTAAAAATGTAGAATGTGTATGTTTTAATAGCGTTTAGCCCATTAATTTATAATAAATAAAAAGGTGATAAATAATAATTGGTGTCTGGAAAGAATACCTACAGTGTATGTATAAATGATATATGAACAAGCACATATTATGTCAATTGCCACTTCGTCAAATTAACTAATTAATTAATTGACATATTTAATACTCAACTTTCAAATACGAGAAGAAAAATTTCAAACTGTAACAGGTTTATTAAAAATGGAGAAAAACAACTGTTTTAAAATTATCAGTAGGTATTTTTAACTTAATTCTCTCACTATAATCAAAAAACTAGATTTTATAAATTACTATAAATAATTGTATATTAAAACAAGAACCTAAGGAGGACTATAGAGATATATCTACTAACATTATGTGTAGTAGGTATGTATGTTTTCATATTTTGTATAAGAACGATTTCTTTAGCATGCAATTTGTCACATTTAGCATTGACAGAATAATAATATTTAATATGTACATAATATTATATTGGTAGAACTGACGTTTCAAATTATATAAGTAATTAAGTAATTTATACTGAGTACTTACATATTTTAATATATATAAATATTAATATTATGATCAATGATAAATGATAATTTTCACTGATCACTACTATGAGTTAAGTCTATGATGAAAAATATAACAGGAATTTTTACAGCATTTTATAGAATGGCTTTTATAGTAGCATACTATTTTTATATAAATTAATGTGTATTTTATTTTTCAGAACTTAAAAAATATTTTGAATGGTAACTCAATTAATATTCAAAATTAATAAAATAATGAAAATAACTATATTTTCAACACTGTAATTTACTTAAAACAAACTTTAAATGATATATTTTCCATTTAAACAAATACAAATTTTTACCAAAAAATAAAATTGATATAGGCTATTATGTTTTTACTGATATACTGATAAGTACCCTATTTGTAAAAATATTTTAGGAATCCTGTGTAAAGTTTGTAATTAACACAAAATTAATTAATTTAGTTATATCAGCATATAAAATACATACCCATTATTTTTTAAATCAAGCAAGTTGTAACTTGGTTTCTATATTTTCTATACAATATTATTAAATATTATTAAATAATGTAATTTTTTTCACATTTTATCCTTAATTTTAGGATTAATTTCATTATTTTTATAATGTTCTAATAAAAGAAATTATGTACATATTTTGATTTTTGAATCAAAAATAGAAAGTTAACCCCAAAATGTACAAAAAGTAAATACACATTTTTACAGAAAATGTATTATCAAAATAGGGGTTTAAAAGGCTTATTATTGATATAATGCTCTTTTGTTATTAAATCTTTAATAAATATTCAAGTAAATTGTTTTAGGTATTTCAGAAATAAATGTTAAAAAAGGATGTAACAATAAATACATACCTGTAAATTGAAGATTAACTATTTGTGGTTGTGATTCTGATTTATATGTGGAATGGTCTGTTTTTGTTGTATCTTTAGTTTCAAGCTTTTTCCATGATTTTGGTTGTTGGAGGAATGGTGGCAACAAGTGATAATGATGAGTTCGTTGATGTTTCAATAGTTTATTTTTTAGCACATATTGTTTGTAACACCACTGGCAACTGTGCACCTGAGAAAATACAGAGCTATTGCTACTAGCCATTTGATTAGATGGATTTTCAGAGATTGCAACAGTCTGTGAAATTGAAAAAAATATAAAATAATTTATTTTATACTAAAAATTTATTAGTTGTTCACTAATCCTTACTTTATCAGTTGGTTTTTCAGGAAGCTTACAATTTGGATGATTCTTAATTATGTGTGATTTACGTTTAGCATTGGTTTTATACATCTTAAAAAAATTAAATCACATTGAGACATATTAGTTGTATAATTATGATGTACTAATTATCCACTATTACAGTAATAAAAATATTATATTACTTTATCACAGTACAAACACATGTACATTTTTATTTGGGTCATGATTGGTTGATTGAGCGATGGTACCGAATCAAGACTTATTTCTGGATGTCTTGATGCCATATGATTAACAAACACACCTCTTTTTTTAAAACCAACCACACATTTATCACATTTGTACTCTGAATTTTCATACTCCAACATCGATTTTGTAGATTTCTAAAAAGTGAAATAAATGAATTAAGTAAAATATATGGTATGAATACATTATTAAATAATTGTTATGAGTTGTATTATTTTAACGTACAACTTGAATTTGTTTTGCTTTTCTAACAGCTCTAGCTTCTACTTTTAATTGGGTTTTTGATGGGCTTTTTTTTGAAAAATGGATTTTATTCATATGCATCTGTAGTTTGTCTTTTCTCTTATATTGTTTACCACACATAGTGCACAAAAAATCCCTTTGGTCTGAATGACTGAATACATAAAATATAAATGTACAGTAATAAAATAAAGAAATTTATCATTTATTCATGTTTAAAAATGTACATACCTAAGCATATGTAAATTGAGATTAAAACGACTATTGAATGAACTATTACAATATTCACATCCAAACTCGATGCCATGGTGTCGGGCTCGGATATGCTTTCTGATTAACTTGTAAGTTTTGAATTGCTGTATGAATATGACAAAATGTAAAAGTACACAATTATTATTTATATAACAAAGTAATATCCAATTTGACTGTTCACAATATTAAAGTAAATAAACATACAAGTGGACACATCGGACAATAAAATATATTGTTTACAGCATGTGAATAAACATGTCCTTTCAATGATTTCAAATCGACAAATGTCAAACGGCACATGGGACAGTCATAAATTACACCCTCTGAAACAAATATTGTGATTATGTCGTGCAGTATTATACTCATACAAGCAATACTCACACAAATATGCAAAAAAAAGGGACAAATTATAGGCAATATTATATACAAATATGTATACACTATAAAATCCTTGTATGCACTTAACGCCTTAATAATAAAACTATATAAAATAAAGAGAAAAATCTACAAATAATTAAAATAATACCTATCATAAACGACGTATATATGAATGAATTATCATCATTTATAGTTATTTAAGTTAAATTATAAGAAAACAATTAATTACAAAATGAAAATAAATAATACACTTTGTACTAAATTACTGCGAAAAACTATGTTTAACATTATACAATTGATTTTATAATAATATATTATTCTATAATCAATGATTATGCAACAGAATAATTGTTCTGTGATTATACTAACCAAAATGAGTGCGTACATGACATGTTAAAACGACAGTGTTTAAAAACCGCTTATCACACATGTTACATTTGTATGGTTTGAGTTCGTTAACTTTGTGTTTTGCTTGATGTGCCTAATAGAAAAACATTAATATGATTTGTATTTTTATCAGAAAATATTATTATACCTTTAAGTGAATCGCATTCCTGTATCTTCTGTCGCATTGATAACAATTGTAAATAGTCTGGTTTCCCATCATTCTGACATCAGTAAAACTATGCATGTAAACGTGTTTAATTAGTTCTTCAGTATGATGAAAAGCCTGTAACAGATTAACAGAAATTTAAAAATACAAATTTTACATTTACAAACACAAGTAGACAAGTTGAATTTAATTTCAGTGTTGCTTGAATCACGGTCATGTCTGTTATCAAATTCAATTGCCAATATCACAAAAACTAGAACTTGGATTGACTATTATTATTATTACTTTCAATTTAAAATAATGAAAAATATTGAAACATTCTAAAATAAATATTTAAACAATAACCCAATGTTTCATTTTTGATATAATTATATTCTAAATCCTTTTATCAATATATATTCAACGCATTAAAGTATTATTCCGAAAATAATACTTTCCTAATTTGCTTAAAATACTTTTTAAAGAAATAACTATACTACGATACTACATAATTTAAGTGACGGCACACGATATATATTATGTTTATGATGTACTTACAGAATTACACTCAGGACAATTTGTATTGGTCAATGTAACTTTTTCGACATCAAACTCATCTTCGTGAAATTTGCTGTGTACTGCAATCGTTTCTCGTTTTGAGAATTTTAAATCACAAGCTACGCATACCCAAATATTTCTAGAATATTTGAAATTAAAATTAGAAAATTAGAATCAAAATAATTTCGAAAGTCCATTACTGAAAAATACAATTTTATTCTATCTGCCAAAATTTTACTAAAAAATTGTCTTACTTGATCGAATTATTTGATTTTAATTTAGATCTAAAAGTGTTTTTAGAATTATTTTGCATGTTACTGCAAAGATTGCATTGTGCATTGTTTTTATTGAAACGATTAGATAACTTCTTTTTTTTCATTGTGTGTTTACAAATTGTCGATGATGTTTTTATCTAAATATGTAAACATTTTATAACAAATTAACACCAATACTTTAATGGTAAATTGTAATGTACACTATAATTATAGTCAATAACAATAAATAACATACCACCATATTGCCTCTGTTTGATAAATTACTTTTAGAGATTTTAGACTGCTTGCTTAGTTCCTGAGGTATTTTTGATTTGAACGGTTTTCGGATTTCAGAAGTAATTTCACAATCATTTACTAAACATAAATTATTCAAAAATAATTTATGTATATCCAGTTTTCTCAAAAACCGAATTGCATTTAAAATGTATTATTATTATTATTAATGTTATATTATTATATATATATTAAATAAAAAAAATTATGTAAAACTATATTTACAAATAATTTAATTAAATTTAATTAGAGTCTACATATTATACATTGTATAAATTAGTATCATTAATTATAATAACAATATTAATTTTTTTACATAAATTGTTTTATTTTTATTAATAACTATACATATAAATTATACACAAATGATTTATAAACAATAATGACATATTTACAAGAAATACTATACATGAATAAATATTGAATTATTATAAATAGCGTTAATAACTTATTTATAATAATAAATAAGGCTTGGCTTTTCATATATCTATAAGCTTTTTTTTATTGTAATATTAAAGTATACTATTGAATTTTATATGCTAGTTTATTTATAATATTTAATTTCTATTTTATAAATTGTAAGCATATTTTTGCATATTTAATCCCTTTTTACAACTATATGCATTTACGTTTCTAAAGTACTTTTATATGTTAATAGGTAATTGATATCTAAAGAGCATATTTTATAAATTAATAATAATAATTTTAAAAATGTCATTTATATCAGCAACTTATAACTAGGGCATGGGTGGGTTATTGCATTTGAAATTTTTCTTTTACAGTTTTAATTTATTGCTTAGTAAATTTTAAATTGATATGGTAGTAGTGAATTACTTTACAATTACTGAACATATTTGCAGAACTCTGCTCTGATTGTAATAAGTATCATAATGATAATCAAAAAATGATACCAAGGAATTGTTAATTGAACAAAACCAAAGTCATAAACATTGGTTAAAAAAAATCCATCAAAATAAAATAAGTTAAGTAAAATATAATAATACATGAATTACGTGGAAAAAATTTAGTTACTTATAGAATGGCGATTCTAATAATTAGAAAATATTAATTTATTGATAAACGGTTAATAATCAACAGACAATTAAACAGTTTGGAGGGGGTCCAGACTATTGGATCCGCCTGTATACGTCACTGATGGTATTAAATATTATTTTAAAAATAAAAGAGAGTCTTAAAAATGTCTCATGGAAGTAGAATGTGGTGATATATCTTATTGAAAACTTCAAGAGTTGGATGGCACTAAGATAATGTCAGTGCCTGTGGTAAAAAATTTACAATCTTTTAGTCTCGTCATTCGATACAATTATATGAGTAGTTTGCATAGTTTATTTGAATTGGCCAATATTCTATTATCTTTCATATACATTAATAATGGAGTTTAATAATGTTTCGTGTTATGTTTATTATAAATAATAAATTACGATATAATATCCATACGACTATTATACACATAAGTATACCTCGTACCTTTATATAGACAATAGACATATATTACAATCTTACATTATACATTTATACGTTGTCCATTATGTACATAATATTATACTATTATAGTATACACTAACCTGTATTAGGCAATGCATGTAGACCTCGTTTATGTGCGTAAAAAGTGCTGTAGCCAACAAGTAGTTCTTCTCGTTGGAAAATCGACCTAGTAGTTGTAAAATAAAGATAATCTCCAATTTGGTCGACTATCATATTCTGTTCTTGTTTCGTTTTCGCCGGTCGTACGAAACACATCCAATTAGAGTTATCTGATTAAAACATAAATTAAATTATTAAAATCGAATCTTAGGTTAAATAATTATTTTTTATTTAGCATTTGTAACTTGTTTTATTTATAAATAATTTGTAATATTACGCCACTTTTTTCATAGTTTTACGTAGCACATTTTGAAATATTAATTTAATTTTTGAGTAAGAAAAAACGTTTTTATTATTTTTATTAATTAATTAATTAATTTTTTTTTAATACCAATAATTATTCCTTAGACGTCAGATAAATCCCAAAATCCTAGATCTTTAAAATACTAGTATAATCAAAACATAATGATTTGAAAAAAAGTACACAAACATAGTATAATTAAGATACGATATATATACTATATATACTATATATATATATACTCGTATATACTATACAGTGAACTATAAGTACAGCACAAGTGCACAACGTTTTTTCTTTCCATGTTCACAAAGAATGCTTGAACAAATATTTTAAATACTAAGAGATAAGAAAATATATATATTTCTTTATATTATTTTCAAAAATCATAACGATGAACGATTTCATCAGTCATCAGTTACCACAGTTTAATTATGTAAACTTATTACAATACGAATATTTGAATGATATTCAACACAGCGAATTCATTTAATCATCAAGTATGATAAAAATCTAAGAAAACTTAATACAAGATAGGTAGCCGTAATTTAAATATTAATGCCAATATCAAATTTCACATAAGAAATTTTCCAATATTTCGTAAAACATTTAAACATGTAGATGATGTTATTTCCAGGTATAATATAATTATATATCTAAATAAAGTACTGCTACCAATGTAATTGAGACGGCAAACGACTTTATTAAAATAAAAAATATAATAATACTGTAATTATAATCTTTATCGTATTATATTTTACCTATAGGTATATAATATATATTTATATTTACGTATCTATGTAGTTTTGAAGAAAAACAAAATATTTAGGACATATAATAAGCATACAAGATTATAGTTGATTAATAAAAATTGAAATCGAAATACGTATAATTATGTCGCTGATATAATTCACTAAAATATATAGGTACTGTGTAATATAATAAATAATGTTATGTTTTAGATTTTAGACTGAAAAGTCTATTTTAAATTAATTATATCGCACACTTTGAAGATTGTCCACGCGATGGTTTAAGAATACCCCGCTATTAAAAATCAATTTTTACTTATATTTTATACGATTTTAGGTGATACACGTTAGATTTAATTAACACTAAAATAAAAAAAAAAGTTTGAAATTAATGTTACAGTGTAAGGTGAAATGATAAAATTAGATTAGGGTAAATGATAGGTAATACTCGTGTTCGTATTATATGGTAAAGGAATTCAGTGTTTGGTGGTATTTTATGCTAGAGGCTAATTAAATATTGATCCGGTCTAAGCGACGATTGCAGTATATATAAATAATAAATAGGTTATATTAAAACACGAACTGAATATATGAGTATAATTATATAATATATCAAAATATATCGTACCATTAATATAAAATAATATAAATATGCCGTATCCAAAAAATAATATAGGTATTCGTCTATTTCCACAACCAATATTTTTTAACCAGTGTAACAGCTCACATGACATGTTATTATTATTATAGTCGTCGGGCGAGTAATAAAATTCATTATAATAATAACAGTTCGACGGCGGATTTTGTTTCGCGATCGAGGAGATATGCGAAAGAAAAACCGTTGTTTAACTACGAAAACAAACCAACTAATGTAATGATGGAAATAAAAACGTAGTTATTATTTTTGGTTTATTTCTATAACACTATATACACCTATAACACTCTTCCGCGGAGCACTATACATATAATAAATATAACTAATATAACGGATACTTAATTACACAAAGAGCACGATTTGAGTAGGTAATGAATTATTATTTTAAGTAGTAAGTTGGTTAGGTTCAATACTAAAACCTTTTTATCAATAATAAAATATGGGAAATAACGAAAACCAACCCAAGTTAGTAAACTTGATTAGTTAATTTAACTCAAAAACTTTATTTAAAATTGAATAGTTATAAGCTTATAACTCAATTTTGTAGAAAAGGTTATCAGTTTTTTTCGTTCTAAAAATTAGATTTTATTAGATATTTAGTAAACTATAAATTTATGTTAATGATTCCATGCGTCTAAATAATATTCAACGCAGACTTAACATTATATACCTAAATAGTATTATAAACATGATAAAATAAAATAGAATTATTGGAATAAATTTAAAAAAAATACATACATTTATAGATTCAAAACAATTAAATATCTAACCTAACTTAACTCATTAGAATAAAAATAAAAATAATTTTAAAAAAATCTTTAATTATGTCAACATGCGCATAAAAAAATAAATTGAATTAAATTTGGTCTAATCTAATCTAAATTAAGATAATATATAAATTAACATAATAAAAATACAATAGTGTTGGAAAATTAACAAAGGTGATAGTTTTATTGTTTCTTTAAATTTATATAAAACATTTTTAGCACTTAACATGAATATAGATATAAATAAATGAATCTTATAAGTTAACCATACCTATACCTACTCGTAATATACCTAGTCTATAAAATATGTTCTTACTAAATTTCTTTAAATTCATTACATTCGAAGTGCATTTATTCGACGCGTGATTTTACGTCTTCTAAGAAATTTTACTAATAGGCTTGAGGCTAGAGACACTGATACACTAATGGAGTTTGAATAGTTGAATACTGAGTTCATTCATTTAGTTTATTTATTTAATTATCAACTCAACTCGTATTCCGCTACACCTTTGTAACTCATCAAAAAACTACCCTCCAAGAACAAGGTTACTCAAGTGATAGTGTACTCATATAGTTTTATTATATGTTTAATTGTTAATTATATATATTGTATTTTACGTTGCTGAATTCCGTATTAAATTGTATTAGAGTGTGAACGCAGGTTATATGTTTCGAGGACGTATAGAAGATGTGTGTAAAATCTAAACAAGAAACCTTTGTTTAAATCGGTTCAGCGACCCAGTTCAAAACACCGGTTAGTGTAGTAGGAAATAGCCAAGTGAGTGTTCCTTAACTGGATAGTATTTGATATATTATTATACATTGATGGACATCCGCAGGAACGGCGCCAGGTGCCTTCACCAAGTTGCAACGCGGCTATAGAAACTTATTAATATGTAATATAGACTTAATATATAAATTTCTCTATATTTTATATAAATTGTAATAGCACAATATGTATATAACTCTATATATATATTTAATAAAAAGCTAATAATATAATATATTTATATAAAATTTAACAAGTTGTAACGCAACACGTCGTTCCCTAAGGATGGTCGTCAAAGTATATATCAAATGCTATACAGTTAAGGAACAGTTGATTGGCTAATTACTATTACACTAACCGGTTTTTTTTAAACTGGGTTGTTGGACCGATATAACACAAAGGTTCCTTATTTAGATTCTATACAGGTCCTAGAAACTTATAACCTGCGTTTACACTATAACACAATTTAATATGAAATTCAGCAACGTAAAATACAAAATATAAACAATAGTATAGTAAAATAATAAGTACACTATCATCTGAGTAACCCTGTTTTTAGATGTTGAAGGATATTATTTTGTAGTGCACGTATGTAGTGGGGTATGAGTTGAGTTGATAATTAAATAAATAAGCTAAATGAATGACCACGGTTCAACTATTAGAGCTTGACTGATGTTTTAATAATTATTTTACTAATTTAAAAATATTAAGTATAAATTATTTCCTATATTCAGAAAATTTCACTTTTATAGTTATTTAAATATCTTTGTCGAACGGTTAAAGATATGATAAAATTGTATGTATAAAATTATATGAATTTAAATTTCCTACAAAAGTAATTATATATAATATACTTGGCCTAACTTAAACTATATTATTATTATTATTTATCATTAAAAATGAATACTATTATAACTAAGGCAAATATTAACGTGTTAAGTTCAAAAGAAAGAAATGAAGAAAGAAAAGAAAAGAAAATAACTTATATTTTTTTCAAAATGTTTACAACTAATATTTTAATACATATTATAAAAATGTTATTGGAACTTTTTTGAAACGAACACAAATTAATTCATAATTAGAAAATAAGATCCACTCTATTACACATAAAAGTGACGACGTGATTAGTGTTATAATTACGCAGTTGCGCCATTTAAAATAGGGGTGGGTGGGTCAGGTAAGGACACTTTTTAGGACATGTTATGTGCTACGGATTATAATTATTGTTATTAGTTATTATTTTAATATATTGTATAACATTATTAGATATAGAGTATGAGAACAAAATGGTTAATAAAATGGGTTAAAAAAAAAAAAAAATTCATGCCGCCACTGCATATAATAATTAATAAATATTTACAAATGACGTAATATTCAGTAAAAAGGATATATTATACACCTATGCTAATATTATTAAAAAAAGAAAACATAAAGAAATCTCACGTGTTGTCAATAGCGATACTTATGTCTAAATAAACTATGTAGGTATACTTTCTACGTAGGTATCTAAAAACCTGATCCATAGTAGTTATAATTAATTACAAAATTACATTATGTACCTATAAAATAAAAACTAATCAGAATTAAAATAATAACAATTGCTTATTTCGTATTATTCTAGAATGAAATGATTAATACATATTTTAAATTACAACGTTTGTTTTCACAAACGTAATTTCATAAAATGTTGATATGTCTAAACAATCAATTTCTTCGATTTTATACAAATTTCATAATGTTATGAGAAAATCTACCTAAAATAGACTTCAAGTCGAAATGACGAATTTGAACAGGTTTCCTAAATATATATTACCTCACTAGATAGATCATAATTTTAGAAATTGTACAACTGCACGTGCAAGTCAATAATTTATATCAATTATTATTAACTATATCAACATTTATAATTATCACCTAATCTAACCTATCAGTTCCAAAATTTTTTTATGTATGTAGACTACCTATGAGGACACTCATAAACATTTTCAAGTCCCTATGTTCAAAATTTCATTTATAGTTATCATGAAAAATTGAAAAATATAAAATATATTTCATCAAAATTACGATTTTCGTGAATTTTACCGATTTTACGTTATTTTTTGTAGTTTTTCTTCTCACTAGGGAAAACTTTTGAGAAATTTGAAAAATGAGCTAAATAAAGTACCTTACTAGATGCAATTTGATATCGAAAGCACATCCTATTTGTGGTAATTGGACCATTATTTCTACTCGAAAAATTTTTTTCAAACATAAACAAAAAAAAGAAACATCTATGTAAACAAATACATTGTTCGCTTCGCTCAGAATTTAAAATGTAAGAAATACGTCTGACTGAGGTTCTGTAATATAACACTTTTTAATATATAAATTACTAAAATACCTACATAGTGTAAAATGAACGTATTTTTTAAAAAATACCTTACTTAAATACGTAATGCGACTTATTTATAATATTAATCTATAATAATTAACACGAAATCTTAAATTACTATTTCGGAGTACTGATAAGAATAAAAATTATGTAACGTGGAGTTTTTGTTTTATTTTTTATACAATATATGGTCTATACAACGGCGTGTTTATTATGTTTAAGAAGACCTAATCACATTTAAAATTAGAAAACAAACGAATATTTCCGAAAAAAATTTACTTTTGAGTCGTATATCAAACATATAAAAAGTATAATTAAGAGTTTGTTTACACGCGTAATGTGTATAGTACGTATAATTAACGTCTATGAACGCCGAACTGGTTAGGTTCGTCAGAGCATGTGATAAACGTCCCAAGAGCAAAGGGCAAAGCACCTCACTAAACGAAACTACTCAAACACGAATAACTCGTGCTACATTACCATTTTTTTTTTCGAAACGCTAAGTACACGAATGAAAGAAAATGTTTAAAGAAATTTATAAAATAATTATTATTTCCAAATATTTAATCCTCTTCGCTAAAATGTAGGTAATGCAGTAAATAACTATACCTACTTATACGTATAGAAAATAAACTTTTTATTTTAAAATTATTCAAAATTCAATTATTCCGTTTATGATTGATTATAATTGATGGGCAAGTTAAGTTTAATAATAATTATAAATTAAGTTAGAATTATGTTTTTTAACAAGTTAAAATATTTAAAGGAAAAGTTAATAGTTAAATACATTTTGTATTAATTTAGTTAAGTTAAGTTGATTATTAATTATAATTAACACTTGTGACAAATTTTTGATGGGAGGTACTTAAACTAAATAATAACGAAATATAAAATAAAACACAATTAATATTGAAAATAATACTTAAATTTATTTTGATACTAAGTTAATAGGATAAAAAATAGGTTTTTTAAAAATTTTAATGTCAAAAGTTAAATAACAATATAAAATAAAATAATTTAACATAAGTATTTTAACAAATTTATATTCATAATTAATTTAATTATTAATACAAAATATTTTTTTTTAAAAGTAGTCAATAGTTAGATTTTTAAAGTTAATGGTAGAAATTGAAAACTAAGACATTGAATTCTTCAAATAATTGTTTAAAACGTATGTAGAAGTTCATAAGATAATATAATATAGTTTATTTAACATTGTAATTTAAATTTAAAATCTCAATTAAATATGGTTCATCTGGTGTTATGTTACCACTACTATGTATAAAAATTGTGTCGAAGTTCTTGGAAACAAGGTCGCGTAATAATAATGTATCGTGGATTTGAATAAAGAAACAGTGTCAACGTTTAATATACAACGTATTAAATAAACATACTCGTACATTGTTCTTACTGAATTAAAACGTTAATTTTAAAATTATTGTATTTCATATTTTATAATCATTCGTAATATTATAAAATCTATCACCAAGATTATAATATTATAAACTTGTACGATTTAAAAATCTAGAGTAGTCATTATAATTTAATCAATGATTATTGTAACAAGGACTTTGTTATGACTATTATAGTATTATATATATAGGAACGTAACCTACTAAATAATATTTTAAATTTTTATATTAAGTAGACAGGATTATTTCTTAAGATATTTAGACAAACCTAACCTAACCTAACATACCATAGACTAGACTCGGAAATTGATCAAAATAAAATAAGAAATATAGTAACAATTTTAAATGGGTTGTGTAAAAATAATCGTGCAACATTTATATCATCAAAAATTTCTACATTAAAGGTACAGTAAGCCTAGTTATAAGTTATGCCTGTTTTATAGTGAAAGAATTCGGTATTATATTATAATTATACTAAAAATGGCCAGATAAGTACGACATTTCGCACGTTATATATATTGTACAAATTAACATTATTTAATTATTATTATAAATCATAATCAAAATTTTATTTCATTTAGGTTAGAACCTGATTAACGTGTTTGGCTGTATTTGTAGAAAATCTACTCCGATTAACATAATATTATTAATATCAATATAAAAAATATTAAATAATTATCAAACTTCGGTAAATAGTATAACTCGTTTGATTATTTTATGTAATTTGGTAACGTGGTCACTATTTATAATACAACTGCATTAGTAAATAATAATAAGACAGCAGTTTCATTACTATATAATACTTGAACATACAAGAAAATAAGTCCTGTTTTTTGTATCAAATAGTTTGACTTAATCATTAATAAAGATATTAAACATATTTTTTTTTTAAAAAAAATCTGACCTACCCTTACTTAACTTTGTGTGTATAGTTATAATAACTATGAACACTATATATATAACTATAACTATGAATACATACAGGTAAATTAAATCATATTTTACGGTATTATGTAATACATTTTATAACGTAAGGTTATTTAAATATATTATAATTTTCACTACAAAGTGCACAATTATAATTTTTGAAGAAATTTAAAACCGTTTAAAAGGAATATTGTTTAATAAAAAAATGCACAGTTTTTTCTTTTTCATATATAATAATAAATCCTATAATTTTGAAACAGACAAATTAGTCAGATCAGAATGAAGTACCTACTTGTATGTATAGTGTTTATAATTTTTTAGATATCTTTAGGTTTTTTAATTTAAACTATATGATTATTTTAACGTAAACATATTTATTTGGCTAAATAAACCACGATTTAATATTAGAAAGTGGGAGGTACTAAAGAATTTTTGGAGATTCAAAATATAATTACAAAAAAAGCTAGTACATAAACAAGACCAATGTTACTTACATTACAAACTAAAAAATAATTATAATAAATAATAATAATATCAATTAACAGTTAAATCATTGATATAATTTAGTTAAAATTTCTAGATAGGAATTTTATGTTAGTCTACCATATTTTCTTAAAAGAAATTATTAACATGTAATAGGTATATATTGCGTAAGAGTATACTAATATTATTAAAATAAAAAAACATGATCTCAGTATGATTCATAATTTCATATACATAAAATGAATAATTAAATATTTTAAACTTTAATTGGAACAAAAATTAAACAAATAATTCTATTTGAATTAACAAAGACCTAAAAGAGAAAAAATTCCTTCAAACTACTTCAATTAGATATTTAGAATCATCTTTTAATTAATCAGTTTTTTTAACGTAAAATTTTACCATGTATATTAGATATCCTACCACTTCAATGGAACTTCTATGTTTACTTATTTTTAACCGGAAATAAGATTATTTACATTTCTCTACTTTCGTGTAATTCTATAATATATATTTTGTCATTTGAAATTAGTGTTATACACACATTATAACCTTTGTGTTTGTTGTGTATAACGTTATTAAATGATCACGTATAAAAGTGAAAGTAGTTAAAATAGTAAATTGTAGGTGTAAAATGTTTCTCAGAAGAAATAATGTCGTCTTTTGTTTCGTTGAACTTGACTATACAGAAGAGAAAGTGCGGATAGATACATTTTGCTAACATATCAGCTATCGGAATTCGAACAATTATTCCGTATTTTGTATGATTAATCATAATATTTTAATTATAATAAAAATCTATGTTCCACAATGGTATATTTGTTGAAAATAATATAACATTTATGTGTGAAATTAATAAATTATACACGAAAGCTATTGTGAAGGTTAGATCAATATAAAAAATTATAACATTCAAACGTGTTCTCAAGAAGTTCCAACGCAGATATTTCCAATTTTGGATACGTCTCGTATCAAATACGGTTATTTTGAAAGTGTCGCTGTAGTTTGGTACATAGATCTTAATCGCTGTTGTCGAAAGCGCATAGAAATCAAGTATTTCTATGACATGGCATTGTAACATAACAAGACGTTTCAAATTTCAGATAATATAATATATGATATTAATTACAATTGTAATTATATGTATAGTAAATAAAAAATAATTACAAATTATACTTAGTATAATACTGCGTTATAGGTCTAACAGTAATAATTGTACAACGATAATAGGTCAAGCTTTAGGTCAATAATAAGACCTAATGTGCCTATACATTAGTTACTTTTATAATATAGATAGCTATATTATAGATACTAGGTGCTTAATGTATAATATCTTTAAGTACACATTATTAGATTTTACCATTGATTATAAAATAGTCATAATTTTATAACTAATAAGTTTTACATTTCAGTATAATATTAAATTATAAATTTATGAATTTAGTAGATCAATGGTACATTGTTGACCACACGATTTGACTTTTTGCATAGTAATATTTATAATATAATGTTATGAATAATTAAATTGCGTATTTCTTATAAAATACATTTATACAATACTTAATAATTAAAATAAACGCTTAGATCAAAGTACTAAATCCAGTTTTGAATACCTATTCATTGTAATACTAAAATTAAAAAATGTATGAAAAATATATAGCCATGTATACTTTATACGTATTGTTTTGTTTATCACTGGAATATTTACAGGAGTAAAAAAATGAAATAATGAATTGATTGATTTCAATGCAGAGGTGTATTTAAGGTTTTCTTAAGGGAAGACAAATTAATATTTTAATGATTCATTTTCCTTAACAGTTAATGTAGTAATAATAAAAATGTTTATAGATATAATTTTTTTTTTATGAAAATATAATTACCTAGTCAATTTTTTTTAATTTATAAAGCATAAAATAAATTTAAAAAAACAAAGAGGGAATTTATTCCCTCCTAAAATATGCATTTCAACGTTTCTGCACAAAATAATACGACAGACAATACAGAAATAAACTCAGGAATTCAGGAGTAATGATATCTTTATCTATAAGTCAACATAAATTTTCGAGACAAATGCTTTCTACATTGTATAGACATAATGTATAATAACATTTCAATAAATGATATCATAGCCTATAGGCTATAGGTGCGATTAAACAGGATTTAAAAAAAAATATTGGTCGACACAATTTTACTCTCTAATACGTCTATCCGACGATGAACACACACTAAGGAACTATAAAAAGGCAATTTCATCATGAGCATATCACCTGATACAACTGCTAAATTAATTAGGAAAGGATTTATTTTCGTAATTTTATTTATTACCGTATTAAAAGCGAAATAAATTGTATAACAACATATGATTAATTATGCGGTGGGATTTTTTTAAAAATTCATTAAAAAAAAAAACCTAAAAGCAATGAATAATGAATATATTATATATGATATTAAGTTTTCACTCAAAACAGTAAATGGATTGACATGAATTATAAATCGAATACATAACGTAAATATGTGAAATCTATGTTACATTATATTATGCTATATTATTAATAATATTTATTTAGTTTTTAGATTCTGAATGAAGCGAGGAATTTATTGGTTTTACAATTTTTTTTTTTTATGTCTGAAGGCACGATTTTGAGTTCGATGATTAATGGTCCGATTACCACGAATAGGGTATGCTTTCGGTAGAAAATTGCATATAATTAGTACTTTATTTTGCTCATTCTTCGAATTTCTCAAATTTTTTATTTTTAAATAATTTAATAATTTTCTTATTTTTCTATGGGAGTAGAAAAGCTGCTAAAATATGGCGGAAAATCGGCAAAATTACGATTTCTGTTATTTTAAATTATTTTATTTCGTGATAACTAATTGTGTTTTAATCTTAGGAATTTTTTTGAATATTCACATTGGTAGTTTATATGCGCGATTAAATTTTGGAACGGATTGGTTGATTTTCTGACTAAGAATTTTGAAATTTTTGCGTAAGTTACAATTTTTTTTAATAAACTTTTAAAGTTATAATCTTTAGTAGAATTGAAAATTATGATTATTGTTATTTAAAGTTTTTTTTTGAGTATTCACATGCGTCGTTTACACACGTGTTAAACTTTTGGAACAGTTTATTAGTATAATATATTGTATTATATTGAGTTTTGCTCGGAATCGTATTTTCTAATACAATATCATTGCATTCAAATTTTAATTATAATAAATCACTAATTTCTCCAAGAAACGAAGGGACCACGGAGGAACATCTAGAATCGACTTTCCCGATTTTTAATCAAGAGGCAAACAAATTATTGTAATATATATTACAATATAAATTTTATATTTCTAGTATTATATTTAAAATAAAACTGTATGCATTAAATTAAATGATTTAATTAATTTAATTATATGGATAAATAATATTGCGAAATGTTTTAAAATTAAATTGATTTTAATAAATTATAAATATCAAAATTCTACAAAATTAAGTTATACTTTTAATTGCATCTGTATGTACTTATATTTATATTTATGTTAAATAGTATTAATTGTGTTAATTGTACCCATTAAATACTCTTATACAGAAATGTGATGCAACAAATTTTATCTATATATATATAGTATTGTACTAGTGTAATTAAATATGTTAATTGTAAATATATTATCTACAAAATAATTGTAAACAAAATACACTTTACATATTTGTTATATTATTATAATATATTACATAAACAATATTATAAATTTTATACGAACTATACGCGGTAGAGACGTACACAGAAGAAAGTTTTGGGGGGTGATTTTGAAAATTAGAACTATTTTTAAAAGTTGATTAAGTAAATAACCATACAAAAACAAAATATTTTGGAGGGTTTTTAAACACCCAAAACACCTCCTCCCTGAATACGTTTCTGATACACCAATCTTTAGCTCAGAATTACATTCTTTCTTTGAAAGAAGAAGCAATAAAAATATAAAAAGACTATACAATAGATCAGACATACTTTCCGTTATTAGGAGAAAACGACTAAAATGATCGGATACGTATGAAGAGCTAATGGCTAGTTACTGAAAAATATTTTAGTCTACAAAATAAATAAAACATGATATCCTAGGACGCCCTAAAACCTGATGGATTGACGTAGTTACCAAACATTTACGGAAAAGGTACCCTATTTGTGGTAATCGGACCATTATTTCTACCCGAAAATATGTTTTCATATATCAGAAAAAAAATAATAAAAAGCCTATAAAAAAAATTGTCAGTTACGATTTTCAAAATATGTTGTAAAATGATTACGTAGTATATTATTAGGCTTCTGTAAAATTTTCAAATCGATAAACCCAAAATTGTAGATAATATTAATTTTTTTTTGTCAAAAAGTTCATAGCTCTATATTTTGCCAAATAATCAACTAATCTGTTCCAAATTTTACCAAACTTGTATTTTACAAATGTTAGTACTCAAAAAAATTTTCAAGTCTCTACGATCAAAACTCAATTAGCTATCACGAAATAAAAAATAAAAAGTTACAGAAATCGTAATTTTGCCATTTTTTGATAGTTTTTTTTCTCCTAGGAAAAAACTTTTAAGAAATTCGAAAAATGAGCTTAATAAAATACCAACTAGACGCGATTTGCTACCGAAAGCATACCTCACTTGTGATAATTAGACAATTATTTCTATCCGAAAAAATGTTTTCATACATAAAAAAAAAAAAACAAAAAAAAAAAAAACATTATTGTAGAACAATATATTCCTCGCTCCGCCCAGAATCTAAAAACTTGTAATTGATAGAAGTACATATTTTTGAGAGAGAAAATAATATCGTGAAATTTGTAATAATTATATAAGAAGAAAAAATGTAAAAGGTTATCTTCAATAAATCTTCACTAATCAAAGTTCATGATTTCAATTAGAATATTATAACACTTAAAAAAAGAAAATACAAAAAGTTTATATCTCACCAAAAACATAGGTATTAAAAGTCTTGACAAGCAAATTCTAATAATAGGGGTGAATTCTGTTTATAACGTTTCGTTCGGCGAATATTTTTAAATTCTGTTATAATTATATTCCTCATTT
The DNA here is from genome assembly GCA_013282895.1 of Eriosoma lanigerum. NCBI lineage: Eukaryota > Metazoa > Arthropoda > Insecta > Hemiptera > Aphididae > Eriosoma > Eriosoma lanigerum. The sequence goes on from CM023358.1 coordinate 14,676,117, forward strand.
TTTTATTTTTATTATTATGCCGCGACAGCTGGGCCATTGACTTTTGTTTACATTAGTAGTTGGTAACAAAAAAATTTAGGTATATATATATATATGTATATAAATAATTCAACTATTTTGTTAGTCTTCAGATTTGGTTTATGAGGTTGGTTTCTTTCAGAAATTGGAGGACATTTAAAGTTTTGATGAGGTTTGGTCCCAGCATCTGGCATAGATATTTCTCATTTTTATATTTTGTAATAGTCTATAAATTACACAATTATATCGTCGTAGCCGATTTAAGATATGAATTTAAACGTAATTTAACGTTAAAATATCCATAAAAAATATTATTGTTTAAAATTTGTCACAAGTTATTTTAGCGTATTATTGTTAAAATACAATACTTAACGAGTTATAAAAAAATAGTAAAATAATTGTGTCCATCTTTCACGAGTGGGTAGGCGTCAATACTTTTAGTACCTTTGTTTTTCTGTGAGGTATAAACTACTTGTAATTTCTTTAAACTGATATGTTGTAGTCTAATTAAATTCATTGAACTTTGATTAGTGAAGATGTATCAAATATAACATTTTACATATTTCCTCTAATATTATAATCATTACAAAAAACAATTTGTGTTTCAAAATTCAGCTTTCTGAGAATTAGTTGCAAATTTTTGCTGATTTCACTAGACTATATAACAAATTCATATTAATACACAACAAAATACGTAGCTAAATTTAGGCATCTAAAATTTATTATAGTTCTATTAATATTTTTTTAGCACACGTTTTCCGTTAAAAGTTAAAAAAATATTTTTTATATACCTGCGTTATAACACATTATTTGTGTGAAATAAAATAGTTTAACAAAGAATAAAATAAAACCAAATAGCTAAACAGTATGAATAAGTAGATAATTTTGTTAGATATAATTAATATAGAAGGATTTTAATGAAAAAGGATAAATGAATAATACTCAATAATACACATAATATGTTTAGGCTAGTAATACATCGTTGTTTGTAGAATAGACACCTTTTGCGATTATAAGAATAAATACATAAAATTAAAAAAACAGATTCAATAAAGAAAACAGCAAAGACTATAATTTGCAATAAAACATTAGAATTAATCATTCATTTTTCAGAATCAAGTTTAAAAGTAAATGATTTAACTATTGCATTAATAGGTATGTTATAGTCTGAATGCCAGATTATAAAATGAAGTAAATATATTATATAAACACAATTATTATTATAAGATGAATAAATAATAATACATTATAAACGAAAACAAATCATTGAATAAATTAATTTTAAATACTTAGACGAACAAGACGTATGCAAATATTATACACCAATATCAAATATGAAATATATGTGAAACGTTAGGTCAGGACCAGTTAATTCTAGACTTCTAATTGAATCTGCATACTAAATGTAAAATTTTCAGTAATGATTAATCATATTATATTACTTTAAGTTTTTACTTTAGTAAAAAAAGTCTTCACTTAGATTAATTATTCATTAAAATTTACAGCATATCAAACAGTATATTAATCTAAAGAAATTTCAATAATTCCTAAACACGTTATAATAGCATAATATACTAAGGCTCAGATTTTTAATTACCATTATAACAACTGCTAGTTAATTAAACCTTTCGATGAAACCTTCGATTAAAGTGTTTGTGGTTTATCAATTATATTTCGTTGTCTCAGTTAACAAATTTATGGTTATTACGAAATAAATGCATTTTAAAAGTGGTTTTACTACGAAATGTATAAATATTGTGTTATTATTATCTTTAAATATTATTATTATCAATCCGATAATGTATTTAGTACTTACTTAAAGAACATAAATATAAGATATTATTTCATATATGTGAATTATATTTAATTATAATTATATATTGAATAATATTAAAAACTTTTAGATTTTATATTAGTAAAAAATGCTCATAAACTAATACGTAATGAGGGAGCTGAATTTCCAATAATTTAACAAATATAAAATATTTTTGTTAATTGCAATATTATGAAAAATAACGCACGCAACTTTAAATTACTGTTTGTATCCCTATGAATGTTTAATTTCATTTTAAGGAAAATAAATTGAAAAGCGACGTTTTTAAACCCCATATGAATAGTAGTTCAAAGGCGAATTAAAGTAAATAAAGAAACTGTATATTAATATTGTATTATAATTTAGAAATCTTCAGGGAACTCCTAATAATTAAACACATTTAACTAAAGTGTGAAAATACTGCAACAATTATCTTTTTTCAATATCTATATCAACTATCTACATGTCTTTATTTAGATTCTAGACAAAGCTTTGGATTTGGATCAAGTCAACGATACAGTAAATAAAAATAATAACGTTTTTAAAGAATACAATACTTTTTAATATAATATAATCATAATACAACTATTTAAAGCTATTATGTGTATAAATAAAATAATAAGTATATTCAAGTATTGTATAACTAATTGCTGATGTAACCAAAGTGTATCAATAAAATAAAATATTATAATATGAAGGTATACATATTTACGATTAGAGTACATAGTTAAAATATATAAATAAAAACGTATTATTACTGTAAGTAGGTACAGTAAAATACAATCTTATAGTGTAAGATAACGTTATGATGAAACGATTTTCCGGGAATAAAACTTTCTATAAATGATATAAATTATTCGCTATATCTATACGAAAAATCATAGATACGAAATTCGCGATATAACGGTGATTTCGTCGTAAAAAGTTTATAGCAATTAAAAATGCCTAGATACTATGACATTCAACATTATAGAAGGTGAAGGCAAGCAGTTTTTCGTAGAATTTAACAATTACGAACTATTGAAATATATTATAGTTAAAAAATAAATATATATATAAATATGTATTAATAATAACCGACACCGGATATACGCGTATAATATATTATGTTACGTATTATGTTACATATATTATGTGTATTGTGTAAAAAAAACCCAAGTCTTAAAAACTTGTTCGAAACTTGGTCTGCTAGTCCCGCAATTTAGTCTAGGACTACACAAAACGAAAGTATCGTCACGCATAAAGTTTTGAAAAAAAAACATGCTGGACATAATATATCTCGAGGGAGTTTATAATCATTACAATAATGACCAACACAACTATCGGACTATACATGCAGTAAACATGAAAACGTACTCAGTAATAATTATAAATAATAATATATACACTATAATATAAAACAGTTAACCGGGAAAAAAACATTTCTATGAACGATATAAATTATTCGCTATATCTACACGAAAAATCATAGATACAAAATTCGCATTGTGACGACGAAATCAAGTCTTTAAAAATATGCCTAATAGTTACTGTGAAATTATAGAAAGTATTCGATTTTTCGTTGCATACAACGAAATACGGATTACTAATTAAACGTATTAAATTTATTTGTTTTATTAACATATTTCATAGTTTAAGAAATAAATGTAATATTGTATTAATAATAAGCTGCTCTGGATATACGCGTATAATATACGTTACATATTATAACAAGTACTGTGTTTGAAACCTAAAACTTGAAAACTAGTTCAAAACTTGGTTCGCCAGTCGCGAGATTCAGTCTAGAACTATACAAAACGAAAGTATCATCACGCATAAATCTTTGGAAAAAATATCACGCTGGATATAATATATCTCGAGGGAGTTTACGGCCGACAATATAATATAGGTAATCGCTACAAAGACTTACACGACTATCGGACTATACATGCAGTAAACGCGAAAACGTACTCGGTTATAATTATAATTAATAATACACTATGTGTACATAATATCGATGATTTTTATTTTTGCAAATATATATTTATCTTTTTTTATTACGTATTCTAACATTCTTTCCAAATTAACGTCCTTAAGACTTAAGATTTCTTATTAAGATCCTGCAAAATATAATAAATTACTCACGGCGAAAAATAAAATATAATCAATTAACTGGTATATAATACTTATAAATATTTATATACGTCTTACTATACTCAAACTATTATATTATATTGCCAGTGGACGGTTGATTGACTTAAAAATATATTCAAAAAGTGAAAACCATACTTAAACACACCGATGCGACTTAAAATAATAATACTGTTTATTTGTTTGTTGTCTATCACAGTAACATACGTGGCACAAACAGGATTGTCCCGAGTTTTTACGGGGCCCTAGACAAAATTTGAATAAATATTCCAATGTTTTCATTTTATAAATGCAAAAAATATTATAATATACTCTCCACATATACTTATAATTATTGTAGCCTAATTAATACATTTTACATTATGAGGTATTCAAACAAGTTAGTGTGTTATCTAAATCTAAAGAACTCGAATTTTTTTAGAATTCCAGTAATTCCGATATTTTCGTTTTTAAATATAGACGGTACAGTTAAACATTTGTTTATGGTATCCCGGTGTTTCTTCATTAACGCCTCACCCTCAGCCTTCCGTTTTCTATTTCCTGGCTCATATTTCGTAAACTTATCACATTCTCAACCACTCATAGTTTTCTTACTTTCGATAGTATCCAGAACTATTCAAAATGTATCAAATATCAATTTATCTACTATTACTTAAATTAAATTAAATATACAATGCTTATTTTATTAAACATAATTTTTAACTAATAATATGGTCACGAATGAACAAAATAATTAAATTATTTTAGTTATTTATTAATGATTATTGATCAAAAAGATATCACTTTTAATATTATAATATAAAAAAGATTATAGATAAGTTGGTTTCAATTTCGATTAGTAAGAACATTTCAAAAACAATTTTAATTTTGACGTGATTAAAATATAACATTTTTCACAAAACAAATTTTATTATTTTGTTGTACTTAATTTAAAATATTATATTATTCGTATAGAAATTTTAAACTTTCAGAAATTACTTATGTAATTTGTAAATTATAAATGTCATACAATAATAAAATTTTTCGTCAAAATACAGTTTTCGTGATTATTTAATAATATTTTGGATTTAGGGTACATAAAGTAATTTAATAACATAAATAATTCAATATTATTGTCGATTGTATATAAAATAGATGCGATGATAATTAAAACGATAGGCAACGGAAGAAGTGCAGTGGTAAATTCTATAAACGCGATTTGTACAGAAATCGAAAAAGAACGAAATCAATTCATAAATTGGAATTTGACCGTTAGTTGAATAATTAATTAGGGACCATTACAATTTTTCAAAATGTAAAATAATTTTTTTGTTGATAATTTTAAATTTTAAATGGAAATAATTAATTTTAATGTACATTAAATTTAATAATAAAAATATAACAATAATATACCTAATAATTATAAATTAAATTGTTTATAATATTATATATTATTATTTTCTAAATTGTAAAAATTCCTCAATAAGACGACAGCAGTAATTCTCTGTCGATTTCGGATAAATGCGAAAAGTGAAATGCCATTGCAATTGATATCGTCGTGTTGTATTGTGTTTAAATTTCTGATAGTGCATTGTAATGCACTCTGATAAGACAATTATCATTTAGCATCGATTATTATTATGACTTTAGAAATGTAATTTTATTATGAATTTGTACAAAATACAATAAATAGTATTTCTTATATGTGTAAAATGTAAAAATATTCCAACTCATAACTCTACGATATATTTTTTTCGATTTAACTATATAGGCTACTTTTCATGACGTAGCGAGGGACCTAAAATTTCCGCGAGATTTAGAACAATTATTCAGTTAAAGTTCAATAAATGTACATTTGATTTTATTCAATGTTCATTCTTTTTAATTATAAATGGTCGTAATGTAAAATATTACTTGTTAAAATGAATTTCAAATTAATATAATTACAAATTTTTAAACAATATATTTATACATCTTAGCTTTTACTTATACTTATAAACTTAATAATGTAACTAATTAAAAAAATATAATAAATTAATGTAAGTTCTTACTAGATAGAAATAATTTGTTTTTACTTAATATAGGTATACACATGATGTGTTTGAATCATTTAATAATATATTTTTCTTAACTTTCACAAATTTCTCATTTTATGTTACTTATTACATAGGTAGATTGTAAATCAAAAATATAAAAAAAATAAAACTAAAAAATTTAAACTGTTTTAAATATGTAGTTTTTCATTTTATATAGTAATACGTATAGGTTACAATTTAATGCACCTATGTAATTTGTGTAAATATAAAGAAAAAGTATAAATAACTGTAATGCAAAAAAAAAAAATTCAATAAAATATTACCTGTTTAAAAAATCCAATTTAATAACATTAAACATACAAGCTGAATTTAAAAAAAGTGGGAATGTCGATTTTAGGCGTTCCTCCTTCGTCCCTTTGGTCCATGAGAAATTAGTGGTTTATTATAATTAAGATTTGAATGCAATAATATTGCATTAGAAAATACGATTCTGAGCGAAACTCAATATATTACAATACACTATACTAATAAATCATTCAAAAATTATATCTCACTTATATACTACCTATGTTAATACTCAAAACAATTTTCAAGTCTCTACGATCAAAACTCAATTAGTTATCACGAAATTAAAAAATTTAAAATAACAGAAACCGTAATCTTGCAGATTTTCCGTCATTTTTTGGTAGTTTTTCCTCTTCCAAAGAAAAACTTTTGAGAAATTCGAAAAATGAGCTAAATAAAGTACAAACTAAACACAATTTGCTACCGAAAGCATATCCTACTTGTGAAAATCGGATCATTATTTTTATCCGAAAAAATGATTTCACACATCAAAAAAAAAAATATATATATTTATATATATATATAATATTTAATTCTACTAAAAATATTCAAATATTAGAAGCTTATAAAAAAAAAATTGTCAGTCACGATTATCAAAATATTTTGTAAAAAGAATAAATTGTATATAATTAGCCTTTAATAAAATTTTCAAACCGATAATCCGAAAATTGAAGGAAATATTAAATATTTTTGGAAAAAAATTCATAACTCTATACCTAGTCAGAAAATCAATCAATTGTTTTAAAATATTTTTCTCCAATAAAGAACACTTATGTAATGCTCAAAAAAAATTTCAAATCCCTACAATAAAAACCTAATTAAATATCATGGAATAAAAAATTTAAAATAACAGAAGCCGTAATTTTGCCGATTTTCGGTTGTTTAGGTTTAAAAGCTTATAAAAAAAATTGTCAGTCACGATTTTCAAAATATTTTGTAAAAAGATTAAGTAGTATATGATTAGACTTCGATAAAATTTTCAAAGCGATAAACCAAAAATTTCAACTAAAAAGTTCAAAGTTCTATACTTGGCCAAATAATCAACTAATCCTTTCCAAAATTTTTTTCTATAATGTAGAACACTTATGTTGACACTGAAAAAAAGTTTCAAGTCCCTATGACCAAAACCCAATAAGTTATTACGAAATTAAAAAATTTTTAAATAGCAGAAACCGTAATTTTGCAGATTTTCCACCATTTTTTGGTAGTTTTTCTCCTCCCAAGAAAAAACTATTGAGTAATTCGAAAAATGAGCTAAAGAAAGTACCAACTAGGCATCTTTGTAAAACCAATAGAATCTTCGCTTCACTCAGAATCTAAAATTACTTTTTCATCAAGGTAAATACATACATATTAGATAGAATTGACTAGAAAATTCAATTTGATATTTAAACAGGGTTTAAAGTAGGAAAAAATTCCAGGGGGAACTTATGTTTCTATATAGTTTTAAGCATTCCATATATCATTTTATGTATAATATCTAATGCATATTGTATATGTAATATATAAACAGTGATTGTGTAATACACTCATCTCATTTTTAACCCTGAATAATGTTCAAATTTGTAATTTATTTCATGAAAAATTTAAATCACAAATAATACTACATTTTAAGGAATAACTAATGTTTTATACAAATTTAATATTTTGAAATAATATACTTTTTCTCATAATATTAAGTTCTAAGTAGTGGTTGTCTTTTAAAAAAACTAAAAAAATTACCCAGACAAAAAATATTTATATCATAAAAATGTGTATTTAGTGCTTTAAATTGCACAAAAAAAATATTTAAATTCTATGCATGGTGGTGAGCATGCTTAAAATCACACATTTACACTTTACCTATACATAGGTATATATATATATATATATATTAACCTAACCTATATATATATTTAATAAAGAGCAGAGAACATTTTAAAATAAAACTATTATAATTATATTATTATTATCTTACTTAGTACTTATTATAGTACTTAGTAATACTTTTACTTATGAATTTTAAAGTAAAATAAGTTATAACTATTAATAAATGGTAAGGTGTATAAAACCGTGGTATTAATACCATAAAGTAACCACAGAACCATATAACATAATGGATTGTTCCGGCTCCAAGCGGACTCCAGAGCGTTTTGTAACGTGTAATTTGTTAAAGGGGACGCTTTTTAACCACCATTAGTGGTAGGGGGACTGAGTCCCCTCGCATCTCCCTCACTATAACCACTGTATTTAAATATATTTTGTAAAGCACTTATTAATAAACAGTTTTATGTTTTATGTTGCCTGATGATTTTTAATAAGACCGATAGTAATACAAAATTGTAAAATATAAATGTTTGCAAACAATTAAATTAATTTACATTTTTAATAAACATTAATTTGAAAATATATAATAATTGACCGTGTTTTTTATCACGTTTACTTAGTAAACTTGTCACATGTTATTATAATAATATTTAATTTTAAAATATACTAAGGTGATTTGTATATATTTTAATAGATTGAGATTTAAATGGCTGACAATTAACTCCTTTAAGTACCTCGGTTTAAAAACAAAAATAAATTTTAGTTTATCATCAAATTCATTTTGTATAGGTTGGAGTATATTATACATATTATAACACTTCAAATGTCATATTTACGTAAATTATTTGATAAAATTGAAAAAGTTTCAGAAGTCGATAAAATAGTGGTAAAATAAAATTGACGTATATTACTTACTATATCAGAAAAGTGGACGAAGACTTTTTTCGTTTGGGTAATAAAGCAAAGATACTTTGTTAACTCTACTCGAAAGTAATTCACACTGACCAAACAACAATTTTTAGGTTCACCAATAAATTAAATTAAATGGGCAATAAGCATTTTTTAACTATGATGAGCGATGGATAATAATATATTATGCAGTTGTATAAATAAATGTATTACGAGTTTATGAAAAATGTTTTATGTTTTAGAAGTTTTATATGGTGTATACAATTTTATATTTTTTTAACACGATACAACTTCTTTGTCGGTCGATATTTTACAATACGGATATTACAATCCCTCCAAAATATGCGTCTCTAAAAATTTAATAATATATGTTTATTCAACCTAAACATCAAAATTTAAGCCTGCGTTGCTATGATTTTACTATATCCCCTGTTAGATAGATGGGGACAGAACATGCGGGTATGGCGTCTTTTTTAGATTTATCATACTTCGTTTGTAAAATCCCTAAACTACAATATTTACTATAAATTAATCCGTACTTATAATTTTGTTTATCCTAAAATTTATTATGATTAATTGGTTATAATCGTGCGAAATTCTGAAGTGAAGTCGGCAAAACCGGTATTTGTACTTTTACCTTAAATTATTATATATTATATACTTAGGTCCTTCAGCAACCTTCTTTGAACGCCACTATTATATTGATTATAATATACATAAAATCGGTTATTTTTACTCTCATTATATCATTATCATGGTTAATTATTTTAAGTTAAAAATTTTGTATTAAGTATATTAGTATAAGTATAGTATTCAATAAAGTAATAAATTTAGCCTAACAATTTATTTGGATATGATTATAAATTAATACGGGTAATAGTGTTATTTTTTAAAATTTATTATGTGCTTGGTGTATATATATATTTTATAATGTAGGCTTTTTGACTTTTTGTTTAAAGACAAAAAAAAAATGATTTTCATAAAAACGTTTTAATTTATTAATTAATTAACAAAAGTTGTTAAATAGTTTATCTTTTATTATATAATTTGTATAATATTTAGTATATATTTAAATCATATACTTTTTACTTCTATAGTAATAGCATTAATATATTAGTTTTATATATATATATTATATACGGTATATTAGACGGTAAGGTTGATTCTACGACTTTACTTTTATTGCTAAAATTTAAAGTTCTCTAGCGTTTATTTCGTTCCAGTACTATGTTTCAGAGCCCACTTAGTATCACCAATTACATGAAACACGAACCTATTAGGTGTTTAATGTCAATTTGCAATATGGACAAGGGTCTTCATGCATAGGTATTTTAGTTTGATTTAATTTATAATTTTATTGTATATATAATGTATATATACTTCTTTAATAATGTGTCAAATGGCATGTATAGCCCGTTTATATTATATAATATATTATTTCACATTATAATAACGATAAATTATAATAACATAAGATGTTTAGATCCTTTGTGATGATAAGAATGAAACAAATTAAAGTTGTTTATATTCAAAATGTATATATATATATATATATATATATAAGTGTAAACACTGCTGTAACCAATTATTATCCTGAGAACATTTATTTTATTATATAGACCGACAAAAGTTTAAAACGTATTTATTATTTTAATATATTTGAATTCAATGAAGAAGCCTCAGATTGATTGATTAACTATAGAAAATAATTATTCAATATTGAAAAAATCTGATAAAAATCCTTTTTGGTCGAAATAAATAGGAACCAATTAACTTTTTAGCATTACTTTCTATTTAGATTATTTTAATAGAATAGGCGTATATCCCACGCTTTGAAGATATAATATATTATAATATCATAATATATTTGTATACACACATACGCTGAAACTAAAGAATTTGAATTATACCCGTTCATTAAAACAGAAGTTAACTAGGGGCTAATTTCTTTTAAATATGAGAGACAGTTCTAAATAATAAATTGATAATCTATGTAAAACACTACAAAAAGATACAAAATTGGTTATGTTATATAGTAAGTATGTATAGTCACGAAATTATAAACAACTACCTAATTCTATGTATGTGATAATTAACGCAGGAGTAATTACATTTTTTTTTTTCTAAAAAAATGATATACACGGAAAGTAAAAAAAAAAAAAGTGGCTCACGTTTAATTACAATAATATTAGTATAAGAATAACGAATGGAAATTAAAAGTTATATTCTTTTATTTATTTTGTAACGCAGTAACAGTCCAAGTAAAATAAAAGTATTGTGAACGATGTCATTTTAGATAGGCAACTAAAAAAAATTATATACTTGTTCCAAGCATTATATATGTATACAATGATGGGTAATTGTGATAAAATATAATAACATACTTGTATCTAACTTTATATTTTTTTATTAATGTGCATTATTATATTATTAATACTGGAAATTTTCAATAGAAAACGGTCGGATGGCGGAATGGTGGTGGAAGTTCCTCCTTCTACCTTACATTATTATCATTATCAATATCAATATCATTTTCATTGTCATTGTCATTATTATTATTTAAAAGCAAAAATAAATATGATCACGTTCGAAAAAACGTTTTTAAACAAAACTCAATAAGTATTATACTAAATAATTTATTATTAAATATTGTACTATAGTAATAATGCCCTAACAGATGATACAATAACAATATTTTATTTTATCTTAAAGATGGAAATTAAAACCTTAGAGGCTTCATAAAGAAAATTTGTGCATATTGATTTTCGAGATATTTTAATTAAATTAATGTTATAAACAATCAATAACTATAAAAGTTAAAAGTTGTGAAGATTCGTATATTTCATCTAAAAAAGTAAAATATTTTTAACACCACAACATATCATAACACAAATACGTCAAACCTAACCGCGTATGTATATAAACAAAATTTAGTTGCCATTATAACAATACCATTTTATAATATTTATAATAAAAAAATCTTATATTTATCTGGCAATAAAAATCGATGATAAACATCAATTTTACTCAAAATTTAGTATTTAGAGAAATATAAACAAATTGTTAATGTATTTAAATATACAAAATATAACAACATGTATATTTTAAAACGCAACAAGATTAATATAATTTATAAGTACTTCGTATAGGAGTAATTGTTTAGAATATAATTTTATTAAATAACCACTATATAGTACGTATGTTTAATCTGAAATTGGACCGTGTGACTGTTACTAATTCACTGAAGTTTACTACAAAATAAATAGACTTACATTATTCTAGAGGATGTGGGTTTGAGACTACCACATTTTAATGGATTTTAAACATATAACAAAAAAACATAACTTAATATCATTATTATATCGTTAATAAAATTGTAATTACAATTTATGAAGTAACCAACAAAATGAATAATATTTCCGAAATTAAAAATCCATAAAATCGAACTCGCTATATAAACGAATCAAATTAAATAATTGGAAATACATAGTTATAAAAAGTATTAATTATTTAATATAAGTAGGTACAATGTATTTTAACTCATATTATTGAGATTCGAATTAATTTTGTACTTATTTTCATTATTTTAAGATAGCCAGTTTGTAAACATAATTTTTCTCTTATTATACAGGTAATAGTTATTTATGTAGTCATTGATAATTTTTAATTGTAAACGATTAGTCTAAACGTTGATTTAGTGATTTAGATTTAATGTGATCTCTCGTGATCTTCTACTGCCCTCATGACAATAAACATTTAAAGTTCAATAACTACACGAATATTCAACAGAAATGATAAAACTTAAATTTTAAACTTGATAATTTTTTTTTATAAAAATAATGAAAATGGATTTTATTTATTTTTTATTTATTAAAATTTGAATGTGGGATATACTGACAGTAAAAATTCAAGTACTTTGTACATATTAATTTAAACATTTTTTTTAAAATTAATCAAGTTATGTAAAATTATGAATAATGAATATTTATAATTTACATTGTTTAAAAACAAACAAAACATTAAATATAGATTTCAACTTTCAAGTATAAATGAAAATGTATGTTTAAACCACGATTTGATCCACAAGTATCCGTAAATACTCATCTGAATATAATATACTTCAATATTTCAGATCATGATCCAATACACGGCTCGCTAGAACAACGAAATTTAACTATTTGTCTTATACACTTCGCTTTTAAAACAAGGTTCTTGTTAGGTGATTTAATTGTACGTCCAAAACCAAAAATCTTGAAGTGTATGAACACCTTATGTATACTAAAAAATATTTTAAAACAATATTCTGAACCTATATGCTAATATTTTACAAAAAATCAATATTAAAAAATAAGAAATAGATAAAACTTATTGAGGAAGACAAACAATATGGGGCACTATAAGTTGTATTGTGTAAACGTTATATGAAATGTATTATGCGTGAGATGTGTACACGCACGATGTCGATTTACAATTATCGATTTATTAAATTTATTATTATTATTTTTTATTAATTCAAGATTAAAAAAAAATATATGTATATAATATGTATTTACAGTCTATAATAGCATACGGATGGAAACTAATGCGAAATGGACAGAATGAAAGTTTTGAAATTGAATCGCATATACATCAACCACCCGGCCGATATGGACAGGAAGCTGATACATGTATTATTAACGGGTTGGGGTATTTTCCCTCTTCAAGGTCGTCTACACGCATGACGAGTGAAAACCGTTCTTCTAACGCACGTTTCTAATCGGAAACGATATACGATTAAGAGGGAAACTAATACTTGGAGGCCGTAATATACAGACGAACGGCATTTGGATTGATATGCAATCAAGACAAGCGGTGGTGGTGACGTCTGGTCGCGTGGAGGACCGGGGGCTATGACCCAGATGATACCGCGAGACTATAGACGGAAACGCGTCGTTGCCGTATTCTAAAGTACTGGAAACCAGTTTAGCCTGTTTTTGAAATTGAAAATCTGCAGCAAAATTTAAATGTTATTCGTAGGGTACGACCGGAGAACATTCATTCTATATGTAAACGCAAACGAGTGCGGTAGTGAGTAGTATAGAGCCAATAAAATTACAAATACCGTTGGGATACACACACATACACAAACACAAAACGCTTAAATATAAACAAATAGTTAGTTTGATTTGTAAAAATATAATAAAATAAATAATCAACGATGATTATGCGTAAGGCGATAACGGTCGCTACAATGGTGTGTTTCATAATTTCGAGTTGTTTGGCCGCAGAAATTACTGAAGCGGTATCCAACGACAGTCAGCACAGTTATCTATTACAGCAGTCGGCGGACGAGGCGGAAACGAATTTACAACAGCAATCTGTGGACGTCAACGACGAGGGAATTAAAATTAAACTGTCGGACATTGCTGCCAGGTTCATACAGGATTATGTGACACCCACCGTATGCTCGTATTTGCCGGGCTTTTGTTCCAAAAACCAAATACGTGAGTCTAAATCTTTTATCGCTTTTAGAACTAGGCCGGCGTAGTATAGAATCCACGATAAATTTTAGTAACAAATTGTTAGTTTCAAATAATTTTAAAACCTCGTCAGAAATATATCGTATTTTGCCTTATTTACCGAACCAATTCAATTTAAAATAAAAGTTTATATATTATACCTACGGGATTAGGGGCGGAACCAGCCCAAGATAACAGGGGGTGAACTATAATTTTTTATGTAGTACTGTATTATATGGTATACATGTAGCAAAATGTCCATATGTGAAATTCAATTTTTCTGATGGAATGATGTGGGGTGCAATAGCCCCCCTGGATCCACCACTGTACGGGATACTGAATTTACTGCAAAAACTAAAACTTAAACTTATTTTAATATTGGATAAATAGATTTAAATAAAAGTTTTAAATGTTTAATTAGTTACATGTATTTACATGATCCATACACATTAATTTAAAATTACTCGACTAAGACAAGGTTAGTGAAAAACGATTTGTATTTAATAGTAAAGATAACTTATGATATTTTGAAATAAAATAGCATTAAAAAAGACCGGTTTGATTTTCAATAGTTAAGTTTTTCTCTAAAATTACTGGTTCGTCTACAATATTTGAATAACGGTTAGGATTAGATCTATTTATTTCTTAATACATGTGAAAATCTGTATTTATGATAACAAGTTATCCCGTATGTTTAACATTAATGAATATTTTACATCAAAATATAATATGAGTATGTTTTGATAAGTATTTCAATTGGTCAAGTACAAAACTATAATAAAATAACGTTAATAACGTTAACCATAATATATCATACCTATATACATACATATATATTACAATCTGAGAGCTAATTACAGACATTATTTGAATAATATACATAACAGTTATGTTATGATTATATTTAGTAGTACGAGAAATATATAGTAGTCTCGTAATATATTCATATCAATAATTAGATGATTCCTACAAAGAATATTTTACATAATTATTGAGCTATTCAAAACGAACTATATGTTATATATATATATACCTATATATATGTTTTATGCATGTTAATCAATAATCATTATGATTCATCATATTAAATTAATTGCATTTCAGCTGAATGAGACATTTATTAATAAAATAAGATACATGCATTCAAATGAAAAATCTAACTAAAATAAATTAAGCAAATGCAATATTAAAAATCAGAAAAATCAATAATTACATAATATTATGTCAGCCTATTTTTTTTATAAAAATTATTTTTTGTAAAATATAATCAAGTGATAATATTACTTTTGTTATCGTAAATTATAGATATTTTTCTTACTAAAATAAATAAAAAATATTTATTATTTGTTGAACAATTAATAACTGAATCTATATGTTAGTACCAAACTATTTATTTGTGAGTACACATAACTTAAATCTTTAATGCACACTGACTATTTCGGACAACACATTTTTTGATTGAAGTTCACCAAAAATTAGGGGCTGGAATAATACTTAATAAATAAACATATTCGTTTTATCATCTAAAATATTAAAGTTTTTAAAATCCATTTCTGAATAATGTTGATATAAGCGTAGTCAGACTCTAATTCAGGGTATGCAAAATTATTTTTTTAGAAAAAAAGGGGTATATAAGTTTAAATTTAGTTAATCGTTTTAAATATTTTGTATTTTATTTATTTTTCTTGAGCCGTCACATACCCTGAACGGCTGCACCCCTTGGCTGCGCCTAGGTTAATATTGTTTAATAATATTTTACAGTCATTAAAGTCGTTATTATTTTAATAATTAACCCTAATTAAATAACTCGTAGGTTACTAAACAAATAGTATTTATAATATACAAAAATAATAATAGACTAAAATGTTAAATAACTAAAATTAAACATTTTTTCAAAATAACGGATAACAGAATAACGATTACCGATAACCATAAAAACCGTACGAATATTAGTTATTTTTACCTTTTCTAATTTAAATGTAAAAATGTAAATAAAAAATAGTTTGATGATCAAAATCATGTAGCCATGATAAAAACAGAAACTATTTACTCACCTCTACACTAATAATTTTTGTTATTGTGATATAAACGAATAAAAGTATTTATTATCGCTAAAATTCACTTTTTTAAATTTGTAATAAAACAACCAATATCCGGTTAGAGAAATAACTTGCTTAGAATCATTATGATTATTATACTATATTACTATTATACACACGCGAGCACGGGTTATAATATTCAAAATAACACATAAATAAATTACCGTTATGACGATTAAATTATCGATATTTGCCAAATCCTATGATCCAAAATGTATGTAAAAAATTAATTTTGCATTCAAATCCGCTGCCACCCCTCATTCGTAAATATAAATAAATATACATTAACGTCATATTATGACAATTCTTGTACTTTATATTTTATGTTTTTTTTGTTTACAAGTAACATTGCAATATTTAAATGGCACAGTACATTACACATATATCTATATTGTTCCGAACAACTCTTACAAACTTGTTTTATAGAAAAATAGAAAATAGAATGATTAAATGAATTTCGTTGGACGTAAAAAAAGTTAAAACTAATAAAATGTTTTAAATATTTTTATATATCATATTTGTTTTAATTTATATAGGTGCACCTTACACGATTATCGTTATTATTCATAGGTGCTATTAATTGAATTACAGTTATGTATTATAACGTACATATAATAATATATTTACAGTGGTGATTTTACAAGGGGGGTTCTAGGTATACTAGGTTCCAAGGCTATCGAGTTACAACTATATTTGCACAGGATTTTTGTTTTGTTTTATGACTATCACTCAATATAAAACGATGTTAGTTTATAATTCCCGAAAAACACGACTATATAATATATTTAAATAATATTAGCTTTTGTTGTTTCTGATGGTAGAGAGTAGAGGACTCCAGAGTTACTTGGCCACGGCCGGTACGCTGTTCGCCGGTGTGTTGGGCGTCATTTTAACGAAAATCAAGATTCTAGTGGTGTTGTCGCTGGTTACCACAGTCATAGGAAAACTACTGTTGCTCATCGCGTACACCCACATACCGCCGTATCACCATCACCACGGTCACTATTACCACAGTCATAAACCCCACGGACACCATCATTTAGTCAAATACACCAAGGATAAGTACTACATCAAGAACACACCATCGGTGCACAGTCACGACGTGATCGTCGATTCGCCACTGTCGCACCACATCCCGTACCAAAGTCATGTGCCATCGGGCGGCGTGTCCTACTACAAATGATAATGCGCACCTATACAATGTTATTATTTATTATGAAATATGCAGAATCATTCATATTTTTATAAAAAATAATAAGAATTTGTTAAAAATGTCTCGACAAACGACATTACCATTATAATAGTAGCCGCGTTGTTTTTCGCGGCAGCCATATAATATTTTTATATTTTCTTTTTTACTTTCTATCTATCTATATATATGTATATTTTATGTTGATAATATCATAAATCATAATAATCATCATCATCACACATGTTATATACACGCAATGCGAATTGGATGAACAAATTTAATATTTACAACAAAATATTATAATCAACATGACCTATACCCGCGTAAATAATATCCAATTATTTATTGTGGAAGTCGAACCAACTCGCGCGTGTGAAAATACAATCAAACATCACAAGTTATTATACACTGTGTTTCATTTTCATTTATTTTTAATACCAAATTATTATTTTATAATATCTTGTTATACAAAGAAAACCCTTGTTCTTAATATTTAAGTATACCTATTGATAAATTATTAGTAAGTATTACTATTTATTATTATTATTATTTATTGTTGATTATTATTTTATTATTTTTTATTTTTTATATACAATTTATACTATTTTATTCAAATTTAATTTATTAGTGTGAATTTTTATATACATTTTGTATAGTCCATAAAACTATATTTTTTATACTTTTATGGTCATCTATTATATATATATATATATATATATAAATATTGTCTCTTATTTATGAACTATTTATATTCAATAATATTTATTATTCTGTGTATATTTTATTATTATTTATATTTGATATTATAATTGACAGATTGGTCCTTAATATAGATTATAGACATGACTACTGAGCATAAATATAAACACACAATGACGGGATATATCAATTGCTGTGATAAAGATAAATTTAAAATACTATTATGTCATATAGATATATAACGAATACTACGATATCGGAATAATTTGTTAATTTAAAGTCGTAAAACTTGTAATGTAATCATATTATTTTGAATAATTAAGAATCAAGTATTTTCTAATACTTGTGGGTATTTAAACATAATGTATAACTGTACTACATTATTATTAATTAAATTTTGTTTTAAAATCGTAATAACCAGTTTAAATAAAAACATTATGATAAAGTATTTACAACGGAATTTTGTTATAGACATTGGAAACGCTCCAGGTAATAATTGAGGCCGGGGGAAATAATTGGTTTGATCCACTTTCTTAATATTTACTTCAATTACGTTGAAGAAAAAAAATTAAATATAAATACCAATGTAAATATATATATATATATATATTAAAAAAATAACATATGTACTTTTATATTATAATAGATCTTTTTATCAAAGAATTGGTCAAAATAGTTATGATAAAAAATTAATTATTATATCATAAAAATGTTCAAGGACATTTTTAACCACCCACATCAACATAAATGCTTCAGTATTTTAACTATTTAGTTTCATGTGCGTATTTAGAGTTGTAATATAGGGGGGGGGGGACTGGAGCTCCAACATTTTTTTTACTATAACTTATAATGACAAAAATATAATAATATTGTATAATATGTATAAAATATTGTTTTTACATAATCTGTACATTGCATTTGCAATATTTGCATACAATATAATATTTCGAATTCATTATGTCATTTTATCTCAAAGATAAGATATCATAATATATTTATTTATTTATTATTTGACATAGGTATTAATATCATAAAATGCAATACTCCACAGTCATAGTTTAATTATAGGTAATTTGTGCATCACTTCTAATTAATATTTCTGGAATTTAATTTTTATATGAAAATTGAAAATTAAAATTACATTGTATCTAATTAAAACTTTTATACAAAATCACATTTTATTTAAAATAGGGGAGTTGAAAACATGCTTGGGGGGCTTAGCTCTAACCACTCCTTAAATACGTACTATGTACATGCTTAGTATATTTCTTAGTATTTTTTTTAATATAAAAATTTCGTTCAAATATAACATTAGTTACAGGAAAACACAATAAATATTTATATGCAATTGTTAAAACTTTATAAGCTTTGCTGTATAAATAATAGTATAATGCAAGCACAAACATATTAAAATCACTGGCCAGATCAAGTTATCTATAAATAAGACTATTAGGACCAGGCTTGAACAAATTGAATAAACAATACTTAAATAACAAGCCACGTAAAAATACATTTTTAAGTGATTTAAATGTTTTGTTAAGACTTAAGAATTAATAAATTAGGAATTTAGATCATGATATATTATATTCTTGAGCTAAAGAAAAATTGATATATTTTATTCAGTAATCAGTGCATGGAAATTATACAAATCTCTGAATTTAATTAGAAAGCCTAATTTACAAATTCTGTATTCAGCTTGATAGATATATATTGAATTAATTATAATAGGTACAATGGTAATTCGTTCAGAACATAGAATTAATGAAAAAAATAAAATTTAAATAATTATATTTAAAACTCGTAATTTATGAAAATCTGTTATTATTGATGTAGTTAAAAACAATTCTGTTTTATTAAATAGATTTTAGACTCTGAGCAAAGCTTGGAATGTATTGGTTTTACAAAGATTTTTTCTTATTGTGTATGAAAACATTTTTTCAGGTACAAAAAATGGTCTGGTTACCAAAAATAAAGATATGCTTTTGGTAGCAAATTGCATCTAGTTGGTTCTTTATTTAGCTCATTTTTCGAATTTCTCAAGTTTTTCCTCGCAAGTAGAAAAATTGCTAAAAAATGGCGAAAAATAGGCAAAATTACAATTTGTTATTTTAAATTTTTTTATTTCGTGATAACTAATTAAGTTTTGATCGTAGTAACATTTTTTTGACTATTAACATAGGTAATATACAAGTGTAGTAAAAATTTGGAACGGATTGGTTGATTTGTTGGCTAAGTATAGGAGCTTTGAACTTTTTTGCAAAAATATTTCCTGTAATTTTTGGTTTATTGGTTTGAACATTTTATAAAAGTTTAATCAAGCCTAATTGAGTTTTGCTCAAAATCGTATTTTCTAATACAATATCATTGTATTCAAATCTTAAGTATAATAAACCACTAATGTTTCCGAGGACCGAAGGGACGAAGGAAGAATGTCCAAAATCGACTTACCCACTTTTTTAATATTATATATATTTGATGCTTTATATAGCTTGCCATTGATGCATTATATAATATTCTACTATTTCGTGCAAATAGTTTTTAAAACTACCATAAATATATATGATTTAAGTCCATTTTCATTATTAATCTATGTGTAATTTTTATTAAGTAAAGTAATTGTTTTTCATCACTTAAGTATTTGTTTGAGAAGAGTTCATGTTGGCAATGATTACTTTTTCTTTCAATGGCCTTTACAACTCTCTCAGAATATTTACCTTTAATTTAACATTATGGCATCTATCCCTATCCTAAACGATTTCTTTCTATACACCAATACTATATTTCTTACATCCTCTTCAACTATCTTGATCCATCTTTTGTTAGGTCTTTAACACTTCATCAACAAGGCCTCTTTTTTTTGAGCTATATAAGCTTTATAAGTATTATTCCAATGTATTATTTTATTGGAACCTTTACAAATAGCCTTTACTATAATTTTTTGCTTAGTATAAAGTATAACAAATATATCAGTACTGTAATCGTAAAAATAAAGATGGTATACTATATTATAAATTTAATAATTTAAACATATTTTTTATTTATTTTTATAAGTAAACTGTTGTATACTGTATACAATTGTATACAAGTATATTAAATACACACACATTTTTACAGAAGGCTTTAGAACCTGATACAGTCCTAATCAGAGGTATTAACATTTAAAAAAACTATCTACCATATACTCTCCATTACAGCTCTAAAACAAAGTTATAATTTATATAGTCATAGTATAATCAAACACTAAAACAGCATAGTATAAATACTAGTATTCTGTTAAAAAAAGAAACACAAGTATTTCAGTACTTCGGTACTGTCTACTGTATTGTTTCAAATGCATTAGCGTCATTAACAAATTACTACTACTATTATTTTATTACCATACAATTTTATATATTTTGACATTATTCTATTTAGTAAGCATAATTTTTAGCTTTAACTATAAGTGTTTATTTTTTAAATATTATATAATATATATTTAGTAAACACTTAATTAATTTATAAAATTATCTTACCTTCACTAGATACATCAATTAGCTTAAACTCTTTATCAACTTCCAATAAATATTTAAATTCATCATTGATGGATTCTTCAACACATTCTTCATCTTTAACAAAAACACCCTCTAGTGGGCCAAATTGGGTACGTTTTGGAATTGTTTTTCGTGCAAATACACCAAATTCTTAAATAAACAAAAATATTTTATTAAAATAATACCAGGAAATTAAATATCACTCACTATTATTTAAATTGTTTTCTACTTTAATCCTCATAATTTTTAAATGTGTGGTGGGTAATGATGCTCGAGCTCTAGATTGAACAGCTAAATCAATGATAGTATTCACTTGATGTATCGGACAATTAGATTCATCTTGGTAAAGCTTATTGCAATCTTCACACCCTAAAACATTATATACAAAGAAATTAAATAATAATTTTTTTAAATAATATTAATGTTTAAAATATATTATTATCTACTAATGTGTTCTATAAATGTGAATACATATTATGCAGATTATTATATTTATTGGATACAGAATTATGAAACTAAATTTCCAATTTAATCTATATGTTTTATATTTAATTAATTATTATTTGGATTGCATGTGTATGATTTTAACTTAATAAATTACAAAAAAAAAAAAAAAAAAAATGGTTATAAGGTACTTGATTGTATTAATTTTTTTTTTTTATATGTATTTTTTAGATAATCAATTATCAATTAATAGTAATAAATAATAATAAATAGTAAAAATTGTGTAATAGTCCCAAGTTTTAAAAAAAAAAAATTTTAGTTAAATTAAGGTTAAAAACCCATCAACCAAATCTAAACAAATTCCGAAATCTCAAAACACTATTAACTACTGAATGTTTATCATTGATGTTGTATCATAAGTTTACAAAACAAATTAAATGTACATATTCTTTGTTTTTAACAACACATGTATATATTACTGCCAAATATATAAATTAAGGGATTAATGTAACTATCTACTGAATTATAATATTTCCAATTAATTTAGGCTTTATTACTTATTAGCTAGGAGATAACATTATTTGTCAGAACTTTACATAGTTGCTCAGATTTTTATAACTTCTCAATCAATAACAACATTTCCTAATGTCTTTTAGAGATGAGTCTATAATATCAAAATGATACAGTCATATAATTTTTAGACATTTTGGTTTTTAGTATGTTTATTATAATATCATTTATGCTGAAATAAATACTATCGGCGTTTAGCTGCCTATATTATAGGTATAATATGTTTTATTTTTGACAGTTTTATGTTTAATATACATTAATACATTTTTGTGTTTTGTTATAAATTCGTAGGAAGGATTAAAATGTAATATTTACTAAGATTAAATTATTTAATAATTTTTTTTTAATACTATTCATTTATTTATTTCATTGGATAAAATTGAATCTTTGATTGATAAGAACAAATTTAGATATGTGATGGAGATTAATGAATTTTTTGAATGATCTGATTTGAATCATTCGATTAATTAAATTTTCTCATTTCTAGAGTCTTTAGCAACAATTGATATTTTTTAAAATATGGTCGCTATAAATAAATCACAGATTAAAAGTGAAAGATGTTCGAAAACATGTTTATTATGTCTGCTCTTGTATTATTAGTTGTAGGTTTGATGTTCACTTAAATTATATTCGTGAGATTGCATTACTGTTATTTAGAAATTTATTAATATAAATTATTAGTAAAAAAAAAGGACGACCACATAAAAAATGATAGATTTGTTTTTAAAAAAGTAAAATATTATTCACAACAAAATACAATAATACTATTAGTTGTAAAAATACATAAAATAAAATTGTATGTTTCGAAATTTTAAATTTAATAAAATAATCCTATTACTTTTTAATTCTTTATAACCTATAATTTATGTTTGAAGTAAAGTTATCAACATTATTGAAATGTACAAGATTTTAATGTTATTTTGTAGTCAAAGAATTAAATCAATTTTAAATAAATAGGATTTAATCTATGTTGAATATAATAAAGGTTAATAAAGGTACCGTTTTACGCATATAGAGTGTAGACTAACAGATGAACTGATGATGGGGGTCTGCATAAATACATCATTATGGGGCATGGGAAGGGAAGTAAATAGGATACGGTGTGGAAATGTGCTAAATCGACTAATTTTCGTCTGACAGAAATGGAATAGAGTATACATTGTCTGTTAATACCTAGAAATTTCGGAAAAATAGTAATTTACAATACTGGATAGTCACTTTTGTTATTGCCTAAATTACATCTTCAGCAATAATACATTTTTTAGTATTTAAAATAAATAATTTTATAATATATTTTAAAATAAAGTATAACAATAGTATTAACATACAAATTTCATTAACTAAATTTAATATTATAATTTTGCATGCTTACAATATTCTATTTTAGCTGACGATTTTGGATTAATTCTACTAATAAAATTAATACTGATATCTTCATCAATGCATTGTGGTTGTCTAACAAATTCTTCTGCTATCTTTTCAATTGTTTCTTTTGACATTCTTTGAAAACCTATAAATGCAAATTAATTTATTGTTAAAAATAAATATTATTATAAATATAAATAAATATTTTATATTTAAATACCAGAACTATGCTGTTGGTGATGATCGACATCAAGAGAAATACTTTGAGATCCATCATCAATTCTACCTTTTAACTGACTACTATTAAGTGAAATTTGGGATTCATCAACTACAGCTATATCACAGGTATCTATATCGTCCACTAGTTCTTCATGGTTAACTAGTAATTCTACATTATTATTATGCGACTTGGGAGATGACAATAAACTTAAATCATCTATAGATACTATTTTTTGGGCAATGTGGTTTTCTTGAACAGAACTAGATTGTGGTACTACATAAAATTCATTATCGTCATTATTTAATACATCATTTTCTTTTAATGTTACTTCAATGTAACTTCTCCCATTTTCAGAAAACAGAAAACGATTGTTGCCAGTTTCCAGAATCATATCTTCATTATTTCCTAAATTGTTTACGTAATTATTAGTTTGTTTTGGAATAAATGACAATTGATGTGCTAATGAATTGTTATGTGATAGATTTTCCATAACTGAATGTGTATTAGATACTTGAGACATATCAGTTTTAAGGTTATACAAATTATTTTGAAAATACTGTTCAGGCATCGATACCATAGCATCCACTTCAGACATGTTATTATATTCTGGTAATATCACAGTTTGAGAATGTTTTGTCATTCCAAAATTTGTGGCTTGATTGTCTAAAATAAGATAATTATATCAAACACATACATTATATACACACATACACATATACATATATATAATAAGCTAGGTACCAAGAACTGTCATGGATTGCATATCACTACTTGTAAGTACATCATATGGCTGGCCATTTGTATCAGTTAATACAATATTATCATCCGTAAAGGTATCTTTAATAAAGTCAATATTTTTAAACTTCATACCACCAATCTAAAAAATAATAATTATAATAAAATGTGTATTATATAGAGTTTACTTATAAGTTAGTATGAGTGACATATATGTGGATCAATTCCTTTTATATTATTAATTTTTATAATTACAGAGTTTTTTTAATAGTTAAAACCTAAACCTAACAATAACCAACATTTATTATTTTAATTTTTCAACTCCCACTTATACAAAAATTATAACTATACTACTGACAAATACACAATACTTATTTAATTTAATACTATTATTAGCATTCTATTTTTTAGAAAGTGGATTCAAGTACATAATTTGCTGTCTTTGTCTATCTAGTGAGAAATATTGTAAAATAATCTGACATATTTTCATATTGTTGTAATTATATATTGAATTTAGAAATTTAATCACCTAGATGCTTCAAAATTTAGACATATTTATTTAATAAAAAAAAATTGTCTGACAATAAAATTATAGCATTTTTCATAATTTAAATAACTATAACCTTTTAGACAGATTATTTTACAATATAGATATTGATTATCATGGAATTTAATATCCCTTCTCTATTTTAATTTGATAATAAGTGTTTAAATTCTATATCAGGGGTCACCAACTGGCGGAATGCAGTCCGAATACGGACCGCAAACACTTTTTTTATGGACCCTTATCCACGGAGTAATTTTTAAATTTGTATAATATAAATATAGAAACTATAAATACAAATTTAAAAAATATAAATACCTACTTATTAATGTGTGTAAAATACAATTTGAATAAAGAACTAAGTATAAATACAAATTTATAAAATACATATACCTATTTATTAACATATGTAAATGTCATTGAAACTGTTTAGACCGTGGAAAGTTTGGTAAGTTTCAAAACGGACCCACATAGAAATTAGTTGGTGACCCCTGTTCTATATTAATGTAGATTTTACAGTTTAAGTAATGTAGACATGTAGTTATTTGGCTATATTGGTTAATAAATAGACTAAGACACAAATTTTTTTATCATCATCTTATATTTTTTCCAATATAATAATAATACTAGTCAAATAGGTAATTAAATTAACTTTAATTAAATTATATTACCAAAAAGTGGCCAGTATTTTGTTTTAATCCTGACGGACCCGGTCTATTAATATCATCATCTTGATTAAAGTCATCTTCACACCAATCATTACTTGAATCTTGTTTTAAATCCATCATTGTGTACTACTTAACATATACAATATAGTAAGTAATTATTAGTAAATATGCACAATATAATCATGAATTTTATAATCATACAACTTAAATCATTATAATAGGATGATTAGTAATTACTGTAATACCATTTATTATAAATACTAGTATAAATATTAAATATTAAACAGTAAACATCATAATTCATATTACAATTAAGATATATTAACCTACATTAAATAATAAATATGCCTACAATATAACTGATGACAATAATTTTGTTTCATATTATTAACACTAAAATTATAATCAACAAATAACGCATTTATTTATTAACTATTCAAGTATTTATGCTTCTAATTATATTTATAAGTAGGTTTAAAGAATTTAAAGATACAATTTATTTAAAACAAAACTAAATTTTTTTTATACAATCTAAGGAAAAACACTTGAATTTTTTTATGATTAGGTAACAATCATTTTAATTATTAGATAGTAGATATTAGATTTTTTTACTAATTAATTTATTGTATATATTATAACTACTATATAACTTTATCTTATTCAATTTATTACAATCAACTAATATAAATGAGATTATTCAAAACATAAAAATGCCATACATTATTAGAGTAAGATAACTCATAAACATTAATAGTCATTAACAAAAAATATTGTTAGTTTATTTCAAATATTAGGCGTACTGTACCCAGTAATATATTCAGTTAGAACATTGCTAGAAACTACATTATAAATTACTTTAAGTATAACTTACACTTTGTAAATTGAATTATAATTTATAAATAATTATAAATGTGATCAATTTTATTCCTTAGTAAGATAGTTGTCTTATTTGGATTTTGTTAATTTTGTAGTCAGCAGTCGATAACTTAATCGTTTAATTATTTAAAGTTTTTACTTAACATGCTATATTTACATAATTCATTTTATTTGAAAAAAAAAATAGTGATACATTTTAATTAATAAATAATAAACACGAAGACACAAAATTTACAAATATTTTTAAAACACAATTGTTCTTAATTTATTTATTGATACCACGAACTATGATAAGGAGGACTTGAAACTGAGTCGATAACGATACGTGTATGAAGTTAGTTGCCCAATATTTTGTGATAAGAAACTGTCCGTTACGTATGTTGATATGGTATGCGTGTTATGTTTATTTGGATATAATTATTAATTATAAATTAATTATTAAGGTAATTAGTTCTTGAAGTGATAAAAAATAGTAGGATTCTTTTCATTTTTAAAGAAAAAACGTCACCATCTCTTTTTCCTTATTACTACGTGAGCATTATACATCTCAAAGTCTCAAGTAGTATAGGTACGGTAAAATTTTTGAAAAATTAGTCGTGGACTTGAGGTATTCAGTCCAGGTGCAGGTTTAAAGTAGGCGCAGGTTTAAGGGGCAATGATCCCCCCCCTCTTAGGCCATGCCTGTTTTAAAATTTCAAACTTATACAAGTGCATAAGAAGTTGAAATTGTACATTTCTTATTTTCGTACATTTTATTTAATAAATAACATTTAGCCAGTCCTATAATGATTTATTTATATATGTTGTTATTGTCAATATAACTTTGTAATAGGTATATTTATTTTCATTTTAAATTATAATTATTTACATATTTGAATATTTGATACTTATGTCTAGTAATAATTATAATTGTATCTAACAATACAATTATTACTAATTGAAATTTGTGTTATAGATATAAAAATATTTAATTCGCCCATTCCACCTTGGTAAGTGATAAAAGTCGCCCCTGATTCAATCCCTCTACGTTCCCAATTCGAGCATTGAATTATATAATATAATAAAATTTTACGGTCGGACTGGTTACTGAAGGCCTGACTATAGCAATTGACTTACGAAGGGCCTCAAATTATAATTGTATATTATAACTTATTATACACAAAATACCGATTACATATTTTGTATTATATTATGTCATATTTTTTATTGATAATCATTATATTTACCTATCTACTTGGTTATTTCATATTATTGATAATTACTCGTATTTTTATAATTTTATATTCTCGTGACTTCTAGTACTAAAAAACCATGAAATATGTGCTTTGCAAAATTAAATAAATTTGTAAGTAGGTAACTATTATAATTTATAAACTAAAAATTATAAATTTTAAATAAACAAAAATTAAAAAACAAAAATTTTAATTTAAAAAATTGTAAAATTCTTATAAAAAAATTAATTAATTAAAAATATAATATGTATTATACACCTAACCTTGAAAACTGCACTGTATAATTATGTATTTATGAACATTTTCAAATTTAAACGATCTCCTATTATTGGTCAGAAATGTTTTGTATATTGAGAATGAACGTTCTATATGGACCCATGTGATAATAGCGCACTTAAAGTATGGAACATCACTACTAGAAACATCATCTAGAAAACCATCAAATTTTTCGATGTCTCTTATACCCAATAAAATGCAAGACATTTTTTTCAAAAGTAATAGACCAGTATTTTTGTCTAAAACTTGTTTTAATTTTAACTGTATTTTCAATCTAATTGGACCTCGTATAATTTCAAATCGTTTTTCTATATCGTTAATAATTTCAATATAGTCAGATAATAACAATCCCTGTATTTGTAATTTTTTTAAAGAGGTAGTATTGTAGTAAGAGACAAAAAATTTGATTTGATGACAGTAAGATCTACGTCTATTCCGTTTTTATTGAGATATTTGTAATAGTTTTTAGACACTGAAAAGTCTTAATTTAAACGTGACTTTATACGTTTTTACATTTTACTTTTATTAAATATGAATTTTAAGCAACACTTGCCGCTCAAATCACAAAACTACTTAATTTTTTTCAGATTAACTAATTATATGCAAAAAAATAGCATGATAATTATACAAATAGCAAAAAAAAAAAAACCTTAAAATATGCAAAAATATGTACTAAAAACTTTTAAAGCTGCATTCATTTTAGTATTAAATGGATTTGTAGCTTACTTTGCTATTATTTAACATGCTATAAATAAATATGCAAATGCTAGAAGTCTCGAGCCCTGCTTATAAGTCTTATAGTCTTATGAATAATAGAATAATATTGCATTTATTTTATTTGAAGATATTTTTTATAATTTACGATACAAATTGTTGAAATTTGACGTAGGAAATTAATTAATAAATTTGGTAATGTATTAATTAATTTTATATTTAACCTAAATGTAAGTTAACTGAACACATTGCAATAACACGAAAATTACAAAGAAATATAATTTATAATAAATAACAAATTATAAAAATTTAAGTAATCATAAAATTGAAATGAAAGTTCAAAAAATATTATAATGGGGAAAATCAATTTTACACTAAAATATAAAATTTAAAATTTTTTTTCCATTTATATTAAAAAAAAAAAAGTTTTCAACCCATTTTATATTATAAAACGTGTAAATTACTATAATATCGAGGTTATAAATTTTTGGATTTTGAACAATATTAAGCGTTTTATGGTTGTCGAAAAATCTGGTGTATTTGGTAATTGATTTTCTTTCAAATATCGATTTTTAGTTCGAATAATCTGGTTCTGTAATTCATTTTCACTCAAATATTGATTTCTTTAGTTTTTCGTAAGTACATCTATTTTGACTTTTTATTTCGCTATTACTATTACTATTACTTTCGTTATTTTATATTGAAAAATGTGATATTTACTATAAATTAGATCTGATTAATTTTATTAATTTAGATCTTATTATAGTTATTAATTAATAATACTTGTTTGATAAAAGTATTAACATAGGTGCAATTAGGGAAGAGGCTTAGAACTCTAGTTTCCAAAGTAGCACACCCACAATTTATACATATATATGTAGATAAAACTGTATAATTTTCTATATTGGATATGCTTATTACTTTACGGGGCTTCAGCACTATCTATATTTTTATTAAATTGCGCTCCTGGGTATTAAACAATTTAAACGTTGATAGTTTGGTAAAGGTAAAAAGGATTTTATACCTTTGTTATATTATAATCATTAAGATTAGGGTATCATATTATTTTTTGTGTTTTTTAAGACTTTTTAAGACATTTAAATTACATAATTAAACACGATAACATACTGAAAATATAATATGAAAAAATATGTTCATATTACATGTGTCACATTTATTATAGTAAACTAATTAAAGTGTAATTATAACTTATAATTGTGATTTAATTACGATTTAATTATCTAAGTTGATATCACAGTAATTTTATTCATAACAATAGTAATATTTAGGATTTGTATACAACTACGCTTTTAAATGTACATATTTAATATATATTAAATACATTATAGTTGTTATTGTTATTATTGTTCTTATAACGCTAGAATATAATAAATCTCAACAATCGGTTATATTTTTGTAAAATGATGAAAATATTCTTTTCTAAACATTATGTAATACTAAATTTCTTTTTAAATGAACAGTAAAATAATTTTTGATTGCTTTCATTTATAAACATATTTTGTTAAATTATTATACTATGCGACTCATATTTGAGTCTTCAATATTTATATCATAACTTGTGTAATTAAAATTGAAATACAACAATATTATCAATAATATGAGTTTTGGATATAGTTGATGACGTTGATGTACACATATATATTAAATTTATATTTCAACTATAAGTATATATAAGGAGATCTCAACTAATTATAAAGAAATGTAGGTACTTATTTAGTACAAATTCCTTATTTTTATATGGTAGATTTGTAATCTTATAAAGTTTAAAATGATATGTACTATTAGCAATTGTATAATATAACCGTAGTTATTATGTTTATTATAGGTATATTAAACACATTTATCAATAAAATTGTCTCAAGTACGATTAGAGGTATAATAATGAAACTGTTTAATAAGGTATTTTTAAATATATCTATAATTTAAAAAATATATGTCAGGTATATCCGTTTTTAAAAATATAAACTTTGTGATAAATAATAATCAATTATAAAGTATAATCAGAATATTAAACTTGATACTTAAGTTCTTTAAAAAAATTATACTTTCCATTAATATCTAAAGTTTGTGTTTAAATCTTTATAAAGTGAAAGTGAAATGCACAATATGATTATTATTTATTATTAATGCAGTTTGAATTATGCACAAACTTTTCAGATACCTACCACTAATTAAGAAATCTAAATAGTATCATATAAAATAATATTTAGGTACTAATTATAAGTTATACCGAAAAAAATATGTTTACAAAGAAAGCATTTAGAGTTAAAATAAAAAATAATTTGTAGACAATACAACACTGTAGTAAAAAAAAATAAAAGTTATTAATTTCTTTCGAGCGAAATAATAGTAAAATTTAATTAATGATGACAATAATAATTATTTAATTAATCATAAGTTTGGATTTTTAAAGTTATTTTTTTATCTTAACTAGTTATAACAATAAATAAATAAATATATTAAATGTGAGGTGGTATACAAATATAATATTCAACAATGACGCCAGGCAGATATTACTACTCAGTGGGGTACGTATGGATTTCTAGAGTTTTAACTTTCTATAAAATTTCTTCCAATTTTTTTTTTATATTAACAGCATAATTCATTACCTAAAATTTATCATATTTTTAGTTTTTACTTTTTTAGTTTTGATAATTCATTCCCATTAAGTATAAGTTCTTAAGACAAATATAAAAATTAGCAATTTGAATTATTTTGTATTTTTGAGTTGGTATTTTTTACTAGTGTTATAATAGGGGTTTGTGAAGGCAAAACCATCAACGGGTTTTATCATCAATCTTTAGTGAAAACTTTAACCGAACTTGAATCTTGTGTACACTACTGTTACTATTACAGTATTTACTATTTAGTACGATTGATTAGGTATAATTATTTTTCTATATAATAATATGCTTATAGATACGTTAATATTATAAATTATAATTCAAGTCTTAATCGTCATCGACACTCGATAAGATATACGGAAACTGACCATCTATTCTAAGGAATATTCACCTTAAACTTTGAAAAAATGAAAATATAATTTTTGATCTGTTTTATATTCTTCATCAGGATTATCTTCATTTTGTGATTGTTCTTTATTCTGTTTTTCTTCTTCATTATTTGGTTCTTCTCCATTTTGTGGTCCTTGTTCATTATTTGGTTCTTCTTCATTATTTGGTTCTTCTTCATTATTTGGTTCTTCTTCATTATTTGGTTCTTCTTCATTATTTGGTTCTTCTTCATTAT
>CM023358.1:14709094-14743476 GCA_013282895.1 Eriosoma lanigerum
TTGTGGTTCTTCTTCATTATTTGGTTCTTCTTCATTTTGTGGTTCTTTTTTATTCTGTTGTTCTTCGTTACTTGGTTTTTCTCCATTTTGTGGTTCTTCTTCATTATTTGGTTCTTCTTCATTCTGTAGTTTTTCTTCATTATGAGGTTCTTCTACTTTCGGTATTATTTTTTCATTCTGTGGTTCGTTTTCTTTATGTAGTTCATCTTCATATTCATGTTTTTTTCCTAGCGGTTTTTGTTTTAGTTCTGATGGTATTTTATTATTTTCTGACGGGTTTTTTTTATAATGTGGTTTATCTTTATACTCATTATAATTTTCTGCTGCGTCATCATAATCTGATATATTTTTGTATTTTTGTTCTTGTTGTCCTGAGGTGACTTTATTGAAACAAAATATAATGACTACGATTAATATAATCTAAAAAAGATAAAGTGCACTGAATTAATTAAACGTATTAACAATACGTTAAACATTGTATTGGATGATTAGATGCATTTAAATTTTAAATGCACCCTATTTATCTACCCACATAACCGTTTATTAAATAATTAACAACATAAAAATTTGTTTTCTCTGTTTAACTTCTAACCTGGTATTATAGCGTACAATATAAAGTGCATATGACACATTCAGTATCATTATGCCATTATCTAGTTAAGAGGACGCTTATACTCTTATTTGTATCTACGTTAATATAGGTTAGTTATCCATTTCATAAAATATCGTGTGACAGTGGCGGCCATTTTAGAAAATATATAAGTTGTTTAATATATAAAGACCACTCACCCCATTCAGCATGCACCTACCTATATTTAATATAATTCATTATAACAAATTAAACAACATTATGGTTGGAATATTATGTTGATTACGTGATTATTTTAATTACTAAAATTTGTTATTTTTTACACATTGTTTTTATAAGTTTTAAATTATAAATAGTAATATACTTAGTAATTTCTCATATTATGGTACCCACACTGTGTAGGAGATCTTGTTTAAGCAAGACTTTTACTGCAGAATAGCCGCTAATGTGACGTCTGATAATAAGTTACGGCGTGTTAAAAAACATATAAAACTTAATACAACTTCGATATATTTGATAAAACAGAATATTCCCTCCAAATACGCTTATTTTTTAATTTATTAATATATGTTTATATTCTAAATTTAACCTAAATACAATCATTCAACTTTCGCGTTGCTATAATTTTGCTATATTCCCTATTAGAAAAAGAATATGTAAAAATAATATACTAAAATAAGGTTTTCGTTATCTCTTTGCGTTTTATAGTTGTATTTTATGATTCTTAAAAAAATTTTATTTTAAAAAAAGTAAAACGGAATCGTGTTTTACCCAAAATATTCTTTGTAATTTATTTTCTGATAGTTTTTACTTACAAAGTAAGTAAATTGTAAAGTAAAATTGTTTATCTATAAACAAATCACAATATTGGTCGATTATAATATTATTTTACAAATAATTTATAATATCACTGGTTAATATTTATGTAATAGGTTTATGATACTATACAATATTAATAAATATTAAATAATAATAAGATATTATTTTAAAACATACCAAATATCTGAACCCCATGGCTTTATTTGTTTGTTTAAATTGAAAACTAATAACATTTGTATCCGAAGAATCGATTTGTAACAAACAATTTTTCTGTTTAAAAATTTTATGTTAGACTGTCTCGTTTTTGACATGACCTATTGATACTTAAACACGCTCATGAAATCACAGATGTACATAATAATCTTGAAATGTCCCCACTAGGTAATCAACAACTAATACTATGTATCTAATATAATATAACATATTACTATCAAATAACCAGCGTATTTATAGCGGGGAGTCGGCAGAACGGGTTAAATCCCCCACCCATAACCAATAACTAATTAAAAAGTTCTATCAATAACATTATTTAAGATTTTTTATTATAATGAATGTACAAAACATGTTTAATTTTATTTTTTTGTACTTTAATTTTTTATATTATAAAACAAGGGGGTGTTCAGTTTTATGAAAGCTTCCTAAAAAAAAAAAAAAAAAATCTAAACCTTTATAAATTGTTAAATATGCTTCTGCACAAAACACAGAGCGTACAGAAATGATAATAATATATGATAATAATATCAAAGAATAAAGATCATTAATTTAAAAAAGCTACATTCCGTTGTATAACGTATGTAATGCGTACATTTACTGAATATTTTATTACGAATAAAACTGAAAGTTAACGAATAAATCCTAATATTTTAATGGAAATAATATGTATATATTATTATTTGTATTTTATTTATCTATATTAACTAAAATTTTCGCAGACTTTTGTAAATATAAATCATACTTCTTATGATGTAATATGTACAGGGTGGTTACAATGTCGTGTTTTAAAATAATGAAGATAACATTATAAATGTATGTAATACTATTTTTGAAACATGAAACTATGATCAACCTATATATTATATAATTATGGTTATTGTGTATTTTTTATTATAGGTACCTTATTACTGTAATTATATACCTCGGTAGGTATTGAAAAATTAAAAATAACTAAAAATAATTTATAGATTTAGATAATTTTTATTCGTACTACAGATTTATTCACTTTTTATGTATTATATACTGACTCATTTCTGACTGCTGTAGGGTGTTGCGAAATAGTCTTTGTGTTATTAATTTTGTAAGTAACATAAATTTACATTTTGTAAAATTAATTGTATATGTATTCTACAAATTAAAGATTCAACAGATTTCACGTAGTTTAATTTAATATTTAAAAAAACAATTATAATAATAGGTATAAAAGATTTTTCAAATAAAATTTAAATATTAATATAAGAAAGCTTATCAAGAATATAATGTAATGCTATTATAAAGAGAACTGCCAATCAATATTTGATTTTTCAACAATCGATAACTAATTTTATTTATAGATAAATATTAAATAGTATTGTACAATTATTGTAATTATATTATTCTAAAAAAATGTTTACACTAATAATTAGTATAAATACTATGGCCTTAAAACTTAAATCGTAGTAATATCACTGCATGATTTGTAACTTGCGAACAAATAATTGTGTGTTGTTGATTTAATATTATATTATACCATATAAAATGTCGAATTCGACTATGTTTTATTTGCGTATCTTATTTTTGGTACACACAACCAATTGCAGTAATTTTCTCAATAATTATGTCCAATTAAAAATATAATTATCTTTCTAACTTCCATGTTTAATTTTGTTAATAGTTTTTAGATAATATTAATTGTATTAATATAATGTGTAATGTTGGGTAGGGTATGACTACGAAGATTGTAACATATTATAAGTGCACGCATTTAAATATTGACTGAATCAAAAGTAGACAGTCTGATATATTATTTTCGTTTGCTACAAATCATTCTTGCGGACACAAATTTATATTTCTTAAATCGGTAAACAAATAACATTCAAACGATGTATACAAATTTGGTAAGTAACTATTTTTTAATACAATTATTTGTCTTATCTGTGTAAACTTATTTCGCTTATAAAAAAAACTCAATACAATACCTAAATAGAAGAAAATATCTAGTAATTTTATTCACTGAGGGAGAGTTCTAATTTTATTAATATGTATTACCTGATGAGATTAATTTTTATTAATTTACTTATTTTTTGTAGAAAATTACATATAGTTTTATTTTTAATCAGTGTAACAAACTTGTAGATTTTTGAGTCTATGAGTCGTACAATAGCTAAATACTTATTTTAAGCTTAAAATATTTCATAAAAGGAAAATCTTATCATTATTTATTTTTCAAACAGCAGAATGTTTTTGTGAATGTATTGCTTATAATTTAAATAACTTGATAATAAATATTAAGTACAATTTTGTCTACCATTGAAATGTATAGATAAGTATAAATTAGTACTCACATGTATTATATAGGTATTATACCGGAATTGTATCCAATCATCTACACTGTACTCTATACTATACTTTATCAACTTTAATAATTGTACAAATATCTGTATCGGATCACTTATTCACTTAAAATATGATCATTAAACATTTAATATTAATTGAACTAGGTTTTATTCTAGGTTAATAAATTAACCTGAAATCAAGCTTTCTATCGAGTCGTTAACGGATAAATCATATTTTCATTATTTTTAATTAATTTGTATAAATTGTATATATATATTGATATATACTTGTATATTATCAAAAATAAATATTCAAATTTATATTTGTATAATGTTTATGAAAATCTAATATGTGTACGTTTTATATAACGATAAATATCATTTTAAGTTTACGCTGATCGCAGTGGTGTTTGTCATCAACAATGTACACGCGAAGTCAATAGCGAAAAATCCGCCAGTGACTAAATATACCACATCAAGCGATGATACGACAGAATCCGAAGACACCTACGATGAATCAACAACACCTCCAGACAACATAACATACGAGGATGAGATACTTAATGAAAACCTCACACCAAATGACGATTCGGAAATTGATCCTGACTCCACCACGCCGCCAGAGTTAGATAAATTTTCCTTGGATTACACCACACCATTCAATCTACCTGAAGATACATCCGATCAGTTTATTTTTAATACAACTCCAACAACCGTAAATTCACTTGAAACTAAAGCAACTAAAACTAATAAAGTTTCGTTAAATTCTGAAGAAACCACACCGAATAATAACTCGTTTTCGAGTATTACAACAGTCTCAAATACTACAAATCCGTTAGATAATTCAACACAGACCGAAAATACGACTCCATCTGAAGGGTACCGGATCAGAATCAAGAAACTTTTAGGGTTAGATCAGCTATACTAAACCTAAACTGAACAAACCAATAATAATAATTTATATTTTGGATAATATTAGAAATTTTCATTGTAGTCATCAGTAAAATAATAATACAATAATTTTATATAAAAAAAAAAAACATAATTATCTAAACTTGTATATTAAAACCATACGCAATACTATTTATAAATGTCATATTATAATTTCTTACTTTTTCGATGTTTTATTTATATATGTTTCCCTTGTTTTTCATTGAAACCTTAAATACATTGTTTATTTCGTATTTCTTGTAATTGTTGTTATTTTTAGCTAAATAAATTACTATGTTATAAGATGATGAATCCCTATAAAAACAACATAACAAAATTATTATTTAAAAAAATATAACATAATTTTTACTAACTTAACAAGGAATTAAATTATCTGTGTCATCCACCAATTACATTCTTATTAGTTCTTGGTAAATGATGTTTAGCCAAATCATAACAATTTCACTAATATATTGAATAAATAAGTATCCTATGATTTTTTTTTTCGATGAGTCTTCATAATAATCTATTAAAGACTGTAAAATTTGTTAATTTTTTACACTAAAAGGTGTGTTTAATAGTTTAAAAACTGACATAATATTAGATTCAAGCATATAAGACTGAAAACATTAAAAATAGTGTGGAAAACTTGAAATTCTATTATACTTTTCAAGGAATCTATTTGTTGAATTTCTCTCCAAATACATTGAGAAAAATGAAAAAATCAAGAATTTTTATTCGTATCTGGAAATACAAAATTAAATGTATTAATACTACTTACAATTCAGTCATGATAAAACATGGATTCAGAGCTAGAATATCTATATGTTCGTATGCTTTAATAGCAATTTCTTATGCGACTTGTGATTTATTGAATAAAACTGTATAAATTGTGGGAAGTATTATTTTATCCGAAAGAACACAATTCGTATAAACTTAAAAAATTTTTACAATGAAATATTTTAAAATGTTACATCGTCAATTTAGTTTTATCATTTTTCCATCAATTTTATATTATAATAATTAGTTTAAATTTTTAAAATATTAAAATATAATTTTTTTTATTACCACTATCATATTATTATTTGTGTAATGGTTGCTATTAAATAGTTAGTGTATATACATTTCCAAACGTATTTATAATAATTATAATTCGATAAAGTTGACTTTTATTAATTTTTACTTTTGATCCATTCGTCTAAGTAGAATTTCAATAAATCATTGTTAATGTTACCATGTAGTTAAAAAAAAAAATAGTAAAAATAATTTACACATTTATATTAATAGAATTGTAAAATATAACATAATTTATACTAATCTCTATTAATATTTATTTTATTTCTTAGTATGATAATATACAAAATATTAATTAATATTTCTTTACATATATTAAATATTTGACTAATTATAATTATGTTAATCATCAAAAGTAACGGACAAAATATTATTGGTATTATATATACGTACCATTTTAATTATTTTCCATTTAAATTTTGAAATATAAAATGAATCAATTACATTTTTTATGCTTAAATAATAATAATAATAATAATAAATTTTATTCTGTAATTTTCTGAAATTAATAAACAATGACATTTTTTTTACTAATTATTTTAAACGTATTTATATAATTACGATGATTAAATATAACGTAATTTGCAGCTTAGAATATTTGTGTCGCCAATTATAAATAAAGACACAGTATTGCATCCAATTTACAATTATTATATTATTCATTTTATATTTACATTACATTTTAAATTTATTATTTTGATTTTATAGTTTACTTTTTAATGAATGCAAATTGCATAATTCTGTAATATTGTTAGGTGATAGATATAAAAAAGAGAACATTTAATATAAATATAACATTTTGAAGACTATATTACATTATTAATATTATAGTGTTTCACTAGTAGGTATTATTAAATAATTTGCTCAATTTAATAAAATAAATATAACATAATAACCTATTATTTGAAATAATATTATATTCTTTTTGGGTGTGGTTGTTTTATTGTACAATGTATTAAATCTAATGTACAATGAGTCATATTTTTTTATAGTGATGTTATTGTTTCGACAAAAGACATCCAGATAAGTAGAAACATTAGGTTTAAACTATTGAATGGTCAACGAAATATCTTAATTGATAAATTAAGTTTGTGTTCTGAAATTAATATCAATCACAATTAAAATATGATTATATGATTATTAAAAAGCATACGCACATCTTCATATTTGGAAATTAATTACAGATTGTACAATTACGTTAAAATTGTATTGTAAACACGTATTGTAAAATATTTTATTTAAACAAAAATAACTTAAAATGATTAAAGCTATTTTTATATTTATTTAATGTTTTTAAATTTTATTTCTATAATTATAATAATTATTTTATTATAAACTGTGTACAATTCTAACCTATATGAAACCTTAAAGATTATAAGACCCAAGCAGTTTTTATAGGTAGATTTGTTTACATTTTATAAGCTTTAAAAATTATAAATTATATACTAACTAAATATTATTGTTTAATTTCAAATATATATATATATATTAAATTTATGGGTTATGAATAATTCATTTTTAGAACTATTTTCAATAAAATGATGCTACAATATTGTCTTAAATTATAGTAACTCAAAAACTATTATTTGAAATAATTTTGATTTTAGTTATTATGATTTTGATTCATCAGAATAGAAAAGAGCTAATTGATAATGTTAATAAAAAAAAGAAATATATATTTATAAATTAAAAGAATAAACAGGTTTGTATCGTTAGACCATAAGTATTAACATACATATACAAGTATGTATTTTAAAATAAAAATATTTATAAGAAGACATTGGAAAATGCATGCGTAATTAATAATAGTGTAAAGTAGGGATAATTATTGTATTGGATGTCGATAGCATCATCTATAATATAATATAATAGATAATTATAACCTCGTACTCGACACAATATTGAAATTGTCTATTGTTATTATTTTGTATTGATGTATGGCATTATCGCAGGAATTATATAAATATGTATTATATTATACAATAATTATAAATTTGGGATTCAAACCATTCAGTCGACCGAATAAAATAGTATTTGTGGACGTTTATGCATGCACGTAAATTATTAACGTGATCCTACGTTAGGTTTTTAAAATATAATTGTTCAATAGTTTAAATGGTTTTATAATTTTTTAAAAAGCTATTTCCGGTCATTCCGACTAAATACCGTTGGGAAACTTTTGAGACCCACGAAGAGCAGTTTTGTGTATTTATTTAGAATTCGGTATTTTGAATATTAATATAAAAATACATATTAAAGTATTTAAAATAGAAATACTGGGAAAATGTATTTTTAACTAACTCCTAATTTTTACTCTTCCTGGCACGTGGCTGAGGGGTGGCCCGAGGTGATCTGGCCATCCTATTATTTGGATATTTAAAATCAAATAATACGAGAAATTTTAAATTTTAAATTAACAAAATATATACGTATAACTCTTATGTACATATTATATCATACAATTTTTGTCACACACAAAATTATCAGTAATTTATTATACTTTATCACGATTACAATCTGTGCTGTCAGTTAGCACTACTACTACAAAATATTATTATTATATTGAATTATATAATCCCACGTTTACGTTTTTTATATAGTTAGTCTATAAGTAATATTATAAAAATTAAATTGTATTATAAATGTTATAATCACAGTTTGTATCAT
The DNA here is from genome assembly GCA_013282895.1 of Eriosoma lanigerum. Classification (NCBI taxonomy): domain Eukaryota; kingdom Metazoa; phylum Arthropoda; class Insecta; order Hemiptera; family Aphididae; genus Eriosoma; species Eriosoma lanigerum. Next base: position 14,717,702 of record CM023358.1, read on the forward strand.
ACTATCACCGTAGAGCAGTGTACCTAATACACACATCATTTTTCGCGTTTAATAAATATGAGAACAGATTCAGAAATATTATTTACAAATAATATTCTAGAATCGTCAGTCATAGAAAAATTGAATTAGTCTGGACATACTACTTTTTTTCAAAAAATATATTATGAAGCTTTAAATATGTGCAAGGAAAATAATATATCACTACCCTGTGATAAAAGTTTCAAAAAATTCAAAATTTTTAAGAAAAAAAAGTTCCCCAAAAATATAAATCATTTTTTATTGATGAGAATGTTTCTTTCGAAAGTAATTCAGTGAAATCAAAAGATGATTTTCGAGCTAACTTATTTTTTCCAATTTAAGATCAAATTATTAATGAGCTTGCAAAACGATTTATAAACAATATGTTCTATCGACAGTTTACATCCAAAAAGTGTAAAATGTTTAAGTTTTAACGATCTGAAACCATTAGTGCTACATTATAAATTAAATATTAATATATTGGAAGCAGAACTTAAAATATTACCAAATACAATAACACTAAAGAATCAACAAGAAAATAAAATTCAAATTTCGAATTTAATGAATTTTGTTGAAAAGTAAAATTTTATTAGAAAAGTATAAAGTTTTTTAATGAAACATACAAATTAGTTGTAATAGCAATAACTATTCCTGTTTCAAGTGCAGCTTCTGAAAGAACGTTTTTCTGCCTAAGAAAATGAAAAACTTATTTGCGAAATAAAATGACAGATGATCGACTTTCAAATTTGGCTATGATGAACATCGAAACAATAAAAATAGCAAAATCGTTAGATATAGAAGAAATTATTGACAAATTTGCTTCAAACGATAAATTATTTTTGTTTAATCCTATATTTTTTTATTATAAATCTATTTAATGATTTTATTTATTAAACAAAAAAAACTAATTATTTATTTTTTATTTATATTATAAAATTTGATATATTTATTAACTGTAAAATATTACAAGAATAAGTTATAACATTTAAATAAAAAATGTTTTTATAAGGTGGACATAACATGCCTCCCTATAAAAATGTTGGCCACTATTAGGCTCCCCCACTTGTATAATTCTAGCTACGTGCTTGTACTCTTCTTATGTTTATTCGCATTAACATACAATAATTAACCCAGATAACTTATTCATACGAACACATAAAAAAAGATATAATTTACACTAAAAGTTCTACTATCTAATAAAGTAGATAACGTGACAGTAATTTTTCAAAGTTGATAAAATGAGACAGGTGACTTGTGTTCTAAGGGGATTTAAGCCTGTTTGTTTTTGTATGATATACAGGTGATATATGTACATTTAGACGTTTTCTACTTCCAACGTACTGATTAAGCTAGTAAAGTCTCATTGATAAAATAAAGAATATCCTTAATTTTAAATCTTTTTGGTTTTAATCTTTTAATTGTAAAAATATAAAATTGAAAATAGGTCGACATTCAATTAGCAAATATTATTAGACAAAAAATGAAACTTTGATCTAAAATAAACTTTACGATGTACGATCAAATTTGTTTCCTGAATCTTTATCCTAACAAATCTACCAACAACCAATACTAATGACTTGGTATTTACGTTTAACACACAAATATACCATTTAGGCAACACAATCAATCGTTTCCAATTCACATAAAAATATAAAAGTTATAATAGTTATTAACAACATTATAGTAATAAATAAGTTGTGTTGAATTTTGTATACAGTAATGCACCTATATTGCCTATACAATACGCCGTCTCACGTGTATATAAAGAAACTTACGACATAATCAATACTTAGTCAGTACATATACGCTACTATTATTCGTTTATATTATGAAACTATTGAAACCGGCCGCCTGCCGAATTTCTGAGTCATCTTAAATGAATAACAAAGTTTTATGATATCATTTCGATTTATTGAAATACATGATAAAATATGTAATATGTAATTATAAATACAATTTTTTAATTTGGTGGCCTGAAAAGGGCTGTATTGTAATATGGCCCCAAATTGAATATATTAAGTAATCAAAGTATAGTAAATGAAAGTTCTAAAATTTTGTTGTCATTGAGTATTAGGTACTTATCAGTCTATTACTTTTTAATAGAAAACTTTATTATTTTATATTTTATATTTTCTTTTAAATACGAGTAGATTTATATTTCGCACGAAATAAAATATGCTTGACAAAATACGGAAATATTAGACATTCATCTCACTTTGATTGCTAAAAACAATTTAAACTAATAACAATTCGATATCATTTTATTCTATTATTAATTGTTATAATATATAATAAAAATAACGATTGAATTTATATTTAAAATATGTGTTGATAATTATACAATTTACAAATTACAATAACATATTAAAAAGACTCATTTTTAAGTATCTAAAACAATTGTTATTTTAATTTAATTTGATTGAGTATAATGAATAATTATATATTAAAAGATTTGAAATCCATTTTTGTTTAAAATTAAAAATATGGAAACAATGAAATGTATTATTATGTATCGTAATAAAAAAAAACACTTTGAATACACATTATTCGTATCATTTATTAATATATAATTTATTTAATTAATCACATAAATTTAATTTTTTTCCGGACACGACTTGCAATTAAAAATAATAATATTAGCTCATTACATTTTAAAATAACTGCAACTAAACTAAATGAATTTTATTTTATCTTGATAAAATGATAAATATATACCTACAGATTTCGACAAGATTTAAATTTTAAAATCCAGATAGTGAATTCTGTTTTTATATTTTTATATTAGAGAATAACAAATAATGGTGCTATTAAAAAAAAAAAAAACTATAAATAAACAAATGCATTTAGTGAGGTACGAATTATATAACATTTAAAAAATAAGTTTCATTATATTATGTTAAATGTTTGTATTTTACCGTTTGCACTCAGAATAATAAATACTTACCCTAATTACACTAAGTATAGATATACGTTCAAAGCGTTTATCTGTTTGAAAATATAATTTATTGTTATCTTTAATTAAAAATGTATAGTAGTAAATATTAGGTAGCCTTATAATAATAATTAATAAAACATAATTTAAACATATTGAATACTAAAAATACGCATTTCTATCTATTTTTCGTTTATAAAATTATTATAAATATAAGTAATTGTACCACGTATTTAATAATTTATGTATAATTATTTCATTTTAGTACAAACAATCGGTTAACATCAGTCATTGTTTGTATTTGTAACATAATAGTATTATCTTATAGTTGGTACCTAACTGATTTCCAAAATGTAAACAATGGTTCACAAATCGCAATAAAGAACTCGCTTTCACATCTGTTACGAAACTGTTATTATACAAACAAAATTTGAATTTCCATTTTCAAGAGGAATATATTTTTAAATGAGATTCGATAGTAAATTCAAAGGAGACTACTTCAATTCACTGAATATACAATAGTTTTTTCTATAATATAAAGTAAAAACTGTGTATCTAAGTTACATATTTTATATAGTAAAAGCAACGTTCTGACGTATTTTCTGTAAACAATTTTTTATAAAAAATAAATCTAAATTGGCGGTATAAATTATACATTTATATAAATATAAATATGTAATATTTGAAATGAAAAGAAGTACCATGGGAATTAAATAATAATGTTCGTCATTTGTCCTAAGTCCTGACATAATGTTTGGAACCACGAGAATAATTCAATGACCCTCAGAGTATGATCTTCGGTACACGACCTATCCATTGCCAGAAAAATTATATTAATAATATTGCGAACTTTTATTTTTAGATTAATAAATTAAACATTTTATCAGAAATTATTTGCTGGAATATTAATCATTAAAAAAAGCAAGGTAAACAAAATTTAAAAAAATTCTTGTTAACAATATTCATATTTTATATACTTGAATAAGCAACTATAAATAATGTCTCAGGCGATACCAATATTTCAAATGTGCTCCGCATCTTCACTATGATTTACAGGTACTGTATTCTCGTTTTACAAATTACGTATACGCTATATTAGAATTTGCGCACTCTATTAAGTATGTTAATCCTGTCTCATAATAATTTATATGAAAAAACCATGACCGACTTTAGATAAATATTATTAAATAAGATAAAGTTCTATTATTATCTCATGATTATAAAACATTATATTGCCTTTCCTATTGATGATGTACAAGATTTTACTGTTTTATACCACTAAGTAGTCAACACGCAAATATATAAGCCACTATACATTTAGCTTTTAAATAATAATGAAAACAATAACGTAAATCAATTATAAATACCTAACTAGATAATAAAATAAAGTATATTTAAATGTAATTTTATTTTTTAATTTAAAATTAATTAAAGCTTTAGTTATTTAAGTGAATATATTATTTTATGTTTTACTTATATACATGCAATTAATTTAATGTACGTAAACACTATATTGTTTCAAAATATCTTTCAACATACCTAGAAGTATTAAACTAAGAATTTTAATCTGATTTTGAATCTCTAAAGACTAAAATTAAGAAATTCATGACCAAAAGCTTGTGTTGACTATATATTTATTTCATATTATATATTATATTATTCAATGTAATCATAATTTTGTATAATCAAATTTCAACTTTCAATTATATAATAATAGGTACCTATAGTCTAAAAATAGCATTAAATTATAAAAATATAAACTAGTATAACTAATAATTATAGATCCAATAAAAGAAATAATAAGAACTAATACGCTCAGTAAGTATTTTATTTTATATGGACTTTAAAAAATTTAGTTATATAATTAACAAATTGTAAATATATAACACTAACACATTTATATTTTGTATAATATGTAAGTATTATTGTTGTCCGATTCATGCGTAAAATGAGTAGTTATTTTATGGGTACAGGTAACTAACAGTGACTTTATTGCACTATATTTAATGATTAAGTTTTGTTAAAAACGTCAAAGATTTTTACTGGAAAAAAGACTATAACTAAATTATAAATATTAAAATTCCAAACCAAAAACACTAATGAAAATATAAGGTTGTTGAAAGTAGTTGGAATTATTTATTTTTTTAACTAATACGAAAAAAAATGAATTATTTATTTTAGTATTAATATTAAATTAAAATGTATAAATATTTTTAAATAATTAACTTAATTTCTAGGTTATGTAAGACGAAAAATAAATATTATTTTATTAAATTGTTTGCATCCGCAATTCTTTAAACTTTAAAGTATATAGGCTTGCATATTCAGAACTTGTTAACATTTTATTATTTTTTTTCATTATATTTTAAATAATTTTAAAAGTTATTTATATAACTAATTAAATAACCATTTTTAGATAATTGCAATATGATATAAATTATCATTGACTATTTATTTATGTAACATGTAATATTGATGTAAATAAATAGATTTTTATTTAAATACTAAATAATATGTTTTTTTTTATTTTCTTTAATAAAAGTTTTGTAAGAAAATATGAAAACATAATTCGATAAGTAATATTATTTTTTGTTGAAAGTTTTTATTAGGGTTTTCTTTCATAAAAAACTAAAATAAAAATGCGACTTTTAAGTAAATATTGTTGAAGTACGTATGATTTGATCGCCGACTTAGTAATATCAAAACAAAAAGTATACCTACTATCCTAATCTTGTTTACAATTTTTATAAAACCTCGAAATGAATTTAATAACTAATTTAATTTATTTTATCTTTATTGAATATAAATATGGTTTATAAATATTTATTATTTACTAAGTTATATATTATTTTTATTTAGTATAGGAATACGTGGTCTACTATGTAGTATTAACATATATGGTACAATTCTATTTTTATATGTCATATAATATTTTTACAATTAAGTAATGCTATTGTTTTTTTATGTTTGATATTAAGGTAAATAAATAAAATTATTATATTACAATATAAATAGGCATATAATCTAATTACCTATAAAATGTGTATAATAAAATAATAATCGAGTATTAATATAATCAAAAATAGAATTGAATTGAATAAATACAGTCCTTGGTAATAAACTAATATTAATAAAAGATATAAAGTTTATGTTTTTAAGAAATATTTATCGAAAATAAATATCATAGAAAAAACTATTAAAATCATAGGTAATAAAGGAATGGATACGACAATAATGTAATAAGAATCATTGGCGTGCGCAGACTTTTTTTCCAGGAGATGTCAGTATATTTAAAAATAGTTCCCTTCAAAAAGATATAATTAATATATTTTTTTTCAGAATTACAAAGTTTATAAAATAATAATAATATGTACAATTAAAAATATAATTTTAAACAATTAAAAACAAGCTGACTCCACAGATGAGATGGCATGGTATACCCATCATCCCCCCTACGCACGCCTATGATAAGAGTTAATGATAAGTTTTGTTTTATATAGAGTGGTTATTTAAATAGAAAAGTACTCTATATCATCTGTTTATCTCGTAATATTATATCAATTGAATATCGGTGTCCTTTTTTTCCCCGCATTCCTGTATGAATTTGTTATAGACTTGATCTATACATTTCTTTATATTGTTTAAATTTAAGTCATAATTTTGAACATGATTGACTGAGCTGACAACTAGTGTTACAGCTTACATTAGTTACAGGAAATGCGGTCAGTGACTACAGAAATTAAATTATTTCTTCAGTTGAAGAATCGTTGTTGTAGAATTTTAATTTCTTATAGGTTAGCTATTCGTATTTGTTTTTTATTTTATTAGTATGCCGTCCGTTCGGCTAAGTATTTTTAAAATTATAACTTAAATAAGTTTATCAAATAATATGCAATTAAAATGTAATAAAGAAATACCCTTAAGTAGGTCATTGCAATTAGAAAAAAAAAATACAAACAAATTAAACATTCAATATTTCAATAGAAGACTCTTTTGATATAAAAGATAAAAGAGTATGAGTAAATTTGACATTACACTAAAATATAGGCCAGCTAAAGAAGTAAATAAGTTATATTTTATTAGTGAAATATATGTATATGTATACATTTATAAATAATATATATTATGTATGGAAGTTGCGACTTGTCGACTTGATCACTCTGTATAACAAAAATATACGTATTGAAATAAACGTCACTTTAATACTTTATAAAATAATTTGGTGTATATACCTATATTAGGTCATACACCTAGCCATTAGTACAAGGATATTAATCATCAATTATCAAATGACCTGTCGTTTCATTTTTCTATGGTAGAATTTTGTCGTATCATACCGACAATATTATATTTATATTGTTTTAACCTAACCATTTTTAATAATATTATTCATTAATGAGTGCGTTAAGTACCTATTTAGTCTGTAATTAAAAAAAATATGATTTATATGTATAAGGTGTTTTTTGTTTGTATAGTTCATTATTTTTTTCTTGCCAAATATATATTATGTTGTGACTTGTGAATGTTAAATTCGGACTAGTATTTCGTTTTTCATAGATACTTAAACGTTATTTTTATTTAAAATTACTTTTCTTAAAACTGACAGTAAGACATAACAACATATTATTCAATTGTATATAATATATAAATATATTAGGGTGGTCCTTATTTATATAGATGAATTTTTTTTTTTTGATGTATGAAAACACATTTTCGGGTAGAAATAATAGTTTGATTATCACAAGTAGGGTATGCTTTCGGTAGAAAATAACGTCTAGTTGGTACTTTATTTAGCTTATTTTTCGAATTTCTTCGAGTTTTTTCTTGAAAGCAGAAAGACTACCGAAAATGGCGGAAAATCGGCAAAATTACGGTTTCTGTTATTTTAAATTTTAAATTATTAATTTTACAACATAAGTATTGAATATAAAATATTATTTTTTATCGATATTTTTAGGTTCTACAATTCAAATATACCATATTTAATGAAATAAACTTGAAAAATAGTCTTTCTAATATAAAATATCCTATTGGATATTATATAAGAAATATATTTAAATATTACATAAATCCTATAGAACAATAAAATGATTAATCCAATTATAATTGTATTAATTAGCTTTTTTAGGAAATTAAATTACATATATCTTTGAAAAAATAAATTTTGATATTATTGTATTGTATAATCATTTTTTCCGTATGTTAATTATTCTGAGGTCATCAAAATATATTTTCTATAACCGTTGCATTTTAATATTATTGAATAATAATCTTAATATAGGTAATATGTAGGTATTTGAATGTTATGACGTATTTAACGATGTCAAAGAATTTACTATTTTATTCTACTATTGGAATGTTGGTGATCTTGTCAGTCGTGGACGGGTATGTGTGGGCGTCAAATTAATAACAATAATAATAATATAATTATTATTATTATTATTATAGCACATTTGTGGAGGCCAAAACTTCATCATATTCCATTTATGAAATACCATCCTGAATTTATCCAAAGTTTCTAAAAATAATTTTAAGTTCAAATGTTTAATAAATATCCCTACTCATCTATTTGCATAACTGAATGAACCTTTCTACTCTGAAAATCTCTGTAGTATAATGTAACACATGGATATAGTATATGTTTATTAATATTCATCAGGTTTTTATAAACAAATTAAAAAAAAAAAAATTATATTTCTTTAAATTTGTATATACAATATCATATAATTATTATATAAATATATTATCCATACAGAATATTTTTATAAAACCAATATATATATAGACGTAAGTATACATTACATTAATCGCTGATGGTAATCACTAATCAGTAAATCACCAATAAAAGTTGCAACGAATGAATAATGAATGAATCAAATAATAGTTTTGATAGTTTTATACAATCATATATAGAATAAAGACTTACAATTTTGACCATTTTGTGTACTTATTAGATTCATCCTTGTATGAGTACCTGTCTAAGGATTATAATTTATAAACATGTATGCCTGGGATTAAAGTGTCAATCATTAATTTCTATTTATATCTATTTATTTTACAAATATTTACCCCAATTGTTTTAATTCACGTAGTATTCAATGTTTTTGTTAATATTTATTAGTAAAACATGACAGCGTGTACAAAATTGTATTAAATATTTTATCGATACTTAATAACAAAAATACATGTATAATTATAATTTAATCAAATTAAGCAAGTATAACTTATTGACTGAATCTTAGTAAATAAATTAAATGTATGTATGTCTATATTGAGCAATTATATCTGGGTGGAAAATCCAATTTCATCAAAATAATGTAAATACAATTTTTTTATCAATAACACAAAAAAATGTCATACAAAAATTAATCAAACTGTCAAGTTTATATTTATATAATATCTAACATAAGAAAACAAATTAAGACATCAATTAATTAGTTGACATCGTTGACAGCGTTTTAGTAGCATGTTCCCGAAATAACTTTAACTTAAAATATGTGTTCCAAGATTAAATATGTTTTAACACATTAATTTTTTATATGATATTATTTTACTTAAATAATATTATTAAGTTGTATTTATATAAATTACAAATTATGCGTTTTCATAACATTTGTATGCATTTTTGAATTTTTGAATTTTTGCACTTTTGTTTAATTTATGCTCGTAAGTTTAATATGTTAAAGTAAAAACATTTAAAAAAAAAAAAAAATATGTCAAAACCACGTTTTTCGATTATCAGTGAAGCGAGGAATGTGTTGGTTTTAAAAAAATGTTCTTGTTTATGTCTGAAGAGTGAAGACACTTTCTCGGGTAGTAATAATCGTCTGATTACCACAAGTAGGATATTAAGGTATGATTTCGATAGAAAATTTGATCTCCTTGCTACTTTACTTAGATCATTTTTGAATTTCTCAAAATGATTTTGAAACAAAATGTTTCTCTTGGGATAAGATAAACTACCAAAAAATAGTTGTAAAACCACAAAATTCACGGAAACTGTGATTTTGACGAATTTGATTTTAAATATTTTATAATAACTAATATAATTTTTTTGAAAATAATTCTAATTTAAATTTTTTAGAATTTTTTTTAATACTCTCATAGGTAGTCTACATAGGTACGTGGTAACAATTTGGTACCGATTATCGGTATAATGTATTGTATATCTGATCGAGTTTCGCTTAAAATCGTATTTTTACAAATATAGATGCATTCATATCTTAATTATAGTAAACCATTAATTTCTCCGAGAAACGAAGGGACGAAAGAGGAAAACCCGGAATCGATTTCCCCACTTTTTTTAAATTGTATAAATGGGTTATATGAATTAATTTATATAATATTGGACAGTGAGTATTTAAATTTGATAGTATCAATAGACAATAAAACGTTATCGTTAAAATCAATATTTTACATCAATTTTATTAGTAAATACAAATAATATAATATAAATGCACACTTTTAATTATTAGTTTTATGCATTATTAGAAATATTCATAACATAATCATCAATCTGCCATATTATATATTAATATAATTATAATTCATTATTAATTATAAATATAAAATTCATAAATAATAACTTCAAACTTTATTATAGATAAAATATTAGAAAACTCATAATTTTTGTTTTTCATGTAAAATAAATATTGAAATGTATATATGTATTACATTAATAGGGTAATTTAAAATATTGTGTTAAAAATTAATTACATACATAAGTTTTAAATATTATCTCTATGCAATTTATCACATAGTATTCTAATCGCTTTTTATACAGGGCCCCATAATATTGATACTCATGATTCTTCATGATGTTACTTTTGTTTCATCATTATACCATGTATTTATTTAAATTATGTTTAGTTATTTGAAGGTAGAATTTTTTAGTAGAATTTTTCCTTATTCCTGAAATTAAAAACGGATATGAATTTTAGAAATTAAAAAAAAAAATTAAATATGACAGATTAACATTAATTAGGTTTTAAGTTCTAACTACAGTAACTAGAAACAAAACAAATGGTATTGTAGCCTTCAACCTTTAATATAATATATTCTTATTTGTTACGGAATTTCTTAATTCATAGTATTCAGAATTGAATTAAGGGTCGAGTTATATTCGTTTTACAATATTATTTTTTTTTCTAGTCGTCACTACAAAATAAAATAATATTCTTTCCGAACAAATAATAACCGGCTAAAGTTTTAAATGTATATTTTCCACGAATAATATTTTTCTAAATAATATAACACATTGTTGTTGTTGGTGGTTGTCAAATATTGATTACGATAACATAATACATATTATATTTTTTCTGTTCGGGTTTGATTTAAAATCTGCACTCTCGGAATTTCGTGTTATAAAAACAATGAAGGTGATATTGAAAACGCATATGTAACACACACGAAATTCTAATCAATCTATATCTTAAATATGCAATAAGTTTTTTAACTTCCGACATTGTAAATAATCTTTTTTAAAGATAAATACGATTTGCGGGTTTGAAATCAACATGAAAAAATGCATTAGACACAATAGTTTTTAACTAGCAAACGAAAAAATGCACTTAAACATCATTTTTGTCTTTTATTAAAAAAGTTTGCGTGTGCCAATCGTTGCAGTCGTTATACTATACATTTTTGAATGTTTATCCCCGGATTGTTCTTAAAAATGGTGTTTGAAAATATAAAATATTCAAATAGTATTAGATTATACGTTTTTCGTTATTGCAAATATTATAAAATGATTAAAATCCATTTTTTTTTTTTTTTTTGTAAATTAAAATTTGTATAATTCTGTATATAATTGTATTCTGTATATTTTCTGTATATTTTATGCTATTTATTATGATTAATTATTACATTAATTTACAGTAATATAATTATCTTCTACGGAGTTCTCGACGACGCGACTGCAGTTTTCGACTATTTACCAAAAGAAGCCAATGACCGCGCGTATGCGGTATCTCAAGGTCAAAGTGCGTAGGCACATTAATTTAGTCCGCGAGCGCTGTGTAGTTAAAATGCCCGTGGTCGTCAACGACAATCACTCTGCCGGATATGATTTCGCGAACAATAAAACTGTGCACTACGCATAAAAAATAAAAAATGCGTTATATTTTAATGAAATTTATGAGTATATAAAAATAAAATATAAAATTAATATGATAACGTAGGCGGAAATTTGACGCGATCGAAGTGCTTGGATGTCTCATAAATTGTCCAATACCAACATTATTTGAAACGTCATTATGAACTTGATATTATGATAAATTGAAAATCTCATTAACGACCATAAAAGTTTAAAAAGATTATGATTAAATAATTCTTGTATATAATATTACCATTAACCGTTAAAACTACAAATAATGTCGTGTTGATGTATATGCGTAAAAAAGAATAGTTGAATTTCTAAGGGAAAAAAACAATATTAATATTTATATTATTAGTCTTTATTAAATTTTATTTTAATTGTCATACTTATTATTATTTATAATGTACAATTCTGTCTTTAATAACGCATAGAAAACTAAAAATCCATAGCATGCTCAAAAAGTATGCCTAACTAGTTTTTACATTTATTTTATGAAAATGAAATCATTTTCCTTAATTTATTATAACTTAACAATTGTCGCCATGTCGTTAGTATACAAACGATTTATGGATTGGATAAATTATCTACAATAATTTTAAATATATTATAAAATATGTTAACGAATTTGGTTATACTTAGTGAATTCCATGTTATATTATGCTTAGTGCGTACACGTACAAAGTAATTAAAAATTCATGTTATAATAACGATGGAGAGGATACACACGATTTTTAATTTTATGCAATTCCTGAAATTTTTGTAACACTTTTAATTTTTAAAAATTAGTCAATATAGAGTTGCCTGCTATAACTCCTAACTTATTAGGTTTAGAGAGGTAAAATATAAAAAGGTATATATAAAGATAACCTTTTAGGTATATCATACAAGATAATATATCAAATAAATACATTTTTTTCGATATATTCTACGAGTGTTTATTTTTAAAAAGACGTTTTTAATTAAGCGGAAAATAAATTATAAATTATTTTTTTTTCAATTATTAAATTTTAGAGTTTTTCAAATTTTGGTCCCTTAAATCATAATGGCAGGCGGTTATTTAATTTCAAATTAATTTTTATTTAGACTTCTATATGTTATTAGAATTCAGAAAAACTTTGAGTCTTTGACAAATTATAACGTATACATATTGACGTTGGATCGACAACTATTGCGCGCAACAAATGATTATAATAGATGTTTTATCAATGGTGACGAGCGCTGCGGCGGGTAAAATGCATTTTCATCGAGCGCATGACCGACGCGGCGCGCGGACCACCTGTCGCTGGTCGTGCCGCCGCAACGCGACAATATCGCGGATATACGTTGGCGCGCGAGTTCTGTTGTTCCGCCGCCGCCGCTGACGACTACTACTACGACGGTAAAGACGAACGCGGTGGACGCGTCGCCGTCGAGTCTCTCTCCCGCGCGGTTTGTGCCGCGCCGCCCGTTCGCGTTGTGTAACGCGCGTGTTGCTGGGTCCGTGCGAGTGCGCGCGTGTTCGCGCGAGTCGTGTGCCGCCGCCACCGGATCAAAATCGACGAGCACGTTTTGTCCGACGATCGTCGCGTCGCGCACCGTAGTCGTCACTCTTCACTCGTCGCATTCGAGTCACGTATGACGGAGAATAAAAATCATAATTAATTTTGCCGATAAGATTGATAACGATTATTGATAATCGCGAGTGCGCTTACTTACCCGTCTGTTGTTTGTGGGTACGCCTCGTCACACGCTCTCTCTAAAAAAAAAAAAAAAACACGTGTTCTTCTTTTTGAAGTATTCATTTATTTAATATTATTTCCCCCTCTCCCCCCCCATTTGTTTTCATTCGTTTCGCCCACGTTTTCTCATCGCCAGAGATCGTTATTTTTCTATTACCTATACAAAACGCAATGTGTACTTAAACCAAATAACACTATTTAATTATATTTTTATTATTAATTTTAATGATAAAATAATACTGTTATCTATCCGATTACCTTCGCCGTCATCGCCGCCGTTGTGCCGTTCACTTCTCCTACCTCTCCGCCGCAGTCGAGTTTCACGCTACACGCACAATAATATTGCCGCCGCCGCCGCCGCCGCTGACAGGTATGCCCTTCACTTTTCGTTTCGAGTTTTTTATTTTTATTTATTTTTTACACTTTGGTCCATTCACAACGTGCAATTGTATGCCAATTGAGTGACTACTGATCCATTGATAAGTTTGGTGCCGGCGTCGAGTTTTTTTATTAATTTTTTTCATCTGCGGTAAAAAACCAATAACCTACGACGATTTAAAGGGGGTATCAATATGATCGTAGTTGTGCGGCGGTACGCGAGTGAATAGAAAAATAATTCGTTTTTCGCTCTGTTCGGTAAAGGTGAAAAAATACTAACGAGTCGCCGCCGGTAAAAATCGAATAGAACACGAATGATGTCCATATAATAAAGAAATTGGAAGCGATAATTTTCTCTTTCTGTCTTGTCTTACATGTTATTCTATAATCTATAAATATCGACAAACAAGAGATAATTATTATCTATTTTTTATATTTTAAATGTGCTCAATCAAGTTTGGAGTATACCTAATTTTCGAAGAGGGAAAATAGGTCCTGAGTACTAACCTAACCTTCTTGAGAGTTTATTACAGGTGATCATAACGTAATTTAAATAATTTTCAATACCTACTTAAAGATGATAATGATGTAATTTTTGTGGAAAAATTTATTTTTAATAGTAGATATGTACCTAGGTATATAGACTTAGTTTAAGAACATTATCTAGGGTGTTATGCACTGTAAAGGGCATCATATGAAATCTAGGTATTATAGTAATTATTAGGTAAATAAGTTTATTGGGATTATGAGGGGTTCTGAGCTTCCCAACAATCATGGGTATGTACATCGTTTAAAATTTTTATGCCTAATTTAAATGAAATTATTCAATACAAAACTGTTTTTGTTTATAATTTAAGACTTTAAGTTATACCTATTACCCAAGACAATAAAAATTAAAAACAACTATTTTGTGATTAAACATATTTAAATATCGTTTTTGTTTTTTTAAACTTCTAAATCTGAATCCTTGTTCTCGGTAATGTGCCATTGTGGCATTGTACCGACGTACTATAAAATTAAATTTCTCAACCGAGTTTTCTTGTTTTAAGAAAACTGTGTATGTCGTAGTAGGTACTTAGCTATTATATATTAAATAACAGTTAGGTAACATGTTAAAATATTTATATACATATTGAATTGAAATAAATTTGAACAAAAAATATAACTATATTATTCTTATACAGATAGGGATTAAGTTAACAGTTGATGCTTCAAGTAAAAATCTAACTAATTTATTAAATTTATTTATTATGATTTAAATAACTAAAAAAATAAATAGGTATGTAAATTTTATAGCGATATAAAGAGTGATAGTTATTATTCTTAAGCAATTTACCTTCAGCTAGAAGTTAGATATCTAGATACTGGAATAACGTCTAGTGGAACATGCTACATAGTTAAATAGATATAAACGAATAATTTTAAATATACTGATAAATTATTTAATGTAATTTAATAGGAACATAATAGGATTGACCTCTAAAATGTATAGCGATTAATATTTAGACTTTAGTATTTCGTAAAATTACAATTTTAACAACAGCCCTTATTATTATTTATTAGGAATTAGCGTATAATTTGTTCAAACATTCAATGGTACAATGGAAATGCGTTGTTATAGTGGCATATTGCTCTATGTACCAAACACAGAGTCATAGACCACAGGGTGCAATATTTGAATAAATATGCAAATGTATAATTTAGAATTAATCATTTTACAATTACCGTTCTATTTGTTATAAAAACATATCTCAAAGTTATTTTTGTATATTGTAAATTTGTAATCATTGTATAAAATTGGAAACAAAATAATATAGAATCTTTGCGGTTATTAAAATACATTTTAAAGTCTTGGTCTTCGCAGTAGCCGCATTGCTGAATTGTAAGTATAATAGCTACGTCGTTTGTGTATCAGTTTTAAATAATAATAATAATAATTGACTTAGAAAAAATTAAAAATCTATTAATCAAAAAAATGTATGACAACGTGACATTAATATAATATAGAAATATGAGTATATAAATAGTATATTCTATTCGATAATAAATAAATCAATATATAATCTTTGGTGATGGGAAGAAATGAAAATAACATTGATAGAATAAAATCATAATTATTAATAATTAAAAATAGTGGTTCAGTGGCTTTAGTGGACTTCGATGGCTTTTTTTTTTTTGGTTCTTAGACGCATAGAAATTTAATTACAAGTATAATGTAATATGGGACACGGGTAACATGATATGGATTTTAAAAAAAATGTTCTTAATTATTAAAAAAAATTGTATATTGTGCAAATTGTAAGAACGTCCAAACAATGTTAAAAAAATACATATTTTAAAAAAAATTATAATTTAACTTTAGCGGTTTACATAGAAAAAATAAATAATTTTACATTAATATTAATATTCCTAGTATATTACTATATATATAGTATGTACTGCGTATATATTTTTGTTATCTATAGAGGTTACAATAATAATTATTTTTGTAGATATATATTTTTGTAAAATAAAACCAGAAATGGTTCGTGTATGGTTTAAAATCGATTAATACAATATATTTATTATTTATTTTTAACGAAATATCCAATCAGCAATAAAAAAAATATAAGTATTAAAGAATCAAATCAATAATATGAAATTAGAATGATTAAGATGTCATACAAATGTAGTTCTACAAAAAATAAATCATAAATATTGATAGTTATTAATATAAAATGATATAATTTGTTTAAATTCTCGAATACGTTAGGTTTTTAGGTACACTTGTACTTGAAGTTCTGCAGTGTAACCTACTAAGTATAATTATAGTTACATTTTTTCAGATACCTATGAAGTTATTTATGTTTTTCATAAAATAGTTTACGAATACCTGAATATACATTTTATTTTTATACGGAGACGCCATCAATTTTACTTTACTTTTACTTTTTCTCGTAAATTACTTGTTATAAACTTATCAAAATTTGACATGTAGGAAGACATAGATTCTAATTTTTATTAAATAAGACAACTGTTTATTTCTTAAAAATGTTGAAATAGATTAGGTTGTGAATGAAACGAAAACAAATTTACCAGTTTTTTTATATAAATGCAACACTATTTTCACTTTGTCGGGTTTCCATTTGATATTTGAAAATATCTTAACATATTATTTTTCCATTGATAAATTTATTAATTATTAAAATATTATATAATATTATCAAATATATGTTACTATTTACATGTATGTGTTTTTATACTAAATTAGTCATCATCATTTTAATATTAACAGATTTATTGATACATTTAAAAGAGTTTTCATTTAAAAAGACGAAGATATTAACTGTGATGGTATAACATAAAATTTAAAACGTTATACCTAAAATTAATTTTATTATTAATAAATGAAATTTAAAAAGTTTATTCATCATCTCGTAAATATAACAAATTAATTAATAATACCTTAGCAAGTAAGCAATGTTTACTACCTATCTAAATAATTTGTTTTATAAATGGATATTATCTATTACCATTGATTAATTAAATTAAATTAAATTATGCTATAATCTTATAGTTATATTTTTTTTTGGTTTAGCTATAGGTTCCTTAATTAGATAAATTTACTAAACTAAATATTATCTATTAATGATTTTTTAATTACTTTTACATAATATTTGATAATAAACGACTTTTTAAATTTAAATTACAATTTTATTATAATTTTTTATTTTCCTATTATATAAATAAAAATTTTGCTTAATATTATTTCAATCAATAATAAAAACGTATTATATTTATTTATTTAGTAAATATATATATTTTTTTTATAATTATAGTAAGTTATTATTGAACGACAAATAAAATAATAAATGTAATTTTCTGATGTATCTACTGACGATATTAAATTATTATAGAGTAAAGCGGATAGACCACCATAATTGACATAAAGTTAATCCAAACTTGTTCGTTGATTTTTTACAGTGGAAAAATAATCACATAATTTCCAAATGGATTTTATTAAATTAATTTTATTAAACGCTACAAAATACTATTTTTATTTTAGTCTTTATATATATATATCTAACACAAGCTCGTAATAAAAAATAAAAAGCAAACATATAATTCATTTTATTTGAATATAGTTTTATAATATGTAATGCATATATATTTTTAAAGACAATATTAAATACAATTAAAATATTAATAAATTATAATTTAATTTAATTTATAATGTTGTATTTTTAATTATGTTGAATCCTATATGTTTAATGATAGATATACAACATATCACAATAATAATATATCAAAAATCTATACACTATTTTTTAAATTAATATAAATATATTACATAATATAGTTAATATTAATACTTATCATAAAATCATTGTAAAACTTATGCCACATTTTATTCTATAAGAGATATAATTATATATCAAATAAATAAATAATAAATAGTGATAATCTCGGTTTTTAATTATATTTTAAAACCTATATTGGTTATAGTTTCGAGTGTTTGAAGTTGGCATATTTTTTCGCTCAATAAATAATATAAAGATAGTTTATATTATTTCAAAATTATGTATTAGTTTTAAAAAAGAACGTGCAAAATATGTTACCATGTAATTCAAATCAACATAAATAAATCGAATAAATGGTGATATTTTTTTGAACTATATTGTTCATAAAATGTCATTTTTAACGTTTTCGATGTATTTATTCGTTTTCTTTTTGTCACTCAGTTTAATGAAAAAATATTTTAAAGTTTAAGTGCTATGTAGGTCATATAACATATCCATATATTTATTCTTAAAATAATAATACGAATATACATGTAATCTGTATAATATATTTGTGCTACAGTGTATTATAATATGTGTATTATACAAAAAATGGATTTTTACTTTTATAATATAATCTATGTAGAATATAAATGTACAACTTTTTATGTAAGACAGTTCTACTTACATAGAAAATAAATTCGCCTAATATATTAGAGCGGAGATAATAAGATATTTTATACTATTTTTTATTTTACTCTCGGTGTAGCAAGAGTCATTGGGTTTGTATTTCAATTACTTACATTAACTTAATATTTTATATGGTATCTCATCCTTAAAAATGACTCTAACATTAGTGTCTTGGAGTTGATGATGAATATAAATTCAGATTTATTGTGGGTAAAATTTCTGCCTGAATGATAAGAGAAATGATAATAAAATTGATATCGGCTCCTGATTTATCATCTTATTTTTAAATAAAATCTAATTTTAAGCGTGCATATTATATATTATAGTAATTAGTACAGTATTAAATGAGTCTAATACTTTTTATAATAGAGTTATATTATATATTATTTTATTTACCTATATTATTATATATCTACAGTAAAGAAATTTATATAAAGTAATTTTAGAATAATTCAATATTCGTGTTGATTTTCAGAAACAAATGTAGGTAGATAAATACAAAGAATACAAGTCATATTAATTATTAAATTTCAAAATTACTATATTTGATTTATTAATATATTGCCGATAATACGTGTATGTAATAATTAATTTTGTCGTTTTGAAAGTAACAAGTAAAGTTTTGATATTATAAATATTTGACACGTTTCGTTTCATTTGTTATATTTAAGTTGATAGTAATAAATCATTTTATTTTTACTATGATATTCATATTTATCATTAAATATTATACTAATATTTATGCAAGTTTATTAGAATTTAAGTTGCACATATATTAATATTTTACAAAACATTAAATCATAATAATTTATTCCGATAATCATTACACATGCATTCTAATTAATACAACTAAAAATGTGAAATGTTTCCAATATAAAAAAAAAAAAATTATAATAAAATAAATATTTATGTATTGAAAAATAATTATCTAAATGTTTACCAAGTGTGTATTAATTTGACAAATACTTTTGCTATTTTTTCTAAAGTATATATTATTAATTATTAGACATGTTCGTACATTTTTTTTTTTTTTTTTAATTGAGAACATTTTAATTTAGTTTAATGCCTTGGATCATAGCAATTAAATATTTTATATTCATTAGTTTAAATTTAACAATACAATATAAATGACGATATGACATAATCTTTCAACATTTCAATTTTGTTATAATAATTTGTTATGGAATTCATATTTAAGTATGAAACAAATTTTAATACATACCATTATATAATTTGACAAAAAATTATTTTATATAATTTTATTTTTTAACATTTTTATAAAATCGATCAAGACATAGATATATTTGTTTAAGACAGGTGACAGATGCATGTTCGGTTATACCGTTCTCTACGTTATAATAATAAATATCAACTATTTAAATGTAGTTCGTATTAGGTAATAGGTATATAAACTATAAGTTATTTGTAACTTTATCTAAACATAAAAAAATAATATAATATGGAAATATGACAAAAACGACGTAAAATTAAAATGCATTAAATCAATTTGTTTTCTAAAATTTCTTGTTTGTATTTTTTTTTTTAATTTGAATGATTAGCGCGAAATAAAATATGTAAGTATAATATGTGATTAAAAAAATGTTAACTGTTTTAACTGACAAGTATAATATAATATCTTTAGACTAATTCACGTTTTATAATACAATATAATGTTGTTATGAACAGTCATCTGGGTTTTCAACTTTTGTAATGTTGTCGTGGCATTCCTGGAATGTTTTTAACAAATAATTTAAATTAGTTTATGGAAATAATAACAATAAACTTGTTCCATAAAATGCTCGCGTACAGTCATAGATCTTTTATATCACACCAATAAAATAATAATTATATAGTTAGTGATAAAACTGAAAAAATACCCTTTTCAATTTTATTGTTGATATCGTTAAAAAACAAATAAGAGAGCATGCAATAATACATCAAAATCTGACAAAAAATGCAATAATAAGTACCGAAAGTTGAATTTATGTACACTATAAATCTAAAACTATGCACTCAAAAAATTCATAGTAAAAAATTTTAAATTATAAGCAAATTTTGAAATAACAAGAAATATCCAGAAATAATATTGAAAATAACATTTTATTTCTTTCCATTTTATACATTTTATAACACTCTTAAGTAAAAAATTAACAGTTCTTGTAAAGTTTAAAACTTTATTATCTTTATAGACAGTGTGGTAACATTGTTCCGTGGACTACTTAGAACACAAAATGCATATATTGTCATATAAGAATAAATATTTTATCTAATATTTTTTTTTTTACCTACCCTAAAAAATAATTTATATGAAATAATATATGCAAACAACTTTAAAAAATTAACTATATGCCATGTAATATGCCAATACACCCAAAAACATGCATTATTAAACTTCATATTTTTATTAGTATTATTTTTATGAAATGGATTGTACATCTTTTGTTTATGTTATATATAATACTTTATGTTTTTCTATGTAGTATAAAAAACATATTAATGCGTGTACTTACGAGCGCTGACAATTACAATGAAATGTAATAATTATTTTCTTCTATTTTCTTCTTTTTTTCTGTTCGGCTTTCGTACACTAAAATAAGTACTTAATGCATTTTTTCAAATGACACTTTCATGATTTTTCAGTGATATTGAAATATCATCTTTAATTTCAATTTAATTATTGTATTCTTTATATAATAATTAGTATGATATTTATTGTTGCTTTCAGTTTCAATATTATTATCAAATTACGAAAATATTTTAATTTGTTTAAAATTAAAAAAAAAAATTTAATTATTTTAACTAACAATAATAATTTATAATTAATACTTTTATAAAAATCAAATAAATAAATATAATGTATTATACAAAATAACAACATATTATACATTAATACCTCGTGTTATATACAAAGTATTTCACATAATTTTACTAATTGTAATATTTCTATGAAAAATTCAGATTTTTTTAAAATTATTATTTAGGCAATGGACTATTATATAATTTAAATTAATTTTTTTAAACTTTAATGATCTAGAAAAAAATATAAGAACAACATTACATTTTTTTAAAAATTTTGTGCATTTTTAAGATGGCTAATTTAAAGATTATACGTTTTGGTCAAATTTTTATAATTTAATCAAAATAGTGGTTTTTAGGAATCTTTTAAATTTATTGAAAAAAATCATATTTCCGACGTCATTTTTGAAATTACCTAATCTATTATATCGTGGAATATAAAATGTATATTATTTATATTCAGTATTATGATTAACAAATTGTACATACCATGATGTTGAAATATTTAATTGTTAAAAATAATGACGTCAGAAATATCATTTCTCTAATAAATGAAAACAATTCCTAAAGTCGACCTATTGATTAAATTAGTAGGACCATTAAAATTATCATACAAATTTACTCTTTAAAATCGCTTACATCTTAAAATGTATTATTTAAAAAAAGAGTTTATTTTATATTTTTTTATGTCACGTCTTTTCTTAAAAAAATCATAAAGGTAATATATTACAGGCTGTTCTTTAAATAATTTGTTGAAAAAATCGCATTCAAAAATTGCAATTTTTATTATTATCTATTATCGGAGATATTGCAATTCGTAAATATATTTGGGACATTCTGTAAAATAGAAAAAATAATATACTAGAATGTTTGAGAAGTATAATAGGTAACTACTAGTTCAACCATAAGGCGAAATATAATTACACATAGTAATTTTGTTTTAATATACTTGTATATTATTTTTATAATATGTATAATATATTTATTTTTCATTATAATATAGAATATATAATTGTATTATATAATATAAACTATTATTACTTTCTTTACAATTTTATAATCCATCGTCTTAACATATATTTATTACCTACATTGGAAATATTATTTTTTATACTCAGAACGTATAAAAAATGTTAAAACGTTAATATATTTAAAAAAAAAAAAAATGGAATTTTCTGAATTGTATTTGCGCCCTAGATGAGAAACATGAGGTCATACTTTCTTTTATTAATAGTGGTAATGATGATATTAATTAACTAATTAAGAGTGTAAAAGAACGTTTAGTATTGTTATAACATTGTATGATTGTGACTGATATAACATACACAGATATTGAATTACAAGGCAGAGTATCAGGTGCACCAGTACCATGTACCTACGCGAAGTTGATACTCCGACTTTGTAGTATCGACTTCAAACCTGTGTCAAATTTTTGTAACTTTTTTGCAACTAAATGTTCAACCCAGATATCGAAGAACATAGATTTAGGATGGACGTATTTAAGTATTTCAAATAAGTAAATAAAACATATTAACATCAATACATTTTATGTACTTAATAATATTACACAATAATACTATGTTGTTATTATAGTTTTAATTCCATATTATATTAAACAATAATTGTTATATATATTATATTTGAAATACTTATTATATTACAGGCTATATTTTTCACAAGATAATTATAGATCTATTAATTTATATTGACAATGTGCTTTTCCGGTATTCAATTTATATTATTTTCTTATTTTTATATTGTTGTTGTTTTATTAATATTAATGGTTCGTTATTCGTTTGAATAGTCATATAACATATAGTATAATATATTATGGATAGTACATTGTTATGAAGGTAATTTTATTTATACGATCTATTGTTTAAAAATTAAAGTTATTTTAAAAGTTTTTCTAAATACGAGAAAAAACTGCGAACAAATACATATAATTTTGCAAATCAATTTTTGTGCTGTAACTTATACAACATAAGTATATTTTGTGAAATATTTATAAATCTAAATAAAATATAATATTATAACTTCTAATTATAATGTTATTAGCTCAAATAAGGTATTAACTATATTTACTATTGAGTCCATAGTTTCGTGTAATGTAAATACATCTTCTATAAATGTATTATTAGCATTGTATCACAATGGCGTGAATCACGAATAAAGATATATTTAATTGTATATCTTTCGTCTAAAATCTACGTTGTTTTTATATTACGTTTATGTCTTTGATAACTTTGGATTAAACTATTGTTCATTATTTTCTTAATTTCTTCTTGTGTTTTGTTTTAAGCCATACGCTTAATTCACAGTAAGTGCAATTTTGTGTTCTGATTTGCGGTATTTATCTTTCAGATCCTATAAACATCGGTACTTTTTAGATTTTTCTATTAATTAAAGCACTATTGTTGGTTATAAACTTGTAAAATACGAAATCTGATTCCACATGCTGATAATATCGATAGTGTACTTACATTTATTATTTAATCTCATTTATTAATACGAATTTCCAAAAATACAATCTGTTCACGAAAACGTGTTAAACGCGAAACAATACCAAACCATTCGAACCAATACGAAATAATATTTTCGTATCGTTTGACACATTTTCTGATCGACCTTTCGCCTTGGCCTTTTTCTGCGGCAAAAATTTTAGTGAAAAAGCCATATAAACTTTTACTATAATCGATGCTTTTACGAAATTACTGGAAACAAACAAATATGCATGTTGTAGGTCCTTCTGTAAGAAAAACGAAACATTTACCATTGATCTATCCTTTTCTCTTACGACAGCGTGCGGCGGTTTCGTATTCTGCAGATAAATTTAAAACATATTCTTATATTGTTGTATATTGACACTAGTCTATAAAACATAGTAGTATATTATGCAGGTACCCCTTTAAATTGTTTTTCATTTTTTCAACGACGGGTACTGTCTCGTGCATTCGACCTCGTGAAAACGAATGAACAAATGACGCCCTACTTATAAATTAGTACCATATCATGTTATATACTTGCACCTGCACGGTGGTTGTATACCGGTTACGCAATTTGCAATAGAGTTCGATATGATTTGTTATAAAGTATAATATTATAATATTCTTCACATTATTTTTTAATGAAAAAAAAAAAAAATGTTCAGGAAATATTTTGATCGATATCGCTATCGATTGAAGTTAAAAATTATAATTATAAAAATGGGTCTACATTTATTAATTTATTTCCATTTTACAATTGAAATTGTATTTATGAAATTCATTCTAACTAAAAATTATGAAATTGAATTACATAGAAACGTAGCAACAGAACGAAATTTAATAATCAACAATTGTAATTTAGACTGTTTTATTATATTAGACATTTTATTATATTAGCCTCTTATATTTAAGCATGATAGAAATAGAACACATACGTGATGTTACCAAGAAAACCTATTTTAATTATTATTTTAGTACTTACATTATACTTTTTATAGTTTATACAGTTATTTTAAAGGAGTAACTATACTATACTAACGGTTTTCAAACATAAACAAATTAATATAATTCATGTATGAACGAGGCGAAAAAGTTCGCATAATGTTAATGTTCTACTATATTAATATATTATCATTAATGCATTTCACGTAAGAGCTATAAAATAATGAGTAATGTTTTACTTGAGTCACTAAAAAGTGTCATAATAGTGATAAAACGTCAATATAATATTAGTAATATTGTAATATCATAATATTATATAATATAATATAATGTAACTAGAACGATGGCCATAACAAATGTGTGACAAATGACAGTTATAACAATATTTTATTCGGTAGTTGTATTGTTATAGCACACACACACACACACACACACACACACACACACACACACACACAC
>CM023358.1:14743486-14764387 GCA_013282895.1 Eriosoma lanigerum
ACACACACACACACACACACACACACACACACACACACACACACACATGTGTTATATGTATAAACACATATATAGTTTTTAATAAGGTGTCCGTTATGTATTCCATAACAAAGAAAAATATATGATAAAACTAATCAATATTATGAAAAAAAAAATAACATTTTGTTTATTTTATTACTCAAATGGTTTATTGACTACCGTTTTAAAAATAAATCCTGCTTTTATTGAATTTAATGTTAATAATATTAATAATAACATAAATACACATATTTTGTATATCCATTACTAATTTCAATATTTGTTATTTATCAAGAGTCCATTGTTATGTCTGAATTATTCTTTCCAATGTAGGTGAAATGGTAGTTAATACTGTTTTATAGAACATTATAGAAAATTCATTTATTAATTACTAATTACTAATTACTTAACTACAAATTTTTCTTTTTAAAATAAAAAAGTTTATAAATAGTTTGTTTTTTTTTCTCTATGTTTTACTGTAAGTTGTTTTACAGTTTTACGCAATTTAAAATGCTCATTTATTGTAATTATAAATACAGACTTGTAGTGTCAATATATATTTTTTTTTTAGCGTTGATAACTTTTTATACTTGACCTGCACTAACCTAATACGCCAATTACAGATTTATGATATAAATATGTACTATTTTGACAGAATGATTAATCATATAATTTATTGTAATATAAACTATAGCAGGTATTTTATTTTAGAAATAATTTTTCATAACATATTAATATACTTTATTCAATATATTACAATTTATAAAGTATATATTCTGATTGGAAAATTGTCCTATTGTATATTTCAAAAATTTTAATCAAACAATATATGTTTTATACTTTATAATTATTTTATGTATACTCGTATAACGTTTATTTCAATGTGCAATTGATATTTTAGAATTTTTACAAAGTTCCAACGATATTTTTTATAAAATAAATAACCTATCATTTAACTTTATTTAATATTTTAGATATAAACAAATTTAGATATTGTTTATTGACTACGTTTTTTGTTCATATAAAAATAACTTTAGTAAGTTTAACTGTTGGCTGTTGAGTTTTATTTTAAACTAAATTAACATTTATACCTATATGAAAACTTTGAACAATTTTTATTTCATAGACATTTTTTTATATATATATAATATTATTGTGATATACTTAAATATATTTATTTTCAATAGAAGTATATTAATAAATATTGCATATTACATTTTCTATTTTTAAATCGCTGATGTCTCTTAACCGTTATATTTGATTTTATGTGATAACCTCAGATAAACACAAGGTTATAATATTAATATATCAGATATGCTAACTTTGTCTTAAAAAGTGGGTTGTAAACCAGATTAACTTTTATAAAATAAAAATAAAATATATTCTATAACTATATTAATAATCATGATGATATTATGATAATTGATTTACATTTATATTTTATGATTTATATTCAATTTTCATTGCCGTAATTTGAGTTTATGAACGTAATTGAATAACTTACTTTAAATACAATATTTATTTATAGTTCGAATAGTTTGATAAAGGTTTAAATTACTTTACGGAAATAGAAATATAGTTTAAAACATAATAATAGTATTAAATAAAGTTGATTGAATTTTAGATTTTATTTTTATTATAATTGTTTGATTAAAAATTATGAATTAAATTTGTAACTTAATATTATGGTCAATATTATAAAATATTCTAATTGCATAACAGTGTCTTTATTTTCTAGATATTGTTATTATTATGGTTTTATATTTAGTTTTAAATAAAAAAACAAGTTAATTATTTTATTCTAGTATCTAAAATATATTATAAATCTGTATTATAATTTACACATTTTTTGCATATTATTTATTTCATTGCTATTTTTAAGCTATCAAATTAAACATTTCTATGCTAACTGTATAAATTAATTTTTAAATTTGATTCTACGAGAAAGTTTGTATGAAATTATCATCATTCTTTATACAATTTTATATTGCAATTTATTCACCTTTTATATGGCCACCATTTCATTTTCAAAATTTTCTAGTTTCGAGTTGAGAAAATCAAATAATATTATGTTTATTGTGTATACATTATTATTTTTCATTTTAACTCTGTGAGTTGCCTGATTTTATAATATACTTACCAAGATAAAGAAGTCATTTTTAATAAATGTAATCCTCACCTTTTTGTTAAAATATGATTATAAGGTAAATGTTCGTAGTAGTATAGTTTTATAACAATTCAATAGTTATTAGTTTATTACTAATAAAAGTCATTTTATGCTTTCTGTTTTGCTAATAACTATTATTACTGATGGTAGATATCTGAGAAATGTGGTTGTGACATGTATATCAATATAATATAATATACTCCAACCTTTATTGTGTGCACATATTCTCTTAATTAGTTAATTTTGTAAAGAAGTACCTTTTTTTCCTTTTAAATATTTAATTGAAGAACAAATGTATCATTAATTGTGTTTTATTAAAAATAATATACTAGTGTTTTTTAATATAAATATTGCAATAAAACGATAAAAACCCACGCTAAGTGTATGAGGCTAATGACTAATCAGTTATTTTAAAATAAATTAACATTAATAAATACTAATGATATTACGAAGAAAGAATATTAAATAAAATATTAATAGTTTTATTCAATTCATAAAATTGCTTATATCTACATCATAAAAAAAAAAAAACAATCGTCGGAAGAACTGAAAATTACTTATATAATTTCTCTGGGTTCAGATTGAATTATAATTGCCTGTAATAGGTACTATTTATGTAGAACAATTTACAAAAAATACATTTTAATAATTAGGTTATTACTTATTTATAATTCGTCTTTTACAATAAATAAATATAGTAGTTATTTATACAAAATAGTATTATTATTATTATTAAAGTAAAACATGTAGTTTATGAATATTTAAAATGTAATATTCAATTCTTTATTACAAAATAAGTGTAACTAAATAACAATAATTAAAATAAATTTTTTCTTAAAATATTTATTTTTTTAAATATTGTATTTTAGAAATTGACCTTAAGCACTTCGATTCTAATTGGAAATAAAGAATAAACCAATAAGTTAATATTTATTAATTTTTTAATTCAATTTTGTTGGACAGATATTTTATAATTTACTGTTACACTTATGTTGCATTATCGGTCGATCGAGTTGAATCTACAAAGTGATAAGAATTTCTACTACACAATTGATGGAAATTACTTACATTTTCATAATTTAGTTGTTATATAATACCCTGTTTATCAGTGGAGCCGAAGTCCACATTTATATATAGCAGTTGTCATATATTTAAAATTTGCTTCAGGGGTGTGTATCTATTTGAGAAGAAGATTATTTGGTAATTGTAACTAATAAAAACTTCATATAATTATTGCTTATATTACAATAAATAATTTATTTGACTACTGGAGTGAATATTTAAATTTTTAGGAATTTTGCAGTGTTTATTTGTCATAAATCTCAAATAGTATATGAACAATGGGTGGGTGATTGCAGGTTATTTTTGTCACATTTATAATTTTTTACTTGGGCGCCACTGCTGTATATAATTTATACTAATGTCAAGGTAAGTTTTCAATTGGTTAGTCGTATTAATCTGACAAGAAATTAAAACATACTATCCGTTTTAGTATGAGTGGGTTAATATAAAAATTAATTTTATTGCTCGAATTGTTTGTAAAACATCTATACAATACAATATTATAATAAAATGTACACACTCGTATAGTCGTATACTGTAAAAGTGCGCAATGAGACGTCAAATAAAGCGATATGGGGTGTTAAACTATATTTTTGTTACTATTATAATACAATATCCTACTGTTATATCGATTTGAGTTTGGCCAGTAGTTATAAATAGCCAACAGTTATAAATTCGTTCTTTTACGATTATCCAAAATCCTGAACAAAACAATGAATCCGTTAACGAATTATCGCTAAAATCTGCTTTTCTCGGTAGATTTTATAATTAAGTTTTGAATAACAGTTTAGCACGCACAATGCAATAAAAACAATATTATTATTTATTATAGGTATATGTGCGTGTACGCATGTTTTCATTATCTCATTCGCGTAATCCTGAAGTGATTGTACAGAGTGGTTAGAATTGTACGTTACAGTAACTTTATTTGTCTCATATTTATAAATGAAAAAATGACAGTAACATACAACTTTGATCGTTCTGTATTCGCACACACTAAGTATAGATACTCTTTGGATTTGATACTTTATTATTTTATACTGTTTAACAATAATAATATTATGAATACATTGGAATATCTTACTCTACACGTGTTTTGCGTTACGTCTGAGACAATACAGACATTATTATTTTAGTATTATATATGTTATATACGATTCAAATTTCACGAATTATACCTGATCTACACCAGTTAAACTACTATAATACCATAACAGCAGTATTCTGAACAATTTTTAAATCTAAAATCGTGTACGGGTCGAATTGTTGGTGATTGTTGCAAATTCGGTTCTGACTACAATATTCACCCTTCTGTTGTGTGGCATAATAACAGTTTAAGTAAATAAATTATTACATGTACATTTAGACAGAAATAAGTTAAAATTTAATTTTTATACTTTATTTTAAATATTGTACACATAGCAAGTGGAATTAACTATTTGATCTTATATAGGTACCTAATATATTAAACAGCTGTTTATTAAATTAATCAGTGTTGTTTGCCTGATCACGTAGTATAGGTACGTTCAATATCATTTATTTTTCTTTTAATATTATATAAAAATATGAAATGGGCAAATGGCTTTAGTCCAAGAGTTAGTGAACTGAGTAATAGATTATCTTAAACTCGCCTCGAATACGTATGAACATTAATGTGTGTCGTATTTCACTAAAATAAATCATACTTTAGCTACACCGAACAACAAAAACAACAATGTTTTTATATACATTTTTGTATTTTGTTATTTTGTCATTTGTTATTCAATATTAGTTTGACGATTATTAATATGATTTTTATTGGTTAAACAATTTTAAACTGTAATTGAATTAAAATTTTCATTTTTCAACTGTCGTATTAAACCTGTGAATCTAATACATCATAAGCGTTTATAATTAACATATTATAGATTAACAAAATTAAAATTGTCATCATTTACATTCTCTTTTCGTATGAAATTGAGTATTGGCAATGTTTAAAAAAAAATATCCTAACCTAGTGAAATACACGAATTGGCTACAAAAACGTAACATGATTAGGTTTATCACCATAATATAATGAAACTACAAATATGATAAACCACGTTGCAGACTTGCAATTTAAGTAAAACAATATAATTATCTATGTATGTTAGATATATACATAATTTATTTTTATATAATATACACAAATTTACGTTTTAAACCTAAATTCAGTTTTTATATAATGATAATTTAAAATAAGTTTTAAAAGGTAATTTTTTTCCTCTATATAGAGATTATCTGTTTATTATTAATTTTCAAAAATTAATTAAAAATAAACATCGACGACACGTCATAATATTATATTATATTGACGTTTGCATAACTTATTATTAGGCATAACTTTATAGCCAGTTTGTGTTTAATAATTGTTTTAATTAATTATAATTTTTTACAGCGATGGATTAAACTTTTTACTGTGATTATGTGTACATTTAAACAGTTATAAGTCAATTCAAATCGAGCGTAAGGTTTGTTTTTTAGAATACATAGTTATTTTTTATCAGTTTTCGTATAAGCAATTTTGTGAATGTAATCGTAAAACGATTGAAATAGTAAACATATAAACTTAAACATACACATAATATTGTTTGTATAAATGTATGTATTACAAAGTGATCAAATTTATATGTTTCACTAATACAGTGATTAATTTTATAGAAACAAAATAAAGGTGCCTATTTGATTTTTAAATGTTGACCTTTAAAATCTCCCATAAAAATACATTTGAAAATAATAACTATTTAAATAGTTTTAGATAATAATTTTTTATAATTTTATTTAAAAAAGAAAATTATGGTGATATTACATTTTAATCATCCAGTATATATATATAGGTCTAAGTCCAACGTTTAGAGATAGACCATGAACTAGTTATAATACGAACTACTCGTTAAACGTCACGCGACCTAATTATTTTAATAAAAATCAAAACAAATGAATCTAAATAAATTATGTATTATTTATTTCGTCTAATATAATTTAAAAAACTGAAATATCAATAATTATTATTTGTGTATAATAATCGAATGAGTACATTGGTATGTAATTATGTCTGTCGTGATTCTATATTTTATTATTGTAGTAGGTACCTATACTTAATATTAACTGTATATATTCAAATTCACCACATAGTCATAGACCATAATATACTTACATGTTATATTTTATACTGAATGCTTTACTTTGTGGGAGATTAATAGTCGATACATCTTCGAAAAGATATTTATTTAATTTATTTTTTGACAAACTCTAATCATATTAAAAAAAAGATACTATATATTACCTATACAGTTATTCGTTTTAAACTGGTGAGTATAATATTTTACTAACCTTCTCATTCATCACCTTGATCTGACATTTTTGATGCTGTTTCAATACATTTTGTTTAAAAGAATTGTGTTAATACGCTTTGTTGGATGATAAAAAAAAGGCCAAAAACCTATTAAAAAAAATATTACCTGAACGTGAAGGTAAAAATGAACTCATTATTTCAGAAAGTTTTAGTATTTTTTTATAGATAGATGTATTTCCCTCTATTTTAATCTTCCCTTTTCTATAATCACTTTATATAATGTATTTCTTTAAACATATCCGTTAAAAAAAAAAAAAAACAATTTTCGTAACATAAGTATTTAAATTGATATTGAAACAATTTTTGTTTTTATTTCTTAACGATACACTGTTAAAAAGTATTCGATAAGTTTTTTTGATGAGTTATACAATTTGCAATTTAGATGATGTTTTATTATCGATTCATTGCCATATTTTGTTATCACATTTTTTTTATTATATTTTCCTTAGATTATTTTCAAATTACATACATATTTAAGCGATTTTCTTTCTAAGTTATTTTTTTGTGATGTTAGGTATGGTAGAATATATGATAAAATAAAATACCTATTATGAATTCATAATAATTTTATAACCGATTTGGAATTACATTCACATTCATAGATAATCTGTGCTAATTATTTGACATTCGCTGAACCGGTATCACATGTTATAAGTCAGATATATTGCAATATTTTAATATTTGTTTAATTAACTAATTATGTTAATAATTATTCATCGAATATGTTTTTTTTATAATACTTTAATTCTCTAAAGACAATTGTCCATCATTTATGTTGCATTTTATTTATACAAAATTGTCATAATTTGTAGTTATTAAAATTACAACCCAATGGCAGGAGTTACATGTTTTCAATATTATCTAAGACTACAATATATTTGTAATATTATAATCTTCCATATAAATAATTAAAGTTATTAAATTTATTTTTTAAGATTATATAATCAGTAAAAAAAAAAAAATTAATATAGCAAAAACGATTTATATTCAAATTTTAATACATAATGCATTATAAATATGAAACTATTTGTTCTTATGTATATTTAACTGAAATAATATTTTCGTTGTAATTTATATATCTTAGTGATTATCTTTATTAACCATAAAGTAAAAAAGTCAACTTTCCTTTGATAATTCTTTTTAATTACTTGATGCGGTTATCATTCTCATTTTTTAATACAAGATTTTATCACATTTGTGTTCATTTTAGATAACTATTACTTACTCAAGTTTATAAAGATAAACTCATGGTAATAAATAAATAAAAACATAATTTTGTTTTCATGTAAAATTAAGACAAAATTATGTGTTTAATATTTAGATGTCTTTAAACATAATACTAGCTAATATAAATTTCGTTTAAGAATTTAAATTGTTGTGTTTAGTAATGAATTAGGCAGATTATTATGGTTTTAAACTCATCGCTTATTGTAATTCCTATTATATATATAAACAACAGGTAATAATAAATATAGAGGTTGTTAGATATATAAATCATGATTTGATTGTAATGAGAAAAAACTTTCAAACACTTTTTCTTGTTAATATTATATATGAAATCAATTTAGAAAATGGAAAATGTCAACTAGTCATCATTGGCAGAATAGTATGATTCGATGTGATAACGTTTTATATAGTCAACTTATATAGTGTATATACGCACTTACACTATATAATAATATATTTATAGTAAAAACTTTCTTTTATCACAGTTTGCACGAATTTAGCTGTATATACAATATTATTGGGTATATGTATAGTGATGAACTTATAGTTTATATTTACTCGTTACCGTGTAAACACTGCGAAAAGTTTATGTTGTTTATTTCGTTGACGTAGTATATATCATATACGGTCCAAATACCATCTAGAAAGAATTTGTGGACGGTAGCCGATCAATGTGATTCTACTACGTATACGCATACAATTTATTTATTTTTTTGCATTCTCAATTATCTTCGTATACTTCAACCACTTCACCTTCTATTATCCTAAAACCAACATCTTGCTAACGTCGTCATCAAAACTTTTATGTGACTATACATCATAATATATTACAAACATGTAAAGCCGGTTCAAAAAGTTTTCTTGTTAAACCGTAGAAGCGATCTAAGAAATGTATGTTAAAACATTTCGAAATATCACTCTTAACTATTACCATTCTTGTCGTTTACGTTAATTAATTTGATATCTCAGAAAAATGCATTCCGTTACACAGCCTATCGCGGTAATAATAGTTGTTGCCAACAACAAATGTCTGAAGTTGTACCGATGAGAAAGGTGGGGGGAAGTGCTTGGTTGCTCAGGCTGGTGATGTGCCAAAAATTATTTTTTGTAAAAATTGAATATTATGTATATATCTACGGTTTGCTTTAACTTTTATGTATTATAATGTACAAATTTGAAAATTTATTTGTGTTAATATAGTATAAGAAAAATCGATTGTATTAATAAGTTAGATAATTGATAACATTTCATGATAATATGAGAAGTAATTTTTTCATAATGTCCAATACAATTATGGAAAATAGTCTAAACATAGAATATTATGACATCCATATAGAGTACCTAAGTTTTTTATTATTTAATTATTTAAGAAATTGTCACTTACGAGTATATTAGTGATTAAAATAATTTTATTGAATATATATATATATTATTTATATTGGCGTTATTTTATAATTTACCATTTGGACACGTTAATATAGTATAAATTATACATTTTATTATCTTAACTAGTTAATATTATTTAAATTAACGATTTGGTCTTTGGTATTAGGTAATACATATTGTATAAACATTATAATACTTAACTGTTTTTTTTTTAAATATTTTGAATTGTTTTTAATTAAAATATACAAATATATTATAATTTAACATATTAAATATAGGTTTAGGTTAGCAATGGGGACTTTGGGGGCTATAGTGCCCTTAAAAAAATTCTTAAGTCCCTCCATTATTTAATTGAATTTATTGAAAAATAATTTAGATTAATTTGTATACAACGAATCAATGTGACTCTAGTCCCCTTAATTTGATGGGCGAAAGATACGTTGATAAATTATTGTTTATATAATTGTTTATTAGATGTTAAATTTCAGGTAGAAATAAACAACTAATTAATATTTGTAAATTTTCAAATTAATAATAAAGAAAACAAATGAAAATATAGGATGTGCGAAAGAAGTACCTATAATATTATTATGCATATAATTTTGTATAATTACGCAATCGTAAATCAAATAATCATATCCAACATTCGACTGTGATTTTTTTTTTTTTTTGTAATCTGACCCCTACGGTCATATTGTAATTAAACAATATCTTCGTGCGATTCGATATTTCAGCGTGATGGTGCAATTGTCAAAAAAACTAAAACTGGTGTTGTACAATTTCGTTGTGTTACAAATTAGCTTTAAGTATCTCGATTTATTCGTGCGTAATATCGAAAAGAAAGACTGTGTAAATTTAACACTTGATCGATCACCGCTACACCACGCGACCCTTTAAACGAAAGTGCGTCGTTAAAAGGATTTGTGTGTGGGTCATTAAAGATTAAATGCCATTTGTCTTTTCGTAATAAACTATTTTTTGGTTCGTCGCTCGTCGCACGCGCCGAACCGTGTGTGAATAATATAATATTTTATAGGTTTCGTTTATACCGCGCGGTTTATCTTGACCACTGGTGACTGTTACATTTATAAAAAAAAAAAAAAAAAAATATTCCAAAGGTTCGACAATTGATGATCCTATTATAAGTATCACGAAGTCATTGCATATTACGTTAAATATAATATACTAATATATACATATATTAAAGACAGGAAATTGCCAATACTGTAATGTATTAACACAATTTTTCTACCCATGAAGTGTAACGTTCAACCAATGGTAAAGAAAAACTTCACGAATATTTATTATACTTTATTATTATAATTAATATTCTCGCCGACATCAAAGTACATCTAAGTAAGAAAATTATTTCAGACGAAACACCTTAAACCAATATTTCAAATTTTTTTTATCAAAATTATACACTCCTACGAAATATTATTCAGTATAATGAACATGAATAGGTATTAAATATTTTGATTTATATATTCAATTTTAATTTTTCTATAATATATAATAATATATAGCAAGTAAATATAATACGTATAAATTTTTATACGTAATATTATCATAAGCTTCCTACAACTACAACTATTAATATGTTTTCATATTAGTGTATGATTTATTCGCAGTGATAACATGTATAAATAAATAATATAAATTATTACTCATAAATTCAAATGTATACCTATTAATAATATTGTGTTGGCTCTTACTTATAATAATATATAACACATAAACATAGCTACACTCGATTTTTATTAGTAACTAGTTAGTTGTCTAAAAATACTTAAAATGTATTAATATTTTTAATGCAATCAGTAAGATATATATTATAAGAATAATATTAAATTTAGAAATTATAGAAAATAATAGCTTATTATAATTATGTTATTAAAAGGTTTGAGATATAAAATGTTATATTGTGTATAGAAATTGAAATATTATATAATTAAATGAAATCAATTAGATACATTTTAAATTATTAATATTATTAGTAGATGTGTTTTTATTTGTTTTACATGTATACATTTTTAATTTTAATTTTTCCCTATACAAATAAATATCTACTCTTATTATTTATATATTATTAATAACCTCTACATAATGTAATTAGTATTATTATATATTTTTCATCATGTAACAGGTAAAAAATTATGATTGTCCTTGCATATTACATAACTTAATAACTAATCTAAAAACTCTTAGTATCAGAATTTTAGTTTTCCTGTTTCTAAATTGAAAGTTTTATAAGTAGTTGTTTCTTTCACAAGTTTCAAAACTTTAGAACCTGCGTTTTGAATTGTTAAGTGAACACCCAAGTACACGTCTATTATAAATGCATGGCATGTTCCGAAAATATCAACATCCGCTATTCCCATAAAATATAAATTGTAAAAAATTGATTTTTATTAACCTATACAAATATTTAAATCGGTTTAGAATATAATAGTTTCAATTGATATACAAACCGGATATTAAAATTGTACCGATTGTACCGATCAAAATAATAAACGCTTACATAATATTTTGTATACACCAAAGTTATAATAATATATAGTTATAATAATTATTAACACGAAATATTTTTAGAATTATATTATAGTGTAAATCGAAATAAGATTTATCAATATTGTGTTTTTTAAACTCATATAAATTCTATCAACATTAACTTGCATTTACATAGGTCACCGATACAATTTTTTTTTAAATATTTAAAATTATGGTACTTTGTAAGTTATTATTGTAAAAGAATGATTTTTACACCGACAAATAAATATAACCTTTTTAAAGGACGATACCGGAGAATTTCCTAAAATGGTATCTCTTTATTGTTTCTAATGAAATAATTTTGAATATGGGAGTCTCTACAAAAAGTTTGAATGTTATAATATAAACTGTTTAATAAAATTGTATAAATTATTATTTTGTAAGGCAGGAATAATGCCTGTTGTTTTTACTTGAATCAATATTGTATTATTTTATTT
The DNA here is from genome assembly GCA_013282895.1 of Eriosoma lanigerum. Taxonomy (NCBI): domain Eukaryota; kingdom Metazoa; phylum Arthropoda; class Insecta; order Hemiptera; family Aphididae; genus Eriosoma; species Eriosoma lanigerum. The sequence goes on from CM023358.1 coordinate 14,755,707, forward strand.
ATAATTTTAAATTATTAAAAAACTTATAATAATTGTTAATCAAATAGAATTTGTTTATATTTTACATAATAACGTGACATTTAGCGATTTCAGTTTTTCGATTGCTTATTAATATTGTGGTTGATGTATTATGCAAAGGTAATTAACGGGAATTGCGTTAAAATACTATTTGCTTACAGAGACAAGAGAATATATATTAAAAATATTTTACTGAATGGTTTTAAATTTTTAATTACTTACTGTTTTATATTTATATTTTATATAATGTAGCATTTTAATTTAGGTATAAAAATAATGTTCAAATTAACAGAACTATTTTTTTAACCAATTAACATTTAAAATAGTTTTTTTCATGTGATTATAATATATTAGGTATTTATTTTATAAATAGAAATTAACCTCAATTCTACTTCAAACTTTTATATTAAAACAATTTTATGGTTATGAATGATATAATAAAAGCTATAAAAGACAAATTATAGTAATTTACATCAAATTATTTGATGTTCTTTATCTATATCATAATAATATATAATATTATTATACATCTATGAAATTAAAAATGTAATAAAATAATATTGTGATTTTTTATAAAGTATACAATTGTTATAGATAAAATTTACTGACATACTATAATGTAGTTATATAATAATTGTTATATCTACATTTTTTTTATAGAATCAACATTTAATGATGACAAATAATATTATAAGGAGGTACTGGGATATAATTTAATGTCATCATAGATTAAACAAATGTATAAATAATAATTTAGCATGTAGGGTTTCATCATTTATAATATATCATGTTAATTTAATCTAGTATAAATTGTCTTATAATTTTATATTTATTATGTGTGTTATAAAAAATTAACAGATCTGATAAATATTAATTTGTAAATTGTTATATACAATATAATCTAAACAGTCAGCATTATGAGAAAATTATTACGACTTCTAAAATTTCCATTATTTTCTGACAACTAATATAATATTTACAAAAAATGGAATAATTTATCATTGCATAAAAAAATGTGTAACTAATGTAATTCGTCGAATATATGTTTATTAATAATTTGTGGTAGATAACACGATATTGTGATTTGTATTTTTTAACGATTATTTTATAATTTAATTTTAATTTATAAATTGAATAAAGAAAATATCACAATAAAATGTAGCCAGTATTCTATTACTAGTTTAAATAATGTAATATTAATCCCATATTATTCTGCAGAAAATATTCTCAATGGAACTAGTTTTTATTTCTTATAAGCTTTTAGGTAAATGAGAAAAACTACAAAGTTATAAACTTTTAAAATGTACAGAATGACTATTGATAATTATATTGTGAATTCTAAAAAAAAAACTAGTTATATGATATTCAATATTGTAATGAAAAATTAAATACAGTTGATAAAGTGTTGATATTTATTTTGTGTGATAGTAGGTAATTTATTATAAATTATTTTACAGATTTTTAGAGTTTAAAATCAGATAGTACCTGATTAAATATTGTGTAAATATTGTAAATAGTTTTCATTTATATTGATTTTATTTTATATTGTATTATAAAATCAGTCTTTTTGTGGGTCGTTTGTTATAATTTAAAATGTACCCCGAGGCCTGCGAACTCGTAAAATCTAAGTAATAAGAGAATGTACATTAGTTCCAAGTATATTATACTACTAAAGTTAATGGACATGGTATGTAACCTATAATTTTAGTAAGCATCTAACCAATGAAATGATCATTACTGTTATTAAATATTTGAAATTACTCTAAATTTTATATGCATAAATTAATAATTGTGCACCTTAAATATTTATATATACCTTTTATATACATTTTATATTTAACAATTACATTAGTTAATCAATGCATATAAAACATAGAATAATTGTCATGTTGTGTTTATTCATTTTTTATACAAATTCGTCAATATTTAGAATACATATTACATACATTGTTATTTTGTATATTTTTGTTTGAATATATTTTTTTATATTTGTATTCAAATGTACATTTTAATATTAATATTAATATCTTAAAAAGATGTTTTAAATAAATGTTAATTTATTTTATACGTTTATCAAATACTTGTTTTGCATGTTACATAAAACTTGTTTTTCATATTTAAATGTCTAATTTTAATTATAAAGTTTTTATTTTAAATCTATTTTTTTTTTTTATATATAATTTTATTCCCAAATAAAATAAATTGCATGTTCTACAAGCTTTTAAAAAATTGTTTTATAATAATAAGTAAAATATCTCAAATTTATTATTAATAAAATTGATATAACCGATCTATCTATAGGTATAATACCTATCACACTTATAACTTAAGTACGAATACGAAGTATATTAATGTTTTACAAATTATGAGTAGGTAATATAAATGTTTAAAAAAATAATAATGACAGAATATATGAGACTTATGAAATATTATGATTATTAAAATGTAATTTCATGCTATAGTAAGTTGTTTCAAATATGGGTGATTAAAATATCATGATACAGTAATATTTACAATCTAATAAGCAAAATAGAAATAAAGGTACCTTTAATGTTTACAAATTATAATCTATTATTATCTAAAACCATGTGGACGATTAATATATTTTAACGTCAAAGAGTTTTCCTATGGTCAACATTTAAAAATCAAACTACTTACTACATTTTTATTGTTGTAAAACTGAATGGTTTTGACTTATATTTCTATTCATCATCTGAAGACATACCTTTTCTAAAAATATATATTTCTTAGTTTTTAATTTTTGTATGAAGCATATTTTTTACAAAATATGCAAGTATAGAAATATATTTAAAAAATATTTATATTATTTGTACCCTTTGAAATATTATTTCGCAATTTATACACTATAAACAAATAATAATAATTATTGTCTATATCATTAGTATTTTTAAATTGTCGTCTTCTGTTGATTTTATCAGATTCTAAGAGCTTTTATGTATTATTTTTCTGTTTATAATTAGCTTAGTGTGGTAATTAATTAATTTTTATATAACAATCTTATAGACAATTTTCCATTTTTATGTGCCTTAATTTGGGTAACAATGTAAGGTGTGACTTGAAAATAGAGATAAAATTTATTATAAATACTATTTATAAGTAATTGCGTTTTGTATATATAAATCATTATCAATGTGTTTGTATTTTAATTAATATATTATATATTGTATCGCATTTATCCATATAATTTTAAATTTGATAGACAACAGTGATAGTATTAAGTAACAGTAGTCATATTAAATAATATACCTAAAACATGTTTCTTCATTTTTTTATTTTTGTGAAAGTAGGCACCTAATAATATGTAAATTTCATCCCATTTCACTTTTCATTTATATATTATCCATATTCGCATTTTAAAAAATTATTTAATAGATTTAAGTTTTTTAAATCGTTATAAAAACTATTCTATATAATACAATTTCACACATACAATTTACACTTAATTTAATAATATCTATCATTTAATATTAATTTATTAAAAACGCATGGGTATCTTTAACACATAAATAAATGCCATTTTCTTTTATCTCAATCGAATTTTAAATTTATAAGAATTGTAGAAAAATATTTCCTAAGAAAAATTTACTTCAAATAAAATGTCATTAAAATCGATGTACCTACCTAATAAATGAACTTTAAATCTTTTTGCAAAGACAACATATTGTATTATAGAGTCCTCTTGTTTATTTACAAGCGTTACAGATTTTTTTATCGGAATTAACTATATATAACCAATATATAAAAACTGCACAGATATATTTTTAATTAATATTTGTTTATATATTAAGCTATAAATTGTAGTCCGTGTACATTTAAAAGTTGGAATAAAACATTAATTTATTTGTTTTTTAGTTAATTCACATTTTAATTGAAATATCAATTCAAACCAAGTTAACTTGTACGACATTTTTTAGATTGATTAAAAAAAAAACATATATACTAGACCAAAACATTGAGTAAATATTTTATTGTAATTTTGTCCTGTAATTATTAATGACAAGAACTGTACCCTTAAAATAATTTACTTATAAATTATTTATTTATTTCTCAGAAAATGTTTACTCGTAACAGATTTTATCGACCGACGACTATAAAATTTTTTAACTACATACTATAGGTACTTAGATACTTTATAAATTATTTCCTACGATTGTATATAGTTATCTTGTAAGTTGATTCCTAAATTGAATCGATAAAATAATACATAGATAAAGTAAAATATCAAACTTTTCTAAAATTAACAAAAAATAAAAATAAAACTTTTTAATTAAGATTAAAATTAAGTATTTAATAACTTTTATATATTTAAATGATAATAAAGTACTGTAAGAAAAATTGATGTATATAAAAAAAAAATAGTAGTATAGTAATATCCAATAGTTTATTAAAAATATTCAACGTTGTAACAATTTACCAAGTACCTTGATTATCGCAAAGGATATTTAGGATTTATTAGAATTTTAATATTTATATAAGAAATAATAAATTATATGTGCCTATGTTTTTTGTGTAAATTTACTACACATGCGTAATTGCGTGTGAGATTTCGGTTCACATTAGCGGAATACAAATCATCCGAAAAATGTGTATAAAACATCATTATTGTTAGACGTTTCGTTTGTTCGGTTCGTAGTTTTATTCGAAATACATATTTTATAATATTATATCTTCAAAATATTTTATATATATAAGTCAGCGAATTAAGTTTCAAAGAATATTTTGTTAAACACTCGTATATGCATATTATGTGTATTTTGTTTGTATTTTCCAAAACTCCGGTCTTAATATTCTACTTTTTTCACGCTTCTGAAGTTGTCTCGTCTCTGACTGCATGTTCGCAGTTCGAAACAAGTATTTTTAAAATTCATAACACTTTAAAACAATCTTTGCGATTTACATTTTTTCCTTTTATTGTAATGTTTGAAGCATAATGTAAAAATATCGCTATACGAGTGTTTCGTTCTCGTATATTTTTTACAAATTCAGAAAAAACCGTGATCGAATATAATATTTTGTCTTCTAATCACCGTCACCCTAACCACGGTACTGTCGGTACAGATGACGCGTGTTTCCCATGGGTACACTACGGTGTGACTCTGCGACTTTATTTACGACCTTGGTATATAACAGTGAGTGTGTCAGACGAGATTCGGAAACGCCACAGTATAGAGTACCCGCCAACCTATACTATACGTATACCATCGTGTGCCTGTACAACTATATACATATATTATTTTATTTGCGTGACGATTATTTTGTGCGCGCGATGTTGCATATAGGACATATAATATTATACATTTAATACTATTAGTATTGTCCGCGTCACGGTCCAGTAGTTTTCCGATGAGATGAAACGTCGTAAATTGTATTATAACCTACGAATATCGCGGTCCAACGCCAAACCATATGGTTAGGTAGGTACCGGGTATTTAATTTGCGTTCACAGTTTCACACTATCGGTTTGTGTTTACAAATCACGCATAATAATATGTTTAAATTATAGAAATTCGCTCGGTATAAATCTATTTTAAGGGTTTATATTATTATCGTCGAACACATTCGACCAACATAAAACGAACATTCGCGTATCGCCACTGAACACACGAAACCACGATATTCAAAATATGCACACGACATAGGTATAATTCTTCTGTTTTTTATTTTTATTTTTTAACTACTATTTGTTTATTTTACCAACACTGTAAACTATAATATGGAAAATGTCGATTATTCGTTATATCCGTTCAATACGCATGGCCTATAGCAATTTCGTGAACGTTCAATCCATCGAAATCGTATTCGTTCGATATGCCGATATGGAATTCTGCCAACAATATACACACTGTTCTGTTTTTTAAACACAATTAATTGAAACTTTTATAGTTACGTCCGCCAAATTCAGCACTTAAATCACTTCAAATATTTTTTGATTTAATGTGATGTTTATTCGATTCCGCTAAATTCATTCATAGCGTTTGTTGTCTATAAAATAAATATTTATACAATGTGTATTGTAAAGCTCATGTGTAAGTCATAAATAGTTTAATGATAATATTAAAAATGAAACTATGAAAATAATTATAAACGAGTACAGTCATCGAGAATATATTATTTTAATTTAAACTTACATAGCTACCTCTGTATACAACGTATATATACATATTTAATACTTCATTTATCAAAGACAATTTTGAAAGCATTTTGAAACATATAAACCCTGTTTATAAGTAATTAGCTAATTACTTATACTCGTACTAATTATTATTATAGAGTATATTATTTGCTTTCGATACATGAAATGGGAAATATAATAATAATGCAATTAATAAGCTAAGGACACATATAGGTACTAATTAATTTGTAGAAGGATATTTTATAATCTTGATTATTTTATCGTACGTCTAAAATGATACGTATCATGATTTTAAATTTTAAACTTTTATATAATGTTAATTATGTGAAATTACTTTTATTAGAAATATTAAACACTATATACGTATTTCGTGTAGATATTTTGTTTAAGTTATGTAAATTTAGTTTTTATTTGAACTACATATTACTCGGAAGATTATTGTTGCAGGTTTACTTTAAGATTACTTTACATATACCATGTAAGTAACAGGATAATATTTTTCCTAGACCGACATTGTATTTTCTGTACAATATAATATTGTGAGACCAACAAATCCGTTTCTATATATATATATATATATATATATATACCTACATTGTGTTGTTCATGACGAGATTGGAATTCTTGAATCTCGTAAAACGTATTTTAAAAATGACGGAGTTTTGTCACGATCCGTCAATCATGACGACATCCAATTGACGAAATGCTTTGCGGCCAGGAGGCATTTTGGTGTTTACCGGCATTTTTCTCCGATACGGTATATGGTCATGCGGTATGACAACATCACGCACTCAAGTTTGTTTGCTCCGATGTATACTCAATATACTAATATTCTGTCAATGTGAACTTTACAAAATCGATAACTAGAATCGTGGTAAGAGTTTCGTAACACCTGAATAGGCCAGCAGCAGAAAATTTTCAAAGTATTTCCAAATTTCTTATTGTATAGACATCTAATATATAAGTACTGTCGTTTCATAGATTAGTAATAATAAATTATTATTAAATCGCAACTAGTTTTGTTACACGTGTTTTATATGAGAAAAATAATATAATATTATGTACTTAAAGATTACATAATGCTTTTGTTCCCGTATGTTATCAGAATTGTTTACTACAATTTATATAATTATATTATTTTTTACGACAGTAACTTTTGTTGTTGTTAAAAAATATTGTCTATACACATAGTGCCAAAATATTTTAGCGCGCAAACGTCCAACTTCCAAATATCATAGTTATACAAATTATAAATAATTTAATTCACAGCTGTTATGTTATACATTGAATACCTATGCAATTTTAGTTGATCGAATCCCGTAAAACTGAACGGTTTTAAAATTTTTAATCCATATTAACAAACAACTTAAATGGGAACACGCGAACATCACGATATATTTTTATTGGGTATACGATAATATTAATATTTTTACTATAATATATGTATATTATAGTTTAATGCAATTGTAAACTTTATATTTTTATAATCGGCAATAAAATAATTAAATATTGTTGTCGAATATGTTCATGCAGTTAAAAAATTATGAAACAATATACATGAAATAATTATTTAAAAAAAAAAAAACATTTACTATAACTTATATATGTATATTCATAGGATGTATCAATGTGTTTGTGTTTTCAATACAATTTTACCTTATTCGAATTTTAATAAACATTATTATTACTGAGCTATATTTATTTTGTATAAAAATATACAAACGTAACTTTTACTTTAAAATGTATAATATTTAATTTGTTCTAGGTATCTATTATAGGAAGTTAGAAAAATTCAATGTTTAAGCATGTGATGTACCTATGGGTAGAACTATAAATGAAAATTTAAAATGTAAAATACCTATATATAATTTAGAAAAATCAAGTATAAAATCGTATAAACCTTAATAAAGATGTTAATTGTTCAATTTAATTATATTTTTTTTTTTTAAGTGGACACTGTTTAGTAAATACATCTTCTAGTGTAAATAATAATATTATTATTTTGATTGCGATGGCTAGGTATATAGTATTTTAAAATTAATTTTATTCTTAAAAAACACATCTTATTATTGATATTAAACTAGACTGGTTTTTACTAGCCATTTTATATCATTGTATAATAATATTGTGAATCATATACGCCGGACTGCAGTGGTGGTATTATTTTGTTAACAAGCTATGTTATAATTCAAATAATAATAATAGGTACGTTAAAATATTTTTAAAAATTTACAAACTGACCGTGATGATAAAATAATTTTTAATTATATATATATTTTTAATCTCAAAAATTTCGTTGTTACGTCTATAATACTATTATAGGTATTATACAAAAAAGCAGACAATGAATTATGATAGTGTTGTTACAGATGAGCGTACTAAATTATATTATAATATATTATAATCTGATGTTTATTGCTTTTGAAATATGCACGGTCGCGTATTCCGCTTGTATATAGAAGTGTTTTATGTTTGTTTTATCATCTAGATGCGAAGACTTTGTAAATAT
>CM023358.1:14764397-14891610 GCA_013282895.1 Eriosoma lanigerum
GCTATAATAATAAGTTCGCCAAGAACACAATTTGAAAGTAAAATCTTGTTTTTAAATAATTTAATTAACAAATTCCTTTTCTGAGGAAGAACAGTTTTATGGGATCCTGACCTCCTCCAAAACTGGTTTAACTACCTATATGTATTTTTATATAATATACAAAGTAGATATAAACAATGATCAAATTGTATTCAATAAATAAATAAAAGAAAAAAATAATAAACGGAACCCTAGTATATTAAAATACAATTGAATGGAATAATATTAATATGTTGTAGCTCCTAAAGTTGTAGATTAGGAACGAAATAGGAATGAAACAAATGTCGTTCTGTCGGTGTACGGACATGATTCATTGGTTTTGTGTCTTCGAGAATCGAGAGTGTCCAAGGATAGAATAAACATATTATTCTGTCTATGTTATGCAAATAGTGTTTTGGCGATGACAATTGATGGTGCGAATAGTTATTAAACACCATTTTGGACGTGTGATCGTGTTATAGTCCATTTATTTACTTTATGGCTTAGCTCAACAAGACTTTTATGTTATTATATATTATGATATAAACGCCATTATACCAGTCTGATAAACCAGTAGTCGTTTGATTATGAAATGAATAAAATGTTAATGGTTTTAAATACAACTTTTTTCGAAATATGATTTATATACCTATATGTACTGTATATAATCTTTTTAGCATTTTTAAGATAGAAATAAAATTAAATAAAGCAAATAAATATATGTGTATAATATAAAATGTTTAAATATATTAAGGTATAACGTACAAAGAGTTTTAAATTTGATTTACAGAAATTAATAAATCAAGCTTAGTACTTTTTTTTATTTTGGTCTAGTTATCGGGAAAAACATTTTCTAACTGTTTAACATGGTGTAGGAATATTGTAATATTATTTACAAATATGCAAAACGATTGTTGTTATTTGATTTTATTAGGCTATTGTATGGCATTTTTTGTTGTTCTCTTGTTTCTAAAAATAATTTCGTGTATCGCAGAAACTGTGTTTGGCATTGTAGTTTTTTCTTGAGTATTGCGTCGTAAAAATAAGTTATCGTAGCGGTTAATTATTATTTCTATCGTTTTTTTCGCGCAACAATCAGATGCGATATTGTAACAAAATAATTTTTAATTTTCAATTTTCAATTGCCATAGTACATGCTCTTATTTTTTATTTTTATTAACGATAACTAGCTTTACAGGATGTATACCAAGTTTAAAGGTTTTTACTTTTTTTTTAAGTACCTCACATTTTGGTCATATTGTTTTAGTAAACTAATAACATACATATATTTATATATAATTAAATTTAGTATTGTAGTAAACAACATAGTATAATTTTAATTAATATTATTACTTCATGCTACTATTTAATATTATTATTATTATTATTATTATTATTATTAAAGTTCTTGTTACAATTTATACCTATAAATGTTAATTAGAATACAATTTATAAACAATAACAAATTTATAGCATTAAATGTACATAAATTATTATATAATTGTATAAATTATGTATACACATATTATACTATCAACCCATTGACACCTTGTACTATCTTTTATTAACTTAATTTAATTTTAACTAAACTTTTAAACAACAATATTATATCTGTTTTACTTTGACTGATAAATTTTACAAATTATAAGTCTAAATTTTCTTATACATTGACGCACCGTAGTTATCTAACTCAACTTAAACTAATTAAAAAAAAATATTTTTAAAAAACTTTAAAGTGTATAAAGCTATTATTATTAACTCCTTGAAATGAAATTTAATTTGTTCTACTTGTCAACTTGTCACATGTCAAGCATATAAGTTAGTGTATACAGGGTTAATTTTATGTAACATTGTGTAAAAAATGTGAATTATAAACGTTTTCAGTTAGGTATTCAAAATGTTGTTTTCATTAATAATATTCAGAGTTTTGATCACATTATATATAATGTGTATCAGAAAAATGAATATCAGTCTATAGAATAAAATATTATTGACATAAAACCTTTCATGTATACAATATTTATTTTTCACGTCGATTAATTTTATATGACAATAAAATCCCTTCGCATATGTATAAGACAGATCTAGGTATTCCTTTTGGGTTATGTTTGATTTAAAAGAATAAACTTTAATATCCTGCACTCATCACACCCAATAAAAAATATTATTATATATTATTATATACTATTCCCATTATTGTCTGTTTAACAGGTGTAAGTAAAATTGTATTTTTCTCCGAATTCTTTTGATATTAACGGCCTTAAATATAATATGATCTTTCTTACGACCGAGTTACTTATGATGGATAAAAAACTTACGAAAATTAACTCAAAAGGTGCAATTATAAATTTAAAACATAAATGATTTGAAAAAGTCTTCTTTAAACTGTCTAAATATTCTTTAATTATTTTTCTTGTTTTTTTTAAGCAATAAATAAAACGTATAAAACTGAAACCCCATAATATTAATTATGTTTTTTAGTATATTTTAATTAATATAATATAATTTGATCGATTACTGATTATGAGAACTTAATGTTGCAAATTACATTAACAAATATTGTATAACGACTTATAAATAAAATAATAAAAATAAAATTTCAAATATAGTTGATTCTAGATGTGTATGCTCAGCACATTTTCAAAATTAGTTTTGAGAACAAATACAAAATTCATTGCTCACGAAATATTGATAAACGACAGTTATATAATCAGTTTATTATATAATTCACGTGTTAGATGTTTACAAAAATTAACAAATATATTTTCTAGTTATCGGCGCACTTTATAACGTTTTATTTTAATAATGCTGTATTTCATCTGGCGCCGTCCGAATCCTTTGACGGTTCTTTAATCTCCACTATATAATACCAGCGTTTTAATATAATTTCACTAGGTATTTATAATTTTGTGCATCATATAATCATATGACCATGCGGTTATTATATTATAATGATTCAAAAAGGTATATTATTTATACAGGGTGATAAGAAGCTCGTGATTCAATTTTATGAACTTTATAGTATTATACGTTTTTAATATTATTTATATTATTTTGTCTCGTAATATTCTGATCACCCTGTATATCAAAATATCGACATAAGCTTCAGACATTTTGGTGTATATATACCACGTATTACGATGGTATTATCATCCACTATAATATATAATATTCCGCGTGTGGTCATAACAGTTATATTATTAAAATTTGCGGAAAGTGTACAGTGAATGATGGGCAGAAAAAAATTCAAAAAACATAAACACATTAGTCACATAAATCAAAAAGTATGTCTGTAGAGACAGCTGAATATAAAGTATTCTGTTAACGAAATATTTTAACTTTTCAGTTTAAGTACTCGTATAGACGTACATGAAGTTAGATATTATACTGTTGGTAGTACCTTTATATTGTATGTGTCTGATCCCCATTAAAGTACACGAGAAGCGAGATAAGTCATTAAAATAAAATCATATTATACAAAGGTGTTGTTCAAGTCCAAGACTCTATTTACTAAAATAAGAAAATCTAATCGTAGCTCAATCAATGCATTAGTTTTGTAAGATGTTTATAAGCGTAACGTGAAGATTATCTGTGGATGGGCTATACCCCAAAACGAAAAAAACTTAGCGCATATAAAATATTTTATGCATTTTAAATAGAGGTGCATGTAGCTTTTCTTAGGGTACTAAAGTACCCCTAACCAACCCCACGCTACGCTTATGATGATTCTGTATCAAACTATTAGGAATAACTAGAAAGTATTGATGAAAATGAATTTAACATTATGGTTTTTAAACAATGAGTGCAAGTTTTAATTCTTACTAATGAAGTATTTGTCTATTAACAACTATATAAGTCAAATCGATAATCACTTGATTGGCTGTATATTGGAACTTTATCTGTAATTTCATATCTAAATAAGAACCACACTACAAGAATAAAGTTAATGGTAAATTGGTAAATGTTACGTTAAAAAAAAGTTGTTTATTTTATATTATATTAAAGTTTATGATTTAGAAAATAAATAAACCTCTTCAATACGAAATAAGTAAAATAATTGTAATGACAATTTTCGCTTCCGTAATAGGTCATTTGAGTAATGAAGTCACGTAATATGGTTTCATACAATTATATTCGGAGAGACGAAGTCGAACAAAATAAATTCAATCGTACAATACACGAACACAATTAATTATGGGTGTAGAAATACATAATTATATAATATAATCGTATTTAAACACTACTACGTATTGGTATTGGTATTGGATTATTAATCTCATGTTTTAATTCATAGTTTGACCTAAAATAATAAATTATAACTATTATTTTATTATATATTTTTCAATCTACTAAAATGTACGTAAAATAAATAGTTGAAATTAAAATAATATAAGCTACGTATGTAATTTGGTACACAAGTAAATTAAACTGCATAGAAGAACCCGACCATGCTTTCTCCAGAAATAATTATTAATTATTAGTTTTTAAATATTAAATAAAGCAAATATTTGTAGATGGTGAAAATGGTGATATCATGTCAGCGTAGAAGCCTGCATTTGTGAAAAAAAGAACTTTAACTATTGAAAAATATTGGAATAACTACCATCTAATACATCGGTTGGAACAAAGGATTAAATTTGAGCAGTTTACAGGTAAATATTTTATTTAGATAGGTACATGTATGTATACATTCGTAATTAATAATATTATTAAAGAATGTGAACGTTTAAAACCGTTTATATAATCATTGATATAAATAAATTATATCGGGTACCGGCCTAGATTATCCTTGAAAGATCTGTCGTAGTAATTAAGTTTGTTACCCGTCATTTATCGAACAAAATTCATAAAATTGAGCGTAATTGAACATCGACATACACAAACATTTATTGGTAATTTAATATAATTTACTCGTACTATATAGTGTACATACTTCTTCAAGCATTTACATTTAGCTATATTATTTTTTCTATTGAGTTGATGTTTATTAGTATTATTATTCTTATTTATATTTAGGACAAGATAGATGTATTTGTTTTATGAGTAGGTATAATTTTAGATACCTACCGCATATACTTGAAATAATAACAGTACATTTATCAAAATAAAATACTATATTAAAAAATACTGTATGATACTATATTTATGATGTATTAAACCGAACGTATTTTCTTAAACTTGTTGCTTACAACACAATGTATACATTTATAAATAATGTATACCCAAATACATATAAAAATTATAGGCCCCAATATATAATAAAACTTTTAAATTAAAAAAAGCGGGAAGGTCGATAATTATCCATTCCAAAATATTACTACGTGTGTATATTAAATATGTAAATATTTAAAAGAAATTTCATGTCCCTACGATTAAAATTCAAAGAGTTATCATGAAATATAAAAATTCAAAACAACGAAAACCATAATTTTGCTGATTTTCAGCCATTTTTGGAATGAGTACACAATTCGTGGAAATCGTATCCTCATTTATACCCAAAAAATGTTTTCATACATAAAAAAACATCTTTGTAAAACCAATACATTCCTCGCTTCGCTCAGAATCTAAAATTAATTAAATATAATATCATAATATATTTAATTTTTTAATAATACGATTGATTTAGTTTTTAATTATAAGTCCATTAAACATAAATAGTGAATTTATATATTATATATAGGTACTCTTATAATGAAATAAAAATACATATACGTACGTAAATACACTCATTGTAAAATCAATAAATTTCGTTACAAGGAACCCACTTACAAAAAAAAAAGAAAAAAAAAAGATAAAACAAAAAATGGTAAAGCCAATTTACGTAAGCAGGAAATTGTATTTAATTAAAATATTTCGTTTTTTATGATTACAAAATGCATAGTATTAAAAAAAAAAACAGTATTTATTACATAAATAATAATATAATTATATATGAGTATAAAACTTTTGTATTAAAATAAATGTTGAGTCATTTTACAATACTGTTAAATTAATTTGTATTTTAAATATTATATCTATATGTGGAATTGAATATAAAAAAAAATGGTAGATTTTTTTATAAACAATTATGATAATATTTTTGCAAATTGAATGAATGGAAATCAATAATTTAATTTAATATGATTTCTGCAGGATGTGTGAGGAAGTATAAAAATATAATAAATTAATAATTGTTGTTGAGTATGGAATTAAATATAAAATCATTTTATTTTCTATAAAATATATTATTGTATTATATAATATATATTATTTAATGTCAATGAAATAATAATTAACTAAAAAATAATTTTGAAATTTAAAGAAATTTAACTTTAAACTTTTAAAGTTAATACTTCAAAAAAGTAACTCTTTATATGAATATAACTTGTTAAAATTAACTTAACTTTAACTAATCTTTTCAACTCGTAAATACCCTGCAGTATTTTAATAATCATTTAAAAATATGAAAATGGATTATGTATTTGAAATATCAAAACATGCAATTTAAGTGTTTATAACATTTCTATATAAAATAAATATGTATATTCTATATTTAACTACGTGGGAAGTAACATACAAACAAGCAAATATAAAAAATTTAAAGAAAAAACTAAACTCATAGTATTTCCGAATATTATATTAAATGTATATGTACGAGTATATCAATTTCATTTTATTTTTATAAAATGTTTGGCATGAATTTTATATATAAATTGACATAAAAATCTATTATGTACACAAAAGTGTCTCATACGTGGCAAAATCTATTCCTAATATTTAATATCTATATCAATGAACTAATTCCTATATTATTATATTAAATTCATAAATAACAATAATTGTGTTTGTGTGACATGTTAATTATGTCCGAATATTGTTATAATTATTATTATTAAGTATGTACCATTATGCTGGAACTGGTGTTGAAGATAATAATTATACACAGCCGAAATATTATTAATTGTCGATTATGAATTATGAATGGTACAAATAATTACAATATACTAACTATTTATTGTTTTATCGTTGTATTATTACTTTTAAATATGTTTTTTATCTAATTATAGAATAAAAAATTTATATCAAATATTACTATATTGTAATTATGTTATTTGTTAAAATAAATCAATAAAACACATTAAACAATAACAGCTTTTTTACAATTCACACAATATGAACGTAATAATTGTATTAAAAGTAAATATGTTTTACAAATCGAGTAAATATTTGAAAATAAATTAAGTAATGGTAATTATTTTTCGGTTTAAATTGTTTTCGCATTCTATGGATACATTATTATATAAATAAACCATATACTTTATTTATGAATGTAATCGTCATAATTTTGTACCTATGATGTGAATTTAAAATATTCAATTAATATCTCATATTAAAATAAATTAATTTAATACGCATTTCAATAAAATAATATATTATTTAACGACTTATTATAAGTCCTTAGTAATTTCATAAAGAATTTTAAAAAGCCAAATTATTTTTTTCATTATTATAATACGTATTGTTAAATATTAGTATAATATGTTTTATACATTATACATATTATATATATATATATGTATTATAGAAACATTTTCTAAATCAAAAATCTTTATTAATTTAGTTTATGATATTATTTTATAAGCATAAAATACCAATATTATGAAAAAAAAATATTTTTATAATTATAATCATAGATCATAAATACCTTTTATTATGTAGGATTATTAAGTAATTATATTTTCTTATAATTAAGTATTATTATTGATATTATGACGATTTAATAAATAAAATATTTACTTAAAAAAAATTGATTATGTTAATTTTAAAATTAGTTATATCAGTTATAGTAGTGTATATCTACTTTAAAGATATTAAAAACTTTTAAAGATCTATGTATTTTCATCGTATTTGTATAATTTTAAAATATAATAGTTACTTTGAGTAAATTTACAAAAATCTTGTAATACAATATACAAATAACTTAACACAGATATTATTTGTTTCAATCAAATAAATATTTATATTAACTTTAAATGAAAAACAATTCAAAGTTATATTTTTAATTTTTTTGTTGATATATCTGGTTTAAGATCATTGAATTCAAGTTATTAATCATTCATGTATGAAATTTAAATAAAATTCCGCTCATTGTTAGAATAATTTTTACAATGATTATTATATTATATAATGATATATAAATATATTGCATTTGTATATTGTAATGTAAAATTATAATTAATGTTCAATTATTTCAACTAACAATAAAAAGTAGAGTACTTTAATAAGGTTGAATTTATTTTTTAACTTGTCTGCATGGGCTTTGATATAGTTATTACAACCTCGTAATTATTGTATTGCGCAATATTTTATTACAATTTGGTTTTCAGTAAAGTATTAATAAACATATTTTAATTGATTTTAATAATTTATCCGGTTAACATTATAATTATGAAATAACAATATAATTTTTAAATTTTTTAAAATTGTATTTTTTATTAATTTTGTTAAACAGATCATTTTATTATTTACCAATTTAATTATTTTATTAACTTGGTATATGAATGAAAATATACAATCTCTATATTTAATTAAAATTATTATGTTCACAAATTTCACATATTTTCATATTATATAAAAACTTTTTTTTTTTTTTTTTAAATGTTAATTTTAGTAAAATTATTTTCCATCCAAAGAACATCCCTTTGAAAATTCAACTTCAATAAATGTTTAGTTAAGAAGTGGGAGGAAACCTTTGCACAACTTAGATAATTTCAAATTTTAAATATAATGGATGCTCTATCCTGTTGTGCGTTGTAAGAATTTCAACGTTGAATGCTCATTAGAAAGTAACTTATGAAAAAAAAAATTAATTAAGTATAATAAAATTAATAATATATGGCATAAATTCTTCTAAGCTTAAATTATTAAAACAATTTTCCCGTTAATTTTACAAAAATATAGTACAGGTATTACCTGCTTTACTTACTTCTACTTACCAGTACTGCGGTAACCCCTACATATTACCCGTATTATTACCTAATACACTATAGTAATAATATTAAATGAATTATTTTTTTGTAAATTAGATGTCCAATAGTAAGTACCTAACCAGGGTCGAACTGGGTTTGAGAGGCCTCACCGGGGATTGATAAACATAGGGCCTCAGCTCTAATTAAATTTACCATCAACAATTTAATTTTTAATAATTAACATATAATATAATTTAGATGCTTGTACTAATAAATATTTTTATACATATAAAATATATTTATTGTATAATTATGCAATGTCATTATGACAGTCCTCAGACCAGTGTCTTCAAAGATAAAAATAAAACATTTACAATAATAAATATAATATAGAATATAATATGATAATATAATGTACATAATGAATATAATTCCAAGGAAGAACGTTGGTAATTTAGGTACTAAAAATTAGTTATAATTTAACTGAACTACTTGCCCATTATACTTTTTGATACCTTAACAATTTATTAGATATCAGTATATCACATTATGTAATGTAATGTGTAATAAAATATAAACGTAATTTGTATTTTAATTACATTACTCTAGCTAGTTAAAATTTTTATTTCTTTTTTTTTTTTGTACCAAAAAACTAATATATTTTATATACCTACCTCCTTAGTACAATTACAAATAACAATTAAACATTTTTTTCTTAAATTTATTTTATTAATTTTGGAATAACAACCGTTCCGTTTCACTTGATGTATTTGCAAGCTTGTTAATAATGTCATCATAATTCAACTAGGAAATAACACCGGCCTCAGAATTCAGCAAGATGACAGATTCCAATAGTTCTTGACCAATTATAAATCGGCGTCGAGTTTTAATCATTTAAGCTTCGAGAAAGAACGATTACATGAAACTTGGGTAAAAGATATTATTAGTAATGTCTTTAAAAATTTTAATGCACATGGAATACACTGTTAATAGTTTTGACCAATTGCACAATGTACTGTTGTTTCATCATTATCAATTTCAGAATCTGAATCTATTGTTGTATATGTATTATTTGACTTATACAATGTGTTATTTGAAATATTGTGGTATGTTGACGTAAATGATTTTAACTAACCAACCAAAATATCACGTTCAATACAACTGATTTTTACCAAAAATTGTGAAGCTTTTTGTGGAAAAATAGTTGTAGCTTCATTTATGATTGTAAATTGTCTTGGATAAAATAAAATAAATATCTGACAATTATCAGATCTTCCAATTACGTGTTGTCTTTTCACTCTTACAGTACAAAAATGGTACCCAAAAAAGGGGACCTCATACAGATAAGGCTTCACTGACTATTGCCAGTCTACAGTATAGGCCAGTCCGATCCTGTATCTAACTACTTATCTATTACTATTAGGTCGTAGGTCATATTATATATTACACATTATTAAAAACTAATAATAGTAATGATTGTAATCATAATGATACAAATAGATTAAACGTAGATAATACTAACATAGTATATAGGTATACCTAATGTATTATAATTATAACAAATAATAAATGTTATGTATAGAATAACCTATAATAAATACATTTTAATATAGATTAGTTATTACACTAAATGTGAAATTACTTTGAAATAATAACATACAATGAATTATTAAAAAAAATGATAAGTTGAATATAAATTTAGATCTTTGAGTAGCTATATATTAACTCATTTTAATGTAGTATTATTGTTATCGTTATAATAATAGAACGGTATTTTAGCAAACTATTGGAACATTATACAATTGAAATAGGTATAAAATAATATAGAAGTTTTTGGATATGGAAATTTAATGTAATAAAAATTGTTTGTTTAATTATTTCCCGAAAGAAAAACTTCGTAAAGAGAAAAATCACGTCTGTAGTATTCATGAATCTAATAAAACTAACAGAATGAAATTTGAATAATGTACTTATATTTATGTTAAATTTTTAAATAAAACAAAATAATTTCTATTAATATAATAATTTTAATCTATTTGATCATAATTTTTATGATAAAATTTTTCTATGAATAAAATATATTATAATTATCTTACCATAAATGACTAGTGATATGCGATAAATAAATATCAACAATGGCAATGATAATAATCAACTATTAATATAAGGCTGAGTCACGGTGATAGTAAAATGCAATAGCATTGCTATCTAGTATTGCTAAGAGACTTGGTAACTAACACTACAAAATCACTGTATCTATGAACGTATACAATCGTAATTTTCTACTATCGTGAGACAAATAACCATCAATGGTTATCAATATGATCAATATGCTCAATATGATCCGTCTCATATTTCCATTCATGGAAAAAATACAAAATTATACAATATTAATACAAACTATATTGTTTATAATGTACATTTTTCGCCTCACGAGTACTACCATGGTGCGTATAAGATCTGAAGTTTGATAATATAATATTATTATTTTGACAAGAAGAATAACTATAATTCAATTGTATAAAATAATAAAAATAATTTAAATCAAATCAAATCCAATGTTTCTTTTTTGTATGTTGTATCTAACGCCTGACGGAAAAGACAATTACGAAACTTGGTCTCGTTACGTTTTTGTTTTAGAGTTGTATCGTTAAGGAAACCTCATGTCACGCTGTGAATTTTATGCTGTGGACGACATTCTGACGTCAAAGTTAAATTTTAAACAAATTATTACCTAGATGTATTCGATCTTTCAATTTGAGGGTAAAAAGATGAAAGTAAAAAATGTAAAAAAAAAACATTTCAAAAAGAAAGATTACTACAACTACTATACGATGTTGGGCTTTTCACAGGATTTTCATACAAGAAAGAAAAAGTAGGAAGAAAAAAAAAACTAGAGGTGAATATTCACATATCCTATGCGGTGTCGTATTGCACAAGGGTAGTTTGAAAATATTACGACTCGTATCAAATATTATGACTATTATACGATACTCGAGCATCATGATTATAATATTATGTCGGTTCGTGCCGTGGCTCTATCACGTCCATGTAATTTATTAATAAAATATTCTACGGCGTGATATAAATAATATCAAAAATATTATACGATCGTTTATTCATATATATATATTTTTTTTCCTACAGACTTCACAACACGAACACCGGTCAGACTAAAATTAATATAATATTGTGAATTGTGTGCGTGATTTTGGCCTATACATCACGCCGTATCGGGTTTTCGCCATCAACGGCGACTGGTATAATCACCCAATTCACCCATTATCATTTAAGACATTTTGTCGGTGTCCGAGTCCAAGTGCTTTCCAGCAATCGTAACTACGATGAGTTATAATTCGTTTAACGTTAAATTTCTTACTGAAATAACAATAATTATTATAGCAAATGTAAATTATTAAAAAAACAACACTAAAGAAATAGCTATATTTACTTTATTAGTAATGAAAAGGGAATGGGAGAGATTAGAGTATTTAGGATCTGATTTACGGAATGATGTAGTTTTTGTTTTTGATCAAAATGTTAGGTAGTAGATAAGATGATATAACAGAGAATCGGTGTAGCAGAAATAAAAATGCTACGTCGGATGACTGTGGAGTGACTAGATTAGAAAAAAATATGAAATATGTACATAATATAACTGAAAAAGGTTTCAGTTTCGTATATAAAATTGAAAATAAACTTAAATAATTCTGGAAATTTGCATAGTAGCGGAGATAAATGCAGTAAGTGGAGATGTATTTTAACTGGAAAGAGGGGAATAGATCACAGAAAAATAGATAATAGAATATGATAAAACTAGTTAAAATGTAAATGAAAAATACGTGAAAGATCAATTATAGAGCTAAAAATTTGATAAGGTGTGATTATTAATAACTGTTTTAATATACTGAAATAACATAAATTTATTGTATCTTAATATTGTGTCGTTGTCATCGTCGTTGATTATATTATTATTGTTAATCTGAGCTTGAGGGTTCGCCAAAGTTGCCAAGACGTATCGTCTTATTACTATCTGTTATTATAATATAATAATACGTAATAATGTAATATATGCTATTCATGTTTCGATGCCTGCGGTTTAATCTGGGATAGTATTTTATTTGCGGTCTCTTTGAAAATGGCAAAACAACGTACATAAACCATCATAAATAATAGTATATTCTCGTGGCGTAAATTATTATCAGAGTATTTTTCAGTCAATAAATCCCGGTATTAAAAAAACACTATCGTATTTATATTTTTATCGTCTCTGTTTACTTATTTTGGGAACGAAAAACCAATATCTAATAAGGGCATTTTTTTTTTTTTTTTGCTAGATTGGTCTATAATTTTCAAGTCGTTGGGCATAATATGGGTTTTAGCAGATTTCCCGTTAATCGTTCGCCAATACAGATAACAATTCCTACATAGGGTGAATTATATAACTATTGTGGATCATTTTCAAAACTATGTTACGTTATGGAACTTGTTTAAAACATTATAGTGTCATAATATTAGTATTACCTATAATGTTGTTCTATTATGAAATAATTAAAACTAAAACTAATAATACTAAACAAATAAAATATATTGTTTAATTTAATATATTTTTTCAACAATATTCTATATGTATGTAAATATAAGACGTGTATCATATAAATTATATGATGCAATAAATAGATAACTATAGTGGAATACTTAAAAATAAACACTTTTCATCTCATCACTAGAATTATTAGAAAATCTAACAGTTTTTATGTTAAAAATAATACTATAGGAGTCATTATACCGGATAATAATGAATCGATAATAATGCGAAACAAAATATTATATACTTACTTGTTTGACTAATAATTTTTAATATGTATAATAATAATAAAAACTTATAGTAGCAATAACCTAAGAGTAATATTGGCGTGATAATAATAATAATAAATATATCTTCTGGAGATTTTATTTTTTATAAGAATCGTTTTTGGTTACCACCCTTGTATGTACATAGTTTTCTTTTATGTGATTGTTACACCGTACTATATGAACTCTTGAAACAATAAAAATTCGACATTATTTTTGGATTTTAAGTTTTAGTGATCGTCAGAAAAAATGATTATGTTTTAAAATATTTTTTTGCTTCGGTTTATCGCGTAAGCATGTTTAATAAAGTTGTTACTTTTTCGTTTTATTTGCTCACAACATAATATACACATGATAAATTAAATAAACTAACGGAATTATAATAATTGGAAAAATTATTATTTATACAGGTATACTTAGATAGTTATTTACACAATTTAAAAAACAATATGATCAGAAAATCATAACTAAATTTAATACGGTTTTTATAATATGAACTTATACTGATCAGTATTATAGTAATGAGTATTATTATTATATTTTTGAATTGAGGTTTTTTTATAACTATTCTTTGTGTAATAATCACATTTTCTTTGATATATCTTTGTCTGTAAAATGTGTGATGTCCTAACTCGTGGTAAAAAATTTATACATTTGTACTCAGTAAGTAAAGCTGTATATAGTTGGTATGAAATTTAATGAAAATATACAAATATACATAATATGACTCTTTGAGTGTAATGATTATTATTATTATTATTTTAATAAAGAATTACCTAGGTAAAACCTATGTAAAATATTTTTGTCAAGCACTAAAAATATATGAGTATACAGAGTATTATTTTTTATTGAATTTAATCGGATGGTTTTAATATATTATATCTATCAATATTTAATAGTTCGTATTGTATAGATTACAATTACTATATATATATATATATATATACATATATTTAGATATATTAAGAGATGTATGTTGCACACTACAACATTATGGTATAATCATTCTTAGAACGATTTTGTTAAGTCGTTCTTTTTACTTACAAGAATTTTACTTTTAAAAAAAATATATAGAACGTATTTTAATTTATGGTATTATTTAATGTCATTGAGTCGGGTAAGCCATGTACTGCAGCACATATAATGTATAACCTATACGAATATTATAATGACTTTTAACCCAAGAGCTTTGCATATTTTTCTTAAAATACAAGAATTTTAATGGAAATATTGTATGTCGTGCTGTGATTTAGATGAAATAATTGTTTTTCTGAGCGATATATTATAACATTATAGTACAACTTCAACAGGCGTCTATTGTTTGAATACAACAATGGTGACTTTAATGCGGTAGCTAAAAGTTTTAGTATATCAAAAGTATCGATTGAAGTGATGTAGTAATTAGGTAGTGACATTAACTCTATATATAATATTATATGAGTATAGAAATGTATAAAATCCAATATTGCGAATGCACGTTGTACACATCGTGTTCTATATTTTTTATTTATTTTATATCTTCATGTTTACTTATACATTATATTCACTAAATGAAAATATTTATCCCGGTATTTACAATATTAAAAATAATATTTTACTTTTGCTGTAAAATATTGAAAAGTTATATATTTATTTAAAGAGTTTTGTTTACTGTTCAAAACATCATATTATTATCTATACTATTTAACATTGGTTAATATTGTATAAATATTTATACACTTTTACAAGTGATTTTTTTGTTTTTAAATTTAAATTATAATTGCCAATAATTAATATTATTAAATTAATTATATTATAATTAATATCGTATACATATACTTATTGATTTATTAATGCTTTATAATTGTATTTTTTTTTCTGATAATTGATTAGAATATAATACAATTTTAGATAACATTCTATTATTTCATATCGAATATACACATTGTACATACAGGAATTCTATAATTTTACGAATTTAAACTATTTTAGGGAGTTATTCTTGTTTATAATTAAAATATAATGAAATATCTACCAACTTATATTTTATTAAACATAATCATGGAGTTTCCAATTTACATATGATCCAGAATTCCTTAAATTGTATTCATATATATATATATATATATATATATGTAATACGTAATATATTAATATATGATACAAATGTATAATTTTTAAACAATTTTAAATACAAGTATAACGCCAAATATTTGAATTCTAAAAACTGACATAAGTATCATTTGGAAATTAAGAAGAGATCTAAATATTCATATATTTGTATTATCACAAAAAACTTTTTTACGTTTCCTAGATTTTTCTGTTTTATTATTATTATTATTATTATTATTATTATTATTTATTTATTTTTTTTTTTGATTTGTCATTTAGATATCTAGTTGTTAATTAAATTTTGAATTTTCCATTTTGTATGGAAATGTATGAAATAATATATTTCTACCGTAATAAACTAAACTAATAATGAAAAAATATATTTTATGTTTATTAATGAGTGATGTCTGAGTTCAAATGTTTACAAGAAAATAATAATTTATAATAACGATAACAAACATTTTCGGTAGGTTTAGGACAATATAGAGATTTAGGGTACACTGAGAGATTAAGATTGAATTTAGGAAACCCAAGATAAACATTCCGTGTTATAATCCCAAAGGATCCGTTCATAAAATGTGGTTTGATGTAGCTATTACTTTAGTATGGTATTGTTAGTGTAACAAAAACCATATAGTAAGTATTCCAACTTATAAGTTAACTACATTTTAAGAAAATAAGTATTGTAATGGATAAGTAAATTGTTTATAAATATAACATTAGTTTACTTATTTTTGCATACGTTTACGGTGGTATAATGTATATATGTTTTTGTTTCGACATTCTGTTATTTAGCTAATTATTATATTTTTTATAATTATATTTCCTAAATTATCTACTCCATTATTAAATTTTATCGATGAACCGATATTCATACAACATTATTCCGACTAAAACAATATTAATTTGAATATTATTCGATTACAATTAATTTAAGAACATTAATGTAAACTTACGGACTGACTGAAAAAGTGTTATGGTTTGCGGTACAAAAACCTGGTATAAATATTGTAAAATATAGTCTGGAAATTGTAATGTTTATTGTCTCTCCGCGTGACAGCCACGGGCACTCGCGTTGCGCGTCCCCTCACGACCCCTCGCGACCCATCGCGCAACAGCCGATTCTAATGATAATGATAACGGTATAAAATCGCACTCTGCGACCGCGAGATTAATGTCCAAAATCCATTTTCCGGCACAATTTATTTCGCCGATTAATAATGCAGCGGTAATCGTATTTATTGTCTCAGCGAGACGCAATATAATTGCTAACATTCGTCTGTTTTCAGTCAATGCACCACGTTCGTTTGACACCGATGGCGATGGTTACTGGTTATCGTATGTTACAGTAGATATGGTAGAACGGTTGTAATAATATGTCCTCTGTTATATTTATATAAACAATATATTGATGTGTGCCGCGGCCGCGAGGATGCATAATAAATCATGTCGACCTGCCCGCGCGCATGTAATATTTTTAATACATCAAAATACAACAAAATTGCTCAGACGACTCTTATAAGTTGTCACAATTTAACCCTCTGTCTAACAGGTATACACAATATAACAGTGCTTCTCTAAGTTTCCCAAGGTACGGTCCTAATTTCGTTAAAAAACAGACCTTTTTGAGACCCAATTAAAACTTTAATAAATATTTTATAGATTGATCGGTGATCATTCTGTTGGACCGGTAAGTAGATTATATAGATAATTTATACATTATTTAATAAATACAATAGTTGAGCATGTTTGGCAAACTATAATAGTGTAAAATAAAAAATACATAAATATTTCAAATTTAATATATAAAATTATTAACTTCATCTAACCTTTATTGTGAAGTACATGTATTTTCTGTATTGAGTATAGGCTTAGTATTATGTATTATTATGCATGCGTTATACAAGTACCGATTTATATGTAAAAAAATTTAAATCTTAAAAAATGTTTAAATAATTATCATATTGATTATTTAATTTTAATTTTTAATGATCTTATAACTTACGTATTACACAATATTGTGAAGTGGGTATTGGATTTCAAAAATCATGACAAATAATTCTTTATCTAATAAAAGTATAATTTATCTAGGTATAAACAGTCAATATTATAAATGTTTTTTATGTTTTTATTAAATATAATATCTGTGTACATAAATTTTAATAACACATAATTATGTTTATGGATTAAACTTGGGAAAAATCGAATGCACATTTCAATCAACTTGCGTGAATGAACTCAAAAGTTTCAATAAATTTCAGTTTGTGCCAACAAAACTTTGTTTGTCCAGTTTGTTTAAAATTATTCAGGCACCCTATATTAATAGATGGATAGTTCGTTTTATGGTACATCGTAGTTGTAAGGTATTTGTCAAAATATTCTTTTGTTATTTCATGTTTATTTAAAAATAAAATTTAAAAAGCTGGGAAGTCGATTTTAGACATTCCACCTTCGTTCCTTCGTTTCTCGGAGAAATTAGTGATTTATTTCAATTCAGTTTGAATGCAATGATGTTGCATTCAAAAATACGTTTCTAAGCGAAATTCAGTTAGATATATAGAATTCCAAAATTTTATCACATATATAGACGGTCTATGAGAATACTTAAAACAATTTTCAAGTCCATACGTTCAAAATTGCATTAGTTATCATAAAATATTTAAAAGTAAATTTATTTTCAACCATTTTTGGTAGTTTTTCTTATCCCAAGAAAAAATGTTGAGAAATTTGAAATATAATATAAGTTGAGTACCGAATGGATGCAACTTTCAAGCGAAAACATATTCTACTTGTTATAATCGGACCATTAATTAAAAAAAATGATCCAAAAAATGTTTTGACGCATAAAAATTTTTTTTGTAAAATCAATACATTCATCGCTTCTCTCAGAATCTAATAATATCTACATTTCGAAATAAGTATGTATATTATACTTTAGGAATATACAGTTTAAAAATATTTTACCAACTATAGACATAAAATATGCGTATATAGCATACAGTATTAAAAAAATTATCAACAATCTTCTGGGTTAGGGTACATTACAAAAAAAAAAAAATTGAAATTCTATACATTTTCTGTAATATCATTTTTTTGTTATTTTTTTACCCAATATTTTGATAACCGTCTAAGCTTAATATATATATAAGTATATATAGATCACCTCTAGTATCAAGATTAGTATACAACTTACAATTTGCATTATAATATTACAAATTTAAAAGCAAAGTTACAATGTATCCTTTTAAACTACCTACTTATACACAGAACGTTATTCAAGTATAATTTTATATGTACATCTCCTTACTTTAAATTTAAATAATTCATTTGTTCAAATGTCATCACGTTTTATTGAAGTAAGTTTGGAAAGTTTAGTTGTAAATTTGATCTTTTGTATTTCTAATTTGATTTTATCTTTATAAGAAGTTTTTTTTTTTTAAACCCTTATTTAATTTTCTGCAACAAGTACTAATAAATTAATTTACAGTCATTAAGTAAAATGAAAAAAAAAATCCTGATACTATCGTATTTTATTTATATACCTATATTTAATCTAACAAAAAAATATTGTTATACACATAAAATATATTTAAAACTATTAAATATTTAAACATGTTTTATTTGTTCTAAGCAAAATAGCAGTTAAATTAAATAATATTAATTCTGCTGATGTTTAATCAAAATCGTTGGTATTCATATTGTATAATTGTTTTACTAGTATAAATGGTTTATAACGTAATATAGTTTGACAGCTTTTTAAAATGAATATATTTCAAACATTGAGTTATATTTTTTCTGAATAATTTGTTAGCAAATAACAAAAAATTAGTTTTTTTTTTTTTAATCAATAAATAATTTTGTTAATTTTAATATTTTTAATTTTCAATAAAACCATAATTCGTGTTTAAAATCTTTTAATAAAATAAAATAAGTTATGTTCTTATTAGAATTATTTTATTTATGAATTACCTATAATTAATCTAGGAGTTAACCTATTACGTTAAATAATATTTAGAATTTATATTCAATGTGACAGTTATATTAATTATTAGTTATAACTTGTAAGGTATATGGTTTTATTGGCTTAAACACACACGATTAATATTAAATATAAACTTTTTATAATTGTGTATGCTATAGATGTCATAAAAATAAATATTTATTTTATACAAATGGCATATAACTGACGTTGTGAAGGGAAAATGAAGAAAAGAAAAAAAAGACTAATGCAACGGTATAATAATATTATATGTCTATTAAATATGAGCGTGTAATATACATTTTTTCCTCGCTCACTATATAAGCAATGTTTAATATTCTTTTGATGTTTCAATGGTAAAATCAGTGAGGGAAAAAAACATATATTGAGTTTTTGAAGATTATTTGTGCTCTCTATCAAATATATATTATGAATTATTTAGTTTCAAGTGTTATTACTTGATGTTTTTCTTGTCGATTCTACTGGTACCTACTCTTATATTTTTTCGTCTAACCTTTGACAAAAAATAATATAACAAATTTCTCATTATTTCGTGCACAGTTATTACATTCATGAGATGATTTGGTGTTATTTTATACTATTGGTAGAACCGAAAAATGTAAAAAATCAATAAATTAAATTTTAGGTTTATATTTTTAGACCTAGTTACGTTAACATAGTTCTATAAATAAAATTCGATATCACACTGCGATTAATTTTTTTTTTTATCACGTGTGTAATGTACATTTATTTTTTATTCCTAGTAGCACTTCATTCACCAGAAAGATTATTATTTTGTAATTTTTTTTATGGTATACGTTTCTTTATAAATATATACAAATTATACTTTATAAAACCTACTATATGTTAGTCTTATGATATCAACTAAAGATATTTATTTTATTTTACCTATTCATATAAGCTTAAAATTTAATTTTAGTATAGATCTAGTCATCCAGATAATAATTATATCGATTGGAAACGAATTGGCGGAACACATTACAGATACATAATATATATTTATTATCAGAAATATTCGATATACAATCAGTGTAGGTAGTTAAAATATTATTTATATTGGTATGGTTTATTTAGGTATAAAAATAGTAAAATAATTTAAATTTTAAATTTTTATTTACATTAATTAAACATTCATAATTTTATAAGTTTTAAGTATATTTCAAATATAATATTTGTATTTAGCTAGATGTATAATTTTGACTAGTGGCTATTTTGATTGTGTGGAAATATTTATAAATATGTAGACATTTTGTTATTAATAAAATAAATTATAAATGTTATTCGTTGTGTTTATGATTTCATAGGTTAGGTATGTCATAAATATGTTAACGATTTGTGTTAAAAATCTTTTTTTTTTAAATAAAAAATTATTTAAAAATAAATCAGAAATGTGTTAATTGAAATCCTACATTGAAACAAGTGATTCTATCGTTCGAAGAAATATCGTTAATCACTTGATTGCACACAAAACGAGTAGCTTTTCATTGTGTCAAATGATTATTAATATTTAAACAGTTGTGTGAAACATAAAACGTACTTAATGAGTTGCGAGAGAATAGAGTAAACAGACAGAAAACCACTTTAAGTACGGTTTATATTATTGGAATATATACTCGTACATCAGGTGTAGGAGGCACACGTCTTTAATTTGTCTGGCGGTCGACAATATACTATTAGAATTTCGAACGCAATCTATTTAAACAATCGGGGCGCGTTTCTTACTTTAAGTTATTGCGGTTTACGACTGCCTGTGGTATATGGTAGATTGTTCGTAACGAACTCACAAACATTATGTTCCCCTGCAGTGAAACTATTGTCGTTGTTTTAGTAACGAATGTCTGAATTTGTCACGACAATCGAAAGTAAATAAGAAAACACATGTTGTGTGCGTATTTTGTATAATATACTGTATAGTATTATAGTGGTGTTTATACCTCTCTGATATAAATATAGCTGGTGTGAATGAGGTAGGATCGAGATTTATATGAAGGTATAGGACTAGGTGACCGATCCCATTTAGTTAGGAGTGAAAGGCGAAGCAGATGAAGAAGAAAAAGAAGAAGAAGAATTGCGTGTACCTACTGTGCACAATTGATTACCAGGTTACTGGACCATAATTGGTTACACAGACGTATGACACTAGTGACAGTTTATGAATATATATTATCGCTGTCAAAATTTTGCTAAGCATTGATTAAAAAAAAATTGAGATTATTGAAATAGTTATTATAAAACATTTGACTAACATATCATTTTCCTAGAATTTAGCGGATCTCTCGTTTAGTCGATAAACGTTGTAACGTCTTGTTTCCAAAGTTCGACGATTGTGGTAATAACATCGTGGAGTTAATTTCTTTCCTTATAATATAATAATTGTTCTCGTGTAAAATACATATCTAATATACGTATTAGGTACATATTAATATGGTGTCGTGAAACTTCATATTTCCACCAGAATTCTCTCTGTAATGCGATATCAATGTAGACATCCTAGACCTTTTGGTACTGAGTTGTTAAGTACTTTTCTTTATAGGTTAGGTTGAAATAGAAAAGAAAATATTTAATGTCCTTGAGACTTACAATTTACTTAGTACGATGTGTCTTATTGCATGTATACGGTAGAAATTGTTTATATAGAAATTCTGCTTCCAACAAGAAAAACACAATGTTCCAATACAGTCGTACAGAAACACTATCTTCTCATTATAATAACATTATTATCAACAACATGTTCATTACAAAATAAAAGAACATTTTCTCTGACCAATGGGAGAACCAAATCCCGTTATATTCTATTAAATGTACTATTATAGTATAACTAAATATTGAATAATATATATATATATATATGTGTGTGTGTGTGTGTTTTGTATAATATAATATTGAGTAAATTATTTAATATAAATTATATTATATTGTATCTTGTAATAATGTTATGGTGCAGTGTAATTGATATTGCTTAGCTTCAAAATAAATGTGCTGAATTAGTTTGTAATAATGAAATACTTATTTAATCATATAAATTATGTATATTTTTAAACAAATTATATAACTTTATAGTGTAAGAATATATATATAAAGTTTGTTTTTATAAAAAATGAAAATTATGATCATTTTGGAAATATACTAGGTACTTCTAGTGTTTCGTATTTTTTTATGATTATAATTGTGATTAATACAGTATGAATAAAAATATAAACAATTTTTGATTAGTCTAAACATGTGAATTAAGTACTGTACAATTCTAAGTGCTTTGTACTATAATTTTAATTTATAACAGAAACATATTATTTTTTTCTCGAGTCTTGACTTTTATTACGATTTTTTAATAGTACTGCCTATGTTTAATGTTGTAATAATAAAGAAAGATGCATTATAAATACATAGGTACTATCATAAATATTGTGTATTATTAAAATATACGATATTACATTAAATAATTTCATATTAATATGATTATTTTAACTTAATAATATTACTTAGATAATTTTTTATATTTTTAAAATATATGTGTTTTGTTTAAAAAATCTATACCTACATTTATTATACGATTTAATCATGCAAATACTTAAGACAATGATAAATTATACGGTAGCATCATGTACGCAAGTGGTTAAGTTATGTTAGGTAGGTCAAATTATTCAGTAACCACTAATTATATAAACATTTAGGTTATCAGTTTTATTAATCATATTTATACAGACCAATCCAATATAAGTAAGTACTAGAGATTTAGAAATAATAATAAACATGCATTATTATTTATTTATATAAATATTCCATGGTATACTGGTATATTAAAGTTGTCTAAAGAACTGGTGTATTAATGATGATTATCTGTGGGAATTAATTTACAATCCTTCAAAACGACTACCACATTCACAGAACTGATATATAAATTGAAAACAAGAATTTTTGTATAGAATTAAATAATTGAAAAACAGTATAATATTATTAGAGTTTTCACATATTACGATACAAAGTTAAATTAAATTGAATAATAAGCGGATGTTACGTGTAATACTGTAACATGAATATCGATAAAAGATTTTGTGTTGACATATTTAATTTTTACAAATATTAAATTTGTTTAATTTACACTGTTATCCTCATTATAATTCATATACTTTTTATTAGGTAAAAATTATAATGAAAATAAAACTTCATCTCATTTTACTATCGATTTATTTTACTTTTTAACGCAATAAAAATGTATATTTAAAATTATTTGTCATCCAAAATACAATCTTATTAATTTGTATGTCCTACAGTTTATTTTCAGAATAAATAAAAGTGAGGATAGAAGTATAAAAAGCATATTTTATTTTATCTATCCAATTGTTTTCTGAAATGTCTCGAAAATTCATGAGTGCCAGTTAACGTGACCGTTACATAATATTTTTTCACTACTTCACCCAGTACATTTCTACTTAGCGTATAAACTAGAAAACTTTAGTTACAGAATACAGAATGATCAGAAAATTGTGCTCCAAAATCAATGGAAATAAAATTGAAATTCAGATAGTTTATGTGATATTATAAAATACTGTAGCAATAGTATTATTTTTATCAATAGATTTTTGTACTAAGAATAAGAGAAAACTTCTCCTTGAAATATAATATCTTTGAACGGTTTTATTAATTGAATCAAAGTTAAATATATTATAATATTATAATAATTATAGAAAAATAATTTAAAAATTACTTAAATCACATTAGTTTTAACTTAAACTAAAACATAAATACGTTTGATTTAAATATTTATATAGGTATACATAAAAATGTAACAATAATATTGAGAAATGAAGAAAACAGAAAAATTATAGTTTATGGTTGATAGGTATCAGTCGTCCAGATAAAAGTATTACTGTAGTAGACGATTATCATATTACTAGGTAATATATTCTGAGGATTTTAGGAATACAATACTCCATAAGAAATTTTATTATTTTATTTTACTGAAGAAAAAATACAGTTTTAATCATATAAATATATGATTAAAAACTTATATTTTGATTCCTATGTTAAAATCAAATCATAATATTTATTATCAAAACTTTAAATTTAACACAACGATTTTTTATACAAATACTATAAATAAACCAATGTGTATTTTAACTTCATAATGTATGTGAATTTTTTTTGTGTATTATTTATATTAATTCAATAGCGATTAATAATAATATTTTATATGTTTTCAATCTAAAAAAAAATGTATTTAATAATAGTATCATAAAAAGATTAAATAATCTAAACAAAAACGAATAGACAGGTCAGTACTTCTCAACATTTTTTGATTTGTTTCACTCTTATCCTCGAGTATTATTATTATATACTGGGTCACCCTTCCATCAAAATATGCTGTAATTATTGTAATGCATTCAATTTCTAGGTGTGTATAAATATAAAATAATACTTTTTATCACTTTTTTTTCTTTTACTTCCAAGTTTCCATGTCACGCCTACCTACACTGAAACTATCTGTATGTTTCTAAATTCGACCAGCAATATATTGGCTTATGCAGTGAATTAATAGGAATTATTTAGGAACGCTTATTTTATTATTGAGCTGAAAAAAATTGATCGATACCAGTAAGTAATAACCAATATCAAATACAGCACATCTTAACACTTATTTTAAAAGTTTTTCTAAATTAATTCATCTAATTTATTAAGATAATCGACAACCCTTAGAAATCTCTCATTTTATTTGATCTATTTTCCAGTTATTTAACGATTAATTGTTAAAAATATATAATGATTAAACCAAATGTATTTTATTATTAAACTATTTTCAAGAAATGAATAAGGCTATGGGTAAGAAGAAAAATCTTCTTATAGATATTGACTTAAAAAAAAACAATAAAAAAGTTAGAATTACAAATGTTATGATTGTCGTATAATTGTATGACGTTTTAGATATTAATACAATATGTACAATTTGTTATACAAGAATAAAATATGTTATATTAGAATAAAATAAAATAATTTGGTAGAAAACAAAATAACTTATTGAAATTACAAAACCCTTATAATAGTATGTACTTTAATTATTCATATTTATTTTATTTGCGATTATACATTTGTATGGTTTTATATTATTAAACGTAATAACTAACAATATACCTAATGTAAGATAGAAAGTAACAATAGGTAAAGATATTATTATGTTTATATGATACATTTATTAAAATGTTCATCAGAATTTAATTAAGTACATTATTAAATAAATCTATACTATATATAAAAAAATTAAATAAATTATTAAACCCAAGATAGAAACATTTTTTTATTATTTTAATTTTTATAAAAAATTAAAACGTATTAATGCGTAAATTAAATTACAAAGAAAAGTTGTGTTATGTATTTTAATAAATATTTTATATAAAATATTAATTTTGTCAAAACTGAAAGCTTTACTTGTTTTTTTTTTAACTTATTAAAAGAATAATAATTGTATTCCTACCTATACTTTATTTAGTATTTTTCTAAAGCTTTTATTAATTTTGTTATTATATATTTATCCAATAATGAAATCTTTCTACTGAATGTTTCTGAATGACATGTTAATCTAAATAATTTTTAGTAACGTGGTTAACTTTTTCTTTAATATAATTCATATATATTTAATAATTTTCGTATTATTATTTTTAAACAAAGATTCATATTATTATATTACAGTTAACCGCCAGAAGAAAAATATGTCAGAGCCAAATGTACTGAACATGATAATTTAAATCATATTGATAAGAGGTTTAAACGTTCTCGAAAAATATGAAAAATAAAATGTTAGACAATTCAATTTTGTTTATGGCAATACCTATTATATTTTCTGTATTTAATTCAGGCGTTGTCCAGTTAATTAGTACATACATAAAATATTTAAAATGATATGTAATAACTAATAAATATTCGAATCCAAGTAAACTAATTTTCGAGTTTTTATCTTCATAATTTATTATAATATTAATACTAGTATAGGTAAAACAAGTTATACCTAATTTATTTTATTAACGTATTCAATCGTGTGGTAAAATTTTTGCACATATTCAAAATTTGTGTATGTAAATCATTTATTTGTACGTAAATTGTATGTTATTCAAATAACACGTTTTAATTATAATTTTTTCTGTTAACAATATAATATAATTATTTATTTGGGTATATATTGAGTTTATGCTATTTCCGTTTTCATTAAAATAAATACTGAATTTAATAAATAATTATATTTATTAAATACTACTTTATTTTATAATGAGTTAGTTTATATATGGATTAAGTAATAAGAATTATTATTCTTGCTTATTTAGTTTGCATTCAAAATGGAAATATTAGTTATAAAGTCAATGCGACCTGCTTTTGACAGCGTTTAACTCTTGCTATCGATTTAATTCAGAACTGACTTGTGGAAATTAATAAATCTTTTAACCTTTACCTGCTACTGAGTACAATTTTATTATTTTTAGGAAAATCATCTATGTGTAGTATAAATAAATTACTAAACTTGAAACAATACAGTAAAAACGATTACGTGTCTACAAGTACATAACTTTTTTTTTTATTTAAACATTTTTCATTTTGAAAATCTGCTTTTTAAGTTTATATTTTACTACATAGAATCGAATATTATTACGTGATAATTAATATTTTTTTTATAGATTTTTTAACTACTTCAGTTTTGATTGATTTGTCAAAAAATAATGTACATAACGCAGTACTAACTCTTTGGAGATTATCCAATGTATTTATTTCTAAAATTGTATTTTCAAAATTATTAAATAGGTAACATAAACAGAAAATTACTTAAATCTGTGCCAACTAACAAAAATATAATAATTATTAGCCGTACTATACATGGTCGATAACATTTTACCGCATGTCAATGATAATATTTTGAATATATTGACAAAACAGCACGACTATGAATAGTAATTTGTATTTACAAAAAGTAGCGAACTAAGCACAGTTTTAATAACTCAATTCTGTATGTCAACAGCTATCTTATAAAGGGTTACGAAAACTGTGTAATTCGATCGAGTTATACTAGATACTAAATGGGAAAAAATCGTACTTATACATACCTCATGCGCGTATACGAAGTTAATATTAAAATCGTTAAAAAGATTTTGCCAATTTATATTCGAATACAAAAGGTTTGCAATTTGAATGTTAACTATGCAAACAAGAGAGTAGAAAAGAATTTTGATACCATCGTATATTGGCTAAAGGGTACCGCGTTACCACATAATTTATATATATATATAGAGTTCCATGTGAATTTTTAACGAGTTTATTTCAAAAGCTTTTTGCCAAAAAACAACGTACACTCGGGAATTGGACGTTTGTATGTATTATATGTTTTACGTGAGTTAAAAAGAAGAAAAAATAATAATAAAATCCTTAAAAGTATTCAATCAAAATCCCGAAACAAAGTCGCGGTATTGAATGGAAAACACGTTAGGGAAATAAAAAAAATAAATAAATAAATAATAATAATAAAACATCAACCGAGTGCGGAAAAGAATGAGGCATTTTATAAGTGTGTCGTGCGAGTGAAAACGTAACGTGAAGCTTGTTGTTTGCTGTGTGTTGTTTTTTATCCATTATACACAATATAATATACAGAACACGATGCGATCTAACTACCTAAGTCCCACACCGTGATTGAATTGAATGTCAGAATAATGTGAATCAAATGCGTAGAAAATCATTTCAATTCTGATTGTATGCGTTATAGGTCTGTGACGCGATTCACAATAAATAATTGAAACTTTCTAAGCGTATTATAATATTTAATTATTGTAACTTTATAATTATTATTCAGAGTGTACACATCATTATATTATATAATTATACATTGTGTTTGTTTGTCTAACAATTTTCATTAAACCTTTGAGCAGAAAGTTACCGAAATAATTAAGATAAAATTGTTCACCCTGTACATAAATAAAAGTCATAGTTTATTGTATTAAAAATAAAAATTGTATTTTAATGTTGTTCTTAAAATAATATTTCAGCAAAGTTTAAAAAAGTTGACAGTTTGAAAATTCGATATCTTTTAAAATGCATCAAATTGTAATCACCATTAATACTCATATTATCCAATGCTCGTACATGTATATGTAAAATTTTACAAGTAATAAACGACAACTGCAACATTAGTACTTAAAGATTCTGTCACACATTTTGATATGTTTTCAAATCATATTGTTGGTTTTAAATTTCTTATTATAACATGTTACTGTAATTTTTAAACTTAAAATTTTCGATATTTACCGATAAGCTATCCGAGCAACTAGTTTTATGAAAGGAACATCTGAAATTAATGATTTAATGTTATGATATGAATTTTGAACGTAAATCCAATTGTATAAAATGTACCTATTCAACAAATCATATATTAATAATAATAATTTATGACGTTAAAAAAGTGAAATGAAATGTAAGTACATTGATTATAAATGAACAAAATTATACAAGACACAAGATTATATTTTGTTCGAGTGATTGGAAAAGCTAATATTCTAATATTATTGCCTTTCCGAAATAAAATCCTGCGTGAACGCCCCTATAATTCAATAATATAATATATAATATTCTCTAGGACTTCTCGATGTCGGACTCGTTTATCGTCTCTTTTTTCGTAGTCAGCCTTGTTATACTCAACTATATTATAATAATATATAACACTATACGATATAAGACATGTCTAGTAAATCGTATATATATATGCAAAACCTACACGTACACCTTCGTTCTGTATTATTTCCTTA
Organism: Eriosoma lanigerum; assembly: GCA_013282895.1. Lineage (NCBI taxonomy): Eukaryota > Metazoa > Arthropoda > Insecta > Hemiptera > Aphididae > Eriosoma > Eriosoma lanigerum. The sequence goes on from CM023358.1 coordinate 14,794,082, forward strand.
TCAGTTATCTGTCAGTTTCGATGATCTGGCACGGCGGCCTATATTATGTTCCGTGTACCTAAATAGACGACAGCGGTTCCTGCGAAAATGACGGATGATTAGATGTAATAACATTATTATTATATAACCCGTGTTCGCGGTACGATATTATTATTATTATTATTATTATTATTATTATAATATTCCACACAAGGGAATATATTTCGAATCAAACTTCGCCAGATAGTACATAATATACTAATATTATAATATTATTATGTCGTCTGTCTCGTTACAAATTTGATGCGACTCGTCCTACGTTGACAATGTAATATAATCATATTATATTATACCTAATCTTATCACCCTATCATAAATTATATGTTTTTATTTCATTCAATATTTAAATTCACAAACAGTTTTTTTTTTTTTTTTAATGTAAAGTTGTAATTATTCTGATTAAATTGTATTACGAATTGTGAGCATGTATCCTAACAGTAGAGTTAAAAAATTATAAATTAAGGTAAATTTATTTGTGGTGTATAATACATTAAAGTTTTTGCTTCAACACCCGTACACTTTCTAACTCGTTAATAGTCAGTGATTCTGCTGACTATACTCGATTTCATCTCTGTTTATTTAATAATTTTAATTTAGTCGTTTAAATCGTTTAATCTTTATATACGAAATATCAAGGGTTCTGGTGATTTTATTCACACATTTTTCGCGTTCATCTGAATTGTGTTTTTTAACTATATAAAGTTGTTTTTGTTGTACTGAGATCAAATTTTTTTATTAAAAACCTATCGGGAAATCACTAAAATATTCGCTGTAAATTCCGATCTCTCTTTACATATTTACATATATATCAGCCAGTTTATAACGGTGTTGGTCTTCTTCGAAATGGCACGTGCCGTCGAGTCACCGTTACTACGTCATATAAAGGATATATCGTGGAAGAAAACCCATCTGAAACGAAACTTTCGTCGAACTTTTTATCATACGTAAAAACATTAAAAAACGGAGTGTGAAGGTACAATGTATATTCGATCGACACAAAGTGTATCGTGTGAAATGTAGCACGTGGTGTGATTCGTTTGTCGAAATAGTACGATACGTGTGTTGTACTTATGCGGTCTACGTGTAAGAAGTAAGTGTTCAAAAATATATAATTCGTATCGAGTTTATTGTTATTGTAACAAGATATTATATTAGATCATGTATTACTTATAACATCAGTATATTATATATTATTGTACGTATAACGATGACGTGTCGTCCGATGAAAGTTTTCATTTTTTTTCCCCCTTAAACACTGCAATAATCGACTTATGGAATTGTAATGTTCCGTCAAGTGAAACAATACGTACCGATAACCGGGTAACGGTTCAATATATATAATACGTTTTGTACAATCTCTTTATACTTTGTTACTCCGTCACGGAAATACAAACACCATAAACATAATTAAAAATCCGCAAAGGACACCGCGGGGTCGGCAAGTCGCGTCCGAGATAGAAGCTATACCTTTATACGTTGAAAAATCGAGAGAGTGACAAGTTTGACAGGGTGTTTTATTATGTTAAAAGCAAGTCAAACCTGAATAATCAATTTGTCGTCGATAGTACTCTGATTTTTAAACAAAAGTCATTGACATTATTGCTCTACAGCTCCAAACATCATAATGTATAATACTATTTTGGCTTATATAATATTTATTTAGATTTATTTTTAAACGTTTATCCTATTAATATTGTTTTAATATTTGTATTCTGTGTTATTTAAATTTAACAAGCTAAACTTTTTGGAAGTAAATATAATCTTATATAACTGATTGAACTCAATATGATTAAAACTTAACACATTTAAATATGAATGACAATATCTGAATAAAAAATAGAAAAAATACATACGCATATATTATATTATATATATATATATATATATATATATATATACTTAATAGTTAGAGAAATAAAAAAATATTAACAAATGTAAGAAGAGTCAGCATTGGCAAGATACATTAATCTCTTAATAGGTTCATTCAGCTAAGTAATTTGAAGGAATATAAAAAGGAACAAATGATCGAGAATTACACTGCGAAACCTTGAAATCAATATTAAACTAAGGATTAATGGAGAATCAACATTTTTAGAGAATAATCCATTTAAGAAGTTTATCCCAAAGGAATGTTTCTATTAAGCAAGAATTTCAAGACCAAATACTTTTGATCCAGTGCTGTATTTATGAGAAGGATGGTGAATATGAAGTATAAAACCAGCAAATTTTAAAAATATGCCTTGTACTCTTTTCACTTCACGAGAATTAATAGAGGTAGTATATGGGTTTGATGCAATTGTGCTGTATTCTAAAATTGGACGAATTAAGCAGAATAATATTTTCAAAGATAAACCAAATTCAAAATTGTGAGCTAACCTTTTAAGAAATCCAATCATTTTAAACGCTTTACAACATATCATGCCAATAAGTGGTTCAGGATCGAGGTAATTTTTAAATGTAAGGCCTAGGTTCACAACACTATCCGGTGGGAAAATTTTTGAACTAAGTAGTGAATAGGACCACATTACAGTAGATTTTTTTGTGAAAGACATAACATGGCATTTTCCAATGTTTATTGTTAAATCCAATAGCAGTAAATGACAAGCAACCCTAACGGTTATCCTAAAAGAGACTATTCAATAAAATTATTTAAATCTCTTTGAATTTACTATAATATTCTATAGAATTAATACGCATAAATAACTTCACATCATCTGCAAATCAAAGTAGTTTATTATAATTCAAAACGTTACGTACACTGTTGTCAAAGATAATAATAGTGGTGATAAGTTCTCTATGCGGAATACCGGGTGAACACCAGAAAATATTAGAATAAAATAAATACCAAATATTTTAATTATTATGTCATGTTATAATAGTTAAATTCGTCGTTTTATTTTCGATACCTATACCTGCAACTCGGTCAAAGTGTTTCTTTTTTTTTTTTTAATAATAAAATTTAGTTGCCTAAGATATAGTTTACAGGTTTTGGGTATCTCTATTTGGATAATCTTGTCTTGATTTTTTTTTCTAAATATATAATGTTATTTCTATTCATGAATCATGATGGTATCTAATTCTGAAAAAAAAAAACAAAAACTAATAGATACATAATTTAGATTCAAAATGAACAACGTCGAAGATGCTTATACATATGTTGTCTTGTATTTTCGTTTTCTCGACCAATTTAATGCACTATTACTTTTATGATAAATATTCGTGCGTGCATAGAATAATGGCGCGTTAGTGATTTCGTGTTTTATACGTGCTTTCGACAACTAACGGTGTGTAAATAATAATATACGTTATAAATTCATTTATATTTCCTCTCTCCAAATTTATATAATTTTAAGTTCGACTTGTAAGCACTATCAGTCACGCTATAAACTATAACGCTGTAGTTACTCGTAGTATAGCAAGTTAGTATATTGGTTACAATATTTCGAAGGACGAGTGGTGTAATGCATATGATCGTGATTTTGACGTTCGAAACGACACTAAATTTGTAAAAACGCTGTGAACACGAACAGTCGGTAAACATAATGGCGCAAATGTTTTACATTTTTAAACTAAAGTTATTCCAAACGTGTTTTCTGGATCTTTCTCATTATTACGGTTAAGTGCGAATAAAGAGATGTAATGTCTATTTTTTTCTCCTCACTCTTTCTCCGCTCACTCGTTTTTTTTCTATACTTTCTACTAAGTACTACCTACTAATCGCCTTTTACAGGCCATTTCGTTTGTTTTGTTTTTGTTTTTACCCTTCTTTCTGTATTCTAGCTCACATTGTGTTTCATTCAATACCATGGCTTATTATAACACCGCATACTCGTTAAAATAAAATTTTGGTCTACATCCCTTTAAATACAATTTATCCATATATATACTGCCCGTTTTTATTTCTATATATTTTAAGTATATTATTCGTTACTAAGAAAATCTAAATTCATACGTATTATCTATATTTTATAAATTACTTTTTACATAACACGCTTTTAATTTCTTACATTTTCGTTTTAATTGCCAAAATATGCAATATATTATTTATTTTCATAGATGTACATACATTTTTAACAATATTCATTATAAAATTACAATATTATGTGTTTTTATAGTAATTATTTCAAACTTAAACCAATTTTCAATTTATGTGTAAATAATGATTACAAGTGATAAAGACTAACAAATACCTTTACTGTAAATAACTGGTGAAAATATACATAATAAAACTCTTTGAAATGTGATAACATTTATTTATGATATAACAACTATTTATGATAAAATTAAAAGTCAAAAATTAATTAATATACGTGATATGCCATGAAAATTACACGCTATTTAAAACAACTTTTATACAACTACTGAAATATAAATAATAAATAATATAGTAATAAAACAAGTTTCTTTTTTCTTCTACATAATTTAATAATTGTAAAATAAATAAGTAATAACTATATGTTCGGTTCTTCAAATCCATAATACACGATATCAAATAAATATAGAATTCGAAAATGAACAGAGTTTCTAAATTAATTTTCATACAGTACCTTTGAATAGAATATTTAATCGATTTGAACAGTATTACTATTTAGTAATAGCCTATATTATATTGTTTTCTCTAAATCATACCGGCTATATTACGAAATATATTAAATTATATTATACATATTTTAATTGGTTAGTCCTGTATGTTGCACAATGCGTATTTTAATTATTAATTTTTATCTCTTGTATTATCATTAAGTATCAATCATTTAAAAAATTTATATTGCATAAATATATATTTAAGAAAAATATATAAATATTTCAAAAAACATTAAAATTGTAACTTCGAAATTTTTCACTTTTATTATATTTATATTTTTTACTAACATATCACTAATCACTACTACATATTTCTACGATTGCTTAGATTTTATGTTTTTTTTGACAGTGTTTAACCAAATAATTTAGTGTTTATAAAAAAAAAAAAAATATAATTTAAAATATAACACTAAATTACTGTATATTTTGTAATCTGCCATTTAGCGTAGTTTAGCGTAATTATTTGTTTGTAAAATATTTCAAAATATATTCGTGTTAATAGTTTATAGGTTTATTCATATATTTCATTGTCATTAATTCGTATTATACATTCAAGAAAGTTTTTTACGATAGTAATCTAATTATAAAAATATTATCATTATATAATATACAGCTATTGTTGTGTTATATATTTTACCGAACATTGAAAATAGGGACGTGTTAATTCTACCGATTGTACATAACCTTTATTATTTTTATGTAAATTATTTGATATAATGTTTTGTACCTGTAAAATAAATTGTAAATCCCACCCGTATAATTTTTCACAAGTAAAACATTAACGTTCACACCACCTGGATGATATTTCGACCCATAAAAATAAAAGTGAACTCATTTTTAATGTACTATTCGGTACCTACATTTATTACCTACCCTTATCTATAGCATGGATAAAATCGCATATTTTCCATTAAAAATTCTTACATCGAAACCTTTCCGTATAAGTACCTATGCGCACAATCCTAACTATACTAATAATATTTAATAACTACTGTCCGTTATTTGGACTATAAATAAATAAATAACAATAATATTATTAAAAAAAATTCATACTTTAATACAAAATAATTTTACGAATTGTATAATAATTGTCATTATTATAATTAAAGATATTTACATTATATTTATTAAGATAATAAATTAATAATTAGGTAATATTTAATCCTAATGCAATGTATCGTAAAACGGTACGGCGTAAATCGTCGTGACGGTGTTGAACTAAAAAGAATAAATTTAAGTAAATTTTAATAATATAGTTTATATTGTTTTAATGATATAATAATATTTCTTACACAACCATAATTATAAGTAATTTTAAGTTATAATTTAATCTTACATATTCTATAACAATAGTATATGATATACGCTTAAGAAACGTAATTTAAAACTTGTTTCCATTCAAGAATGAATTCTTTATTATTACTGTAGTGTAACTATATATTTTTTTCATTATTATGTGTATCAAACAATAGGAATTTCAAATTATAAAACTGAAGCTTACTGTTTTTAATTTATGTTCTAATTGCAACGGTCACTGCAGTGTATATAAATATGTAAAATCGTCGGTTTAATATAAGATTTCCTCAGAATGTATTTTTCAGCGACGAGAACATTATGAGCTTTTTTATATTATTTATTTTTTAATACGCAAACTTAGTACCTATGTACCTTAAGGATATTTTGGTAAAAACGTATTTTTTCCTTTCGGTATAGAATATAATTTGGACACCAAACGAAAAGTAGAATGGACGATTGTTTTTTACTAATTAACGTCGAAATAGGATACATATATATATATACACTTTATTGATAATATTAATGATATTGATTATTTTGATATTTAGACTAGAGTGTAATAGATATATAGTGTTTGTGTTATGTTTAATAAGTATACATTACTTTTAAATAACATGAAGCAGAGCCGTGTCGTTATGATTTTACGCCCGGGGCAAGTTCAAAATAATCAACTTCTCATCAAGAATATTGTATTAGTATTAAACATGAAAAAAAAAAAAATTTACCACCATTTTACACCAATTTTTTGTGGACCCCCGTTTTTATCCCTGTATTAAACAGTGGCTTTGTAACCACATTTAATAAAAAAAAATTGTACATGAATATTTGATTAATATTTTATTTACATTAAAAATTACAAACTTATGATTTTACTATATCTATAATAATTATTTATATATATAAACATTTTTTTTTTATGTAAGACAACATTGCCTATTATTTTTATTTTTTGGCGCCCCCATAAAATTTGCGACCAGAACCCAGGCCCTCTACCCCCCCCCCCCCCCACCATAACAGCTCTGACATGAGGTACCTATATGAGGTATAACATTATCATTGAGTTATCGTTTAATAATATGAATAATAAGTTCAAATTTAATTATAATTACTGTCTTTATGTACTTGATACTAATAATGTATGATGTTATCAAGAAATCAAAATGTTATGATATAGTAATTTTTTCATTTTCTTTAATACAATTAGAACTTTTGTAGATACCTAGTCAACATTTGAAAATCTGTTTTTTCTTTTTGAAAATTGATTTGCTTTGGAATAAAATTCTGGTCACTCGGAAACGTATGTAAATACAGGTATTAGTAATTTCTAAAAAAACGCCTGTCGTACAAACTGTGTAATATATTATTGACTCGAGTAATTTACTAAAATATTCATATGGTATAATGCAAATCATGACGTTATAAATAATTCGTTAACATTTATTGAAACTGAAATTGACCTAATGAAGAAGTAAGAGTCGTGTTCAAATATTTAATTTCCGGCAGCCGCCTGTGTGCCGTTTTTGGAAAGCATTACAATTATTATCATATTAATACTATATATCACGTATATATAAATATCTATGTTCTTTTTCACGTTTGCACATGACAGTGTAAAATATAAATTATAATAATGAGCGCACGAATGAAAACTCGTTTCGATGTTAATAATTTTGTATGTTATATATATTTTTTTTAAAATAACGAGTCTGTCGTTCAAATATTCATACGTCCATAATAAATATTTTTATAAGATGAGATCGGGAATGAAAAAAAAATGTTAATACACTTTTACTTAGCATTTAGTATTCTTATAACACGTCGTGTAATATTTACATTTTTTTTTTTTCTATGCGGCGATTTCCGCTTATTTAATCTCGTTTCCATTCATTGTGATTTTATTTTATCTTCCGGTTGAATCTTTCAGCTTTACAAAATATTACAAAATATATACTATTGGGATTTGATTGTCAGAATGCGACAATTAATAAATATATGATTTTATTAACTACTAAACCGTGATCACATTAAAAATGATATTCTACGTTTTTTATTGTGATTTCTATAACAAATTATTCTTTTATTATTCTTTAATAAATTATTAAAATATAAAATACGAAATTTTGTTATCAACAATATAATAAGTGATACCTGAATGCCTGTCATTTAACTGTACCTAATCAATATTTATTAACTGTGTTTTTTTGAAGAAATAAAATTGTATTATCACTTATTGATATTGTTAATATGAATTTTGCATGTTACAATATTAAACGATTAAATTATTATAACAAATGGCTAAAATATTTCATTTTCAATTAAATGTAAGAAATTCTCAAAAATCATTATCTATCCTAAGTTTTCATATTGATGAAACTAGGAAATTGATACATCAAATTTTTGATAATTATATATTATTTAATTTGGCTTTCTTCAAATTTTACATATTAACGTAAAATATATAAAAATAATTTATTTTATTTTTTTGCTGGACGATTAATACTAAAAAATAATGGAATTAATATTATAATCCATTGATTAAATAATTATTTTAAAAAAAAACCACATTAAAAATTTTTAATTTTTCACAGAGATATTACAATTAGTATATGGGACACCATATAACTATTGCTTAATATCCTGTAACCACTATAATATACATATAATAAGTATCGTGATGATATTGTTTATTTTTATTATTTATAAGCTAATTATCAAATAGGTTTCATTACTTTCTTAATTTAACTTATTTCATTGGGGCATATTAACTTTTTCTTCTTCGCCTTTCCTCCCAACTATATGAGGCCGGCCATCCTAGTCCTACACCTCCATAGATTTTGATCACCTAGATTTTGTTTACTCACATCAGCTATTCTCATATCACTCTCAATTCCATCTATCCACCTCTTCATTGGTCTTTCCCTCCCTACACTACCTTCCAATAATAACAATAATAATAATAATAATAATCCTTTCAATAACAACTTTGACTGTCTCTGTATCATCGCTTCTAATAATAACACGCCCAAACCATCTCAGCCTATTCTCACTCATTTCCTCCACAACTGATATGACTCTTACTCTTCTTCTTATATATTCATTTCTTATTCTTATTACTCCACACATCCATGTATTGTCTACCATTCTCATTTTCGCTAATAATAATAATATAATAATATTTAAAAATGTAAAAAAGTTAATCGTTTATTGTTATACTTTATAGTATAGATATCTGTGTGATTATGTTTCGTTTTGTTTTGCGTTATCATGTGTACGATTTAGGTCGTTAATGTTCTCAAAAAATATTCAAATTTTTATGTCTAAAGTTTATGTCAACTTCATTTAACCTTAACCTAACCTTATAGATGGGTAAAAACCTTTTTTTCCATGCCTCCATCATTTTTCCTTCCATTAACATCTTATTAAAGAAACTTGTCAATCACCTAATGACAAAGATTCCCAATACCTACCATACCTCTACTAGTACTCCGCCATCAGATCCAATCATTTTCTTATTTTCCATCTTCTTAACTGCACTCCATATTTTTTCTTCTCTAATTAAGTCTATCTTACCTAAGTCCCTTGTACTATTTCTTAAATTGCATCAATCATAGGGAAAAAGGAAGAGAATATACTTGGATGATTGTAAATGTTATGGAGATATAAATGATTCAGAAACATGAGTTGTTATGGAAATGAAGTAGGAGAAATGGAAGATCAAATAAAAGATGGATAGGTAGATGGAGTAGAGAGATATATAAATATAGCTGATATAAACGGACGAGAAGTAGGAGATCGAGATTTATGTAAGTATAGAACTAAGTTAATAGACATCATCTAGTTGTGAGTGTAAGACAAGGTAGAAAAAGAAAATAATTTCATGATATTGTGACAACGACCCGACGATCATTATTATCTATATATTACAATTTATACGTGAAAATTAAAATAATATGTAAATGTTTAAGTTGTATTATCATTTTTACGGAAATTTGTTTGTTTTTTGTTATTATTATGTAGATGTTGGCATAATCAACGTCTCACGCTAGGTCGGGATATCCCCTCGGGACCGTCGCGGTGACGATGGATTCGGCCGGTGGAGGAGGCCTGGTCGGCGGAAAGCAGTCGTCCAGAACATGGCGCAGATTGAGTTTGAAACAATATAAAAGAGCTCCGACTCAGGACACAGCAGAGGTGAGTGTTTAACTATACAGTTATTGTTTTATTATTATTATTATTTTTCCCCCTAACCAATTCTGCAGATTTAAGACTACGACTAGAAAGTTATATATAGTTAATATATAGATTAAATGATAAAAGCGCTTAAGTTTTATTGAAATTGGGAAAATAGTTGTCCTTATCTTATCTATGAGGTTTATGTTTATAATATTGTTCATTCTGTTAATACTCACTGTTAAGTGAAATGGAAGTGGCTATTTATTAAGAAGTTGAATTTCCCAATTAATATAGAATTGTATTAACACGCATTGAACTGACTGTTTTAAAACGTGTCTGCACCACTGTGTATAAATAATTGTTCGTTTCGTCAATTAGTAAAAGAATATCCTAATTTTTATATCGAAGCACCGTTAAAATTGTTTTTAAATTTGTACTGTATTCGTGTATTATTTTTTATCAAAGATAAATAATTCAATTACTTATCGATGTAGTTAACGTTTTAGTCGAAACGGTATAATATCATAATATAATATCATACAGTGGCGTATTTAAAATTTTGTCAAGGGGAGGGATATGGATTTAAAAATATTTAATTTGCATATGTATATCACTACAGATATAAAACAAAATTTTATCTATCAAAAAATATCATATATAGAAATGGTCAACGGGGGATTTATCCTTCATATATCCCCCGTAAATAGATACGGTTTAAATTAAATTAATAGTAAACGGTATACACAAAAATCTAAAAATGATTTGTGAATATAAATTCTATTTCAAAATGTCAACGGTAATAATTTAGACTTGATGATCACAAACATGGTATATCTCAGCTATCTCTAAAAAACAGTTAATAAATCATTTATGCTAAGTGATTTCATAGAATTCACTTTCCATCACATGACGGATTTAAATTATTTATTTTCTTTTGAAAAAAAAAAAACAATTCTTTTGGTTGGCTATAAGTTTAGTTTAGTCCAATTAAAAAAAAAAAAAAACTTGTATATGGAAAAATCAAATTTGCAATGTTACAAATTTTATCTTGCTCTGCAAATATTTTTTTTGTGTTTTAGAAATTTTAAATTTGAGTAAGTATAGCCTCCCCAGAGAATATTTTTCTTTTTTTAACAAACAAACAAAATTTAAAATCCGTTCGGTGTAAACCTCGGAAATAGTATGCGCATCATATTTTTATTGGAAAATATACTAACTTCCGTTTCCTTAAAAACATAATAATAGTATATTTAAATTCCCAATTTTTATTATATCTAATATTCTCTATAAGCTTTTGCCATATATCCAATTTCTATGGTAATATAAAATAAGTACATATTTTATTTACAATTTCATAGTTAAAAAAAAAAATATATATACATATATATATTTTCGTATAGGCATTAAATTTAACATTAAAAAAGTGAAACATAATAATGTATTTCGAAGTCGCAAAATTAGGAATTTATTGCTAATTCGTTAACAATTTTTATCACGACTTTTTTGATATACAGTCGGACGTTTTATCGACCAAAGGGATTTATTTGTTTTTTTTTTTTTTGCGAAGCACTAACGCTTGCGCACATGGCGTATTATTTTGCCACACATATAGTGAGTGTTTACACGGTTATAATTCGATAATATGCTTTTACACGAAATGTACACTACGTATATATAATATATAAATTCTATGTGGACTGACACGACGGCAAGTAATTTCATTATTTCGGCGTACTTATACCCGGTTATAATTCGACCTAAAAATAACCCACACTCGGTGACGGTCGTCGTCCGGAAAAAAGAAATTACCTGTCAGTGATGGCATCAGCGGCGGAAAACGTTAGTTAGGTATGCGCGTGCACATACGGTAGTAGACCGTCGAGTGTTCAGCGTGAGTGTGTCGCAGAGGTTGAAAATTTAATTTAGAAGCAAGACAACGAATGTGTCTTTAATTAAAATAATTTTTGCGCTTATACACTGCACAGGGTGATCAGAATTATGTGTTTCATTTATCCAAAATAAATCCAAAACGTTCGGCAAAAAAAATTAAAAGTTTCCAGTAGGTCTTTAATTAATGTATTCAATCCTTGGAAAAAATACTAAAAAAAAAAAATAATTAATCTTATAAAGTCACCAAATTGTTTTCATTTAAAATAATTTTTACTGGACATCTTAATATAAGCTGCGTAATCAAATTTTACCTACACTATAATCTGTAGGTATTTTATAGTATGCTATGAGATGTATTATTTTCAACAGAACTTCTGCACGATATCTGATTCTGCACTTGAATAATAATGATACCCGTATAACTATACCCTTATATTTTACTGTATAACTATTTCCCTCTATCCAACGGAAAACATAGCAAAAGCACAGCCACGTAGAATTTAAAATGTGGCATTTGAGTAAAACTTACCTACAGATTAAATATTTATTATCAAATTTTAATAGTGGAACGTATTCATTGTTTTCAAGGTTTTTTGTAAAATGTCATCTAACAACAAAGTTATAAGTGTTTTAAACGTTTTCATATATATTTTAAATAAATATAAAAAGATCATTGTTAGATAATATTTTACATAGATATCGGAAAATATTCCACTTTTTAAATTTGGTAATATATATTAATTAATCTTTAAGTTTCACTCAAATTATACGTGGCTGTAATTTTACAATATTTCCAGTTGGATAGTAGGAGGCAACAAATATGGGTATATAGTGCTGTTTATAAATTACAATAAATGAATACTAGTACATTTTAGGTTACAGTAAATAATGATAAATTGCTAATAACAATAATTCTGAATTACATTTGTTTTTGACGCTAAATATGATGTTTACGTTAATTGTGGTAAAATTATAGATTTTCGATAGCTCGACATGCATATGCGCCAGGCTTATTATAGCTAATTGCAAAAATCGTTCGGCTTTGAGGCAAATACTAAAAATATAAAATTCATTAAAAAGTTAGAAACGTTTCTCCAGCACCATCGTGCAAACGTGGTACTAATAATTTAAATGAATAATAAAACAATTACGACCGTTCCTAAAATTCGTACAGCCTTCCTCTTTTATTTAAATAAATATTATTGAATATTATGCCAACGTGCATTGTCCACTAGCTGTAAAAATAATACCCAACATTTGTGTATTTATCTACTGAAAATATTATTCTTGTATGTTGTTATAAAGTTCACCAATTCAATTGGTTAATATTTTATTGATAATTAAAAAAAAATAATCGAAATCGTTTGATTTTATTATAAATGCGCGATAGTTGTAGTTAAATTACGTAATTTCGTTTTCGACTTTTATCTCAATTTTATGTAACATTATACCTTCATCGGTGTATTAGGATAATACGACTATCGTCGAACGTCGGAGTGGTCGGACGCGAAATTAAAACGCGCGAAGACGGTCCTGTAAATATTTGTACGCCCCTCGTTCCTAAGTACTTATCATCGTGATAAAATAATATAAACACACTGATCGATATATCCGCGACATATTATCATTATTTTATAATAAATATACGCTCTGCGGTAGTTTGATAATCAAATCAAATAATACCAAACTAACGTAACTACTGTTTATTTATATTCTCGATTTCTCATTGTCGTCGTCGGTGTATCGTTATTCACTCTTATAGAAATCGCGCACATCACATTTTATATCCTGTGGTATTGTGTGTACGAGTGTAGTCCCGTTCGTGTTTATAATGCTTATGTATATTATTATTACCAATTTGATGTGTTGAAAACGTACTCGTGCGTAGTATGAGAGAAACACATATTAAATTAATTTATTTTAAATGTGTTTTGGTTTACTTAGATTCAAAATTTGAATTTTAATCTTTTTTTTGTCAAATTAAATTTTTATTATTCAACACATGAACCGTTTACATTTTTTCAAACAACATTAGGCAAATAATATCCTATTAGTACCTATATATTCTATTATAGTCAATCATTTCACGATGTTACTGATTGAGAAAGTATCGTATCTTGTATAATATGTATTGTTTGTCGTTTAATAATATATAATATTATATTTTATAAAAGTCGTTAATAATACTAAAGCATTTCATTGCCTGATATAGTCGTACCTATGTTGTATATCATTTTAGAAAATTTTTGTTTCTCCGTTATCCTTAAATTCAAGATAGTATATTACTAATTAATATACCTGCCAAAATTAAAACAATATAAATAAAGTTTATATAACTGTAATTGTGTCAAAGTATAGAATATACATGATGTATTTAATTATTTACAAGACCAGGATCCAGAAGGCAAATATTTTCTAATTATTAAAACAAACAAAGGAATAGCGTATAAGTGTATATTATTATGCCATTCCGTTGTAAACAGTTTTTAAAAACATTTTATAATATTTATATTTTATGATTTTTAATTTAAGAATCTTGTATTTTGAACTAAATTAAAGTACAAAAATAGAATGTTTTAACTCGAGCAAAATAGTTTTTGAACAAACGACAAACAGAAAATTCAATAACAATTCACTTCTGAGAACATAAAATAAAAATTATTGTGATCACAAAATGTTTAGTACAATTCAATTGTCAAATTATTGTTTTATGTACTTCTATATACTTCTGTATACAGGGTGTATTACGAATATTTTACATAAATATAAATAATATCAATTTTGTAATTTTTTCAAATTCTCATAACACATACTGTATAAACAATTATCATAATAAGCAAATATCGTTTTGTTAATATATTATTGTTGACTAGTTTATCTACGCATTTTATGCGTATCCAATAAAAATAATTTCTTGTCCTGTGAAAGAGTCAAAATTTTAATTATTTATAAATACATCTAGCACAAAAAATATCTAATACTATTTAGAGAGATGATGTATAATTACTTGTAGTTTTCCTTAAATAGTAGTTAATTTAATATTAAGAACTTTGTAATAAAATTTAATAGAATGTACCATCTGTTTAAATTTTTTTAATTTACAAAACCTTTTACTTTCAAGTTTTGTACTACGTTCACTTTTACTTACAATATTAGTTAGATGTTATCATAAACATACAATTAATTATAATAATTTAATGATTAAATTTCGTGTTCATTTTTAAAAACTATGTAAATAAAATAAAGTGACTGAAGTTTAATTATAAAATATAATTTTTTTCATTTCGTAATCACATTTATTTAATCAAACATTTAATTTTTACAATTTATAAAACATTTTGTTTTTACTCATTACTTACAGTGATGTATTGGAGCGCATACTGAATACTCATAACAATATTTGTATAAAAGTGCGTATACGCAATATAAATAATAATTTCATACGGTATATGGTAAGTATACAGCCATACGATCATAATATTTTATAATTTATAAATTTGTTGTACATTAATTAATGACAATAAATATATACTCGTATAATTTTAATATTAAATGTATTTTATTAATGAAAATAAATGCATAAGGTATTATGTTTCTATTAGTTAATTCATGTATATAGTATATGATATACCTCTACGACTTAAAATAAAACATTTTTAAAACAAAAAAAATTCTCATTTAATAAACTGTAGAGTTCTAGTTATAATTTATTTATAGTTACTGTTAAGGATAAAAACTAATTTTTTGATAAAAAATATGAAAATAAATAAATGTCATAATAATCATTTCAAGTGATTTTTTCTTTTTTAACGTAATTTTGAGAAAAATATGGCGTATACTCAAAACATTATTTACCAATACATACATGAAAAAGTATATTATAAAATCTGGTTTCCAGTAAAAGTTAATTTTAAAATGTATGATCTTTATCATTTAACTATTCATCAATTACATTATAGTGAAATATTCTTGAAGTGTTGACTAATAACTATACAAAACAGGTATCAATGAATAATTGAATATGCATCAATGTTGTATAAGCAATACATCAACAAAATTTTGAATATAAAAATAGTGTTGTTCTTTTAAATTTATTTTAAAAGTAGTAAAGTGGTTTTTGTTCCTTATCCTATATATGTTATTTACCACTATAGAAACAAGTTTATGGAAAATATAAACTAAGCCTTGATATTTGAATGCTAAAAGTCTTGTAAAGGATTATTTGTTATGCTGAAACGATAAGCCAAAATCAATATTCTGAACACAGCATTGAATACAAATCTAGTTAAATACCATAAAAAAATTTAATTTCTTTTTTTATTACATTAATGTAAAATATTAAAATAATTATTTTATAATGATTAAGATATATATATATATATATATATATATATATATATATAGGTATAACGCCTAATGCAATTTTTTATATTATTTTTAATAATACAATTTAGTTATAGAAATAATGATATTTCCAAAATAATTATTATCAATTTACCAATATTGATTTTAAACATTGTTTAAATGAACACGAAGAGTTTTAATAAATAATTATATTTTTATATTTTTTTCTTACGTTGGGAACATTATTAAATAGGTTATTATTTTTGAATTATGTTTGGAAATGACATGTCATTACAGATCTATACATGTTTATAGCTGGATTCATAACTACATTGATTTTCTGCCTTGATTGATTATATATTATTATTTATATACGTTTTAACAATATAGGTACTATAAATATCAATAAATATAAAACTATTTCATTGATAAAAAAATTGTAAATACCTGCATAATATTATTTAAATTAATTAAATTTAGAATTAGATTCACGAAATATAAATTTGTGATTATATATATAGTAAAATATGTATTATTACTTTGTTTTTATAAGAGTTTAATTTCTTCAAATTAAAATTGTTAAAAGTTTTAAACAATTAATTTAATTGTATATTGCATTTAGATATAATAATAAATTTATATTTTTTATTATAAATATGAACTTGTTTTGGAACTATTATATAAAGTTATAAATTAGGAGATAAATCCTATTTCAGTGATATGATTATGTTTATGTAGATATGATATGATATTAAAAAATAGTAGGATTATATTACACTTTATCTTAAAAAATAATACTAATTACATTATATTAAATTAAAAAATTATCACATATTGTATATAGAAATAATATAAATGACCGAAAATATATCTCTCGTGTAGGCCATTTATCATGTTCGCTGACAGTATATATTTAGTCAAAAACTTAAGGTAATTGTTAAATTGAAATTTAAATTGCAATATATAAATATAAATTCGACGGTATTATAATTTTACATTTTTCCGTCCACAGAAAATTTATCAAATGAAGCTTTATAGTTTTGGATGTTATAATATTATGTATTTTCAAAGAAATAACTATTATCAAAATATTTGCCCCCGTAAAACGGTTATAACAAATAATGAAATATTGTGCCTTTCTAAAATTTTCTTTTTTTTTACCATGTTTACTAGAAATTAGATTAAAAAACATAATTTAAAAACATTATTATAATTTATTTATTATATTTATTTATTCATGGCGTATAGAAAACGATCAATTTCACTTTTGATCATATACATGAGTTTGTTCCCGTACGTGCGTTATAATACCGATGTATTTACGTGTAATTAAAAATACGGAATTAAATAATGAATATTTATTATTAATATTTTCACTGCAAGTTAATCATTATTCTGCGTAATTATGATCCCTATACTTTTAATCCCTTTTAATGAAGCAATTAATTTATGAAATAGATGAAAAAAACGCATTTTGCGAAAACTACAATTCTGTCGGATAAAGTTTGACTAAACAGCATTACTATTTATAACAAACGTATATAATATAACAAAGTATCTTTGGTCATCGGAACATTAAATAATTAAAAAATAAAACTTAAAAAATGTGGTCAGTTTTGTCCTCGTAAATAATATTGATCAATTGTTGTGTTTAATATTAAAAAAAAAAAAAAAAAAAATGTAAATACATTCGTTGAGGTTAAACCTAAGACCAAAACAACTGTAATATTCACATTACACAATACACGTTAGTATATATTGTAATTGTTTTCTAATATTGTGTAGTGCAATAAATTATATAAACTAAATAAACACAAATACAATTTTGTATTATTTTCATTCTTTGTATAATATCGTATAATTTTTAAATTATTATTGTTTAAACTTTTTATTTGGATTAATACTAAAGTATTAAAACAGTATTAAGAAAAGATACTAAGATACTTAAAATTTCCATTGAAAAAGTTTTCGTTAAAATAAAATCTTTAGACGTTAGCCGCTAATTTACATTAATATTGTTGACATAGACATTCGCCGTGAACTTTTTCTGTCTGCGAAATATGGACCACCTAATTAATTAGTTTTAAAATACATATTATACCTAGGTACATAATATTATTATATTTTCGTGACGGGTCGACCTGAAGCTGCGATGGTTCTTTTTTATTTGTAAAAATAATTTTAAAATAAAAACGATTTTACGGTCGTTTAAACGTATTTACGTACTCGTAATATAATGAAATATTTACTCGTAGGTATATAATATCTATATAATTCAGACGTTTAAATATAATCGTATTTTTTTTCTAATCGAGATTGTATATATAATATGCAGTAATCTGAAAATAACGAGCAAGAAACAATAAAAAGACATTTAACGAATAAAAAAAAATATTATTAAAATAAATATTTCAACCATGACTTAAAGTAAATTATTGTTCCCTGTCATATCGATTTTTTGGTTTAACTATGTATTAAAGAACTTTTCATTTTCGTCAATGTCCAATACATAATTGTGTTTCAACAAGATATCTTATATATTTTATATTTTTTATAGTTTAGTCAACAAGACATGTTTCAACCTTTGATGGTCGTACTGTATTATGAACACAAATATGCTGCAGTATGCTTGTGTAAATTATATTTATTATGAAAATTATTATCATTTTTAATACTGTTTATGTTGTTAATTTGGAAAAAGAACAACCACATAATTCGTCTCCAACGTCTGTATTAAATAATAGTATGCATGTTTTCGTACAGTATTTCATGCGTTTTTTAAAATAAATTATACAGAGTGTTTCTTTTTTAAAAAAATCAAAATTTCAATATGACCTCATTTTAATGAATAAAATCGGAAACCTATTTTACGTTTTTCGATTTCGAAATTTTTTAAGGATACTTACGTTAGCTATTTCATTTTATTTTAAATTTATTGCAAAACAACTGATATTAAAATATTTCTTAATCTCTATAAACTCTATTTTGATATGTCACGTGAATTTCGTCATTCATTAAAATGTGGTCATTCTCAAATTTTGACTGTTAAAAAATAAACCACCCTTTATAACTGATAGAAACAATATCAAATTTAGATCTTCAGTTGTATGTTAAAAAATATAAATTTATTTATTTTTATTAAGAATAAATATCTGAATGATTGAAGAATATTAATACTAAAACGTTCCAAAATAAAATAACTTTAATAGAAAAGTACGACTACTTAATTTTTTTATAGTATTTAAAATTACATTATTTTAGAGGATTTATACTAGGATTCAGTTTGGTTATTTTTGTCTAAGAGACAATGAAAATTCAAGTGCCACCCCTTATTGACATAAAAACGCATTTTTATTATTAATCAAAACATATAGATTTAATAGGTTTGTTTAATTGCGGGTGGAAACAAGCTGTTAAAGGTACTCGAGTTCAATTTAGTATAAGTTGATGAGTATTGTATATATTTATACAGGGTGCTCGGAATTTCTTTTTACAAAAATGACAGAAATTACATTCGTTTACAATATGGTATTCCCATTAATATTGAAACACGATATTCTAACTACCCTGTTTGCAGACGTAGACATAATGTTCTACTATATTAAAGCGTTTGCAGAGAAACAGTAGAAAAGCAATTATCATCGGAGCACTATTGGAATTTCAATACAAGTTCATTACGGAATCCGCTCGTGCGAAAAGATTATATGACTATTACGCAACGCTGTCGTACATTTGACGTCGTACATTGAATATATCATACCAAAAATAATATTATCGATATTATTATTCGTATATATTGTGATGTAAAAATGTGGGGGTGAACTGTAGAACAAATTATAACAAATGTTGGTAAAAGTGTAAACAATCGATTGACAACTGTTTGGGCGATAGGAAATTCCAAAACCACATAATGTCATGGTGAACAATTCACCTTTTTCGAAAAAATACTTAAATTTTGGAGAAATATTACAAAATACTTATATCAACGATTATTATCATAATTATCAAATATAAAGTATTTATTGTATTAAAATTCTTATAACTTATTTCTAATAGAATGATTTAGCTATCAAAATTTAATAGAATAAAATTCACGATTAGGAATTTGATCAATAGAACAAATCTGTACGAAATAATCAGTATTTATTTACCATTGTTTCTGTTTGATTTCTTTTTGAAATTTATCAAATATATGTATTATAAATAAAACAAATAATTTATGGTGATGTGTATTAATAATTTTACGAGTTTTTTATATCTAATTTAAATTAGGATAAAAAAATATTTATAAATTTTTTTTTTTTTTAACAGTAATTATGAAATATAAGAAAAAACCAAGGTGAGCCAATATATTTAATTAGTTTAGACGTATATATAGGGAACGTTACGATTTTATCAGAAATATTACAAGTTTTTTAAAATCAAATTAGTCAGAATACCCGACTTGGAGGTCGTTATAAAATGTTGTATATCATGATTAAAATATTGCATTAACACGAAAATATCTCTGATGTAAATATTTAATAATAGGTTTTAAGATGTTTGATAATGGTTCTAATATGTAATAATTATACAGTGAAAATGGTTCCTTAAAAATGTTGAAATACATTAAACTTTATCGAAAAGAGTCCAGTTTTTTTCGAAAAAAAAAAAAGGAAAATATTTCATTTAGTCTGTGACGAAATATATTGACGGATTAAGGTTGATAATAATAGCTTGTTACATTTATATTGAAGATAATATTGAAATATAAAATGTGTAATTTCCATAATTTAAAAAAAAACGAATTCTGATCTGTGATATGTCAACACATAGACACATTATAAGGTATATCGCAAAGAGGATACTTTTCAAAATGTTCACTTGTATATTTGGAAAACGGAGGCGATAAAACTATACGATAAAATCAATATTATAACCGTTGCGTGCAAATGTCTGTTTTCTTATTATTTTCGGCCTCTATATAGCTGGTAATTACCGGAAAGGTTGCATTGTTATATAATCCAGCGGAATGTGTATTTATAAAATATTATACAAGTTTGATTATAATACGACATTGGTGGTGATTACTGTGACGGTAAATAATGGACATGTGATGTGGGAGATTGATGGTCGAAAAATATAAAACTGATTCAGAGACTACTATAGCTGCAGATAGTGTAGGAAACGGTGGAAATTTAAGAATTATTGTAGCCGTCTCTGTCGAGTGCAGTGATTGTGCGGTGTTTGACTGCCACGGATTTATTGTTATTATTTTTTAATATTATTGAAATGGTCGTAAATATCGTGTGGACATGTTTATAAATTAGTTCCGATTAATAATTTCATTAAACAAAGTTATAAAAGAAAAGTCACATTAAACCCTCTCGTACATTATTTTTTTTATAATATTGTACGATAATGGGCTTAATTCACCTAAATTCAATGATATATTATAACCAAGCCTGCTCTATACATATATACACTCTGAAAATTTATTTTTTATCAGATATATCAAGTATATTGACCGTAATGAATTTGATACCACGACATACCATACATTAATAACCATACATAACCATTTATAATCTAAATTCATAACAATAGTTTGGTACCAATATTCAAAATTGTGTATAATTTATATATCAGAGTCAAATATAACAATTTTCATTAAAAAAAAAAAAACATCGGCCAGTGTAATATAATATTGTACGTATTATTAATCAAGAGTCAGTCATGCTAAAACTACCATAACTATATTATCAAAGACATTTTTTGTTTTTAATCTGAACATTGACCTAAATATACTAATCTGAACTTGACTTGAACATTTTATATATCGTTATGTTGCCACAAAACCCACCCGAAATCTGACGAATTTTTAATACGCCCAATTCGCGTATAATATTGCATATCACGTGCGCACAGTATGAAATTTATCAGCCGGTTTTTTATTTCACAGTTCTCCGCTGACAGCTTTTTAATATATATATATATATATATATATACAATTGTAATATCGAAAAACGATTATTTTTAATACTCTCGTCAAATTACGATTTGTGAAAAACATAGTAGTACGATATTATTGCGAATGAATTGTTCGCAAATAAAATTGTTGTTAGATCGTTATTTAACAATTTTTGAATATACATAATCAATGAGATTGTTTTATATCGCTGCATCACATATATGCTATATATCTATAATAGGTATTATAAATATATATTTAATATACAATATTTTTCGAAAAAACATAATAATATTACGTTTAACACTTAGATATATTTAGGTGTAAAGGTGATCATAATTTTGTGTTACAAAAAAAAAACTGAAGATTAAATACTTTTTCAATGTTATTTCCACTATTTTGTGTTATATAAAATATTATATTATCACCCAGTTAACCTAACCTAACCTATACAAGCCTTTTTACTAAAAATCGTAGCTCCAATCGTTCCTAATAATAATTTAATCTCGTCCCTACACATTATTGTAATAAATTATACATTATATTTTCGTTTGATTATCAAAATTTGATATATGATTTACATATTATATGCTCTATAGTATAAAATCTATACTTTACTGTATATATTTTGACGTATTTATTTTACTAAATTAATATTGTTAACTACACTATATTATTATTATTATTTATAGATATATTATATGACGCGTTTTATTTGTATAACGTAATATATAACGAGCTGTTCAAACTTCAAAGGAAAATTCATAATTTACAATGACGTTTCCATTATATACAAGTATACTCATACTCAGTCGAATTTTGCACCTAACATTTAAATGACGTACATATTATAATTTATATATTATTAATTTCGTATTGTCTATTCTAATATATTTGAATAACATTTATAATTACAAATTTGTCTAACGATCCGCATGCGTTTCATTTCCCTGCGGAATTTGACTTAATATTATTTTACTTTTCTCTTAGGTTGTATACTAAATTATAGAGTAAAGTGTAGAATAGAATATATTATATTTCCGTAACATTATAGTGCGATTTTGACCAAATTTCTCCTAACGGCACTTTTGTAATCTCGGAACATGCGCGAATCCCTATTATATTCTAATCATGCCATATCTCGGGATTATAATATATTATATAATTTTAATGCATTGGAAATTAGCCATATTTTATGTATTCAATCACATGAGTATTTATTAAAATTTTAGAAAAATAATATAATGGGTAATTTTCGTAATATTATTTACTAAATGAAGGTAAGTAATTTGTTTAATAACCTCGTTAATTATAATTTCATGTCTGAAAACCCGGTATCTTTACCTTCAATACCTTGTATAAGTTCACATAGTTTTACACGATTTTCCATCACTGAAGCGCATTTAGTTTATTAATATATTCAAGTTCAAATATTTATTTTCTATATATAGATATTAAACAAAGCACTCGCTGAATGTATTATACATTTATAATATTCTATAACCGAGTTATACGAAATTTCAAAATCTTTAGAAACAGTAACTAAAAACAATTATTCCGATTGACCGTCACGAATCAATTTATTGAAATCAATTATTGCTATTGGTCATCAGCTAGAGGAAACATGGTTCATTTAGTTAACGGCGAAATCTCCATTAACTAAATTCAATCAAAAGTCAATACATAAATAATAGTATAGAAAACGGAAAATAAGCAATAGTGGTTGACATAGAATGATTTTAAGCATCTCAGAGGGTTGTTTGTATCATCGTTGATATAGTGCCATACTGTCATCGAGATGTCTGCTTAATGTAGAATTAATGTATATTAAAACATTATTTAAAAACATTCAAATAAAATGTTGATTTTGTTTATTCTGAAGACGGAAAAAAATTTTAATTTTACGATGTAAAATATAATCTGTTTATTTTTGTACTGAATGCTTAAGCCAAACACGATAAATGTATTTATCTAGTTAACCAAAATGATCGACTCTCAGATATGCAGAATCACAATAAACATTTTTTTTTCATCCCACATTCCCAAGTCCCAACATACGTCTATATTATACGCATATATTCACGCTGAGAAATAAACATACATTAACATTTTAACAAATTTATATTTCTGTATTGTATATTTTTTTTTTCATTTACACACGTAGGTATTATAAATTATGTATTTTATTTCATCGTGTCTTGACAAATAAACAACTTCGTATATTTTCCTATTTTAATAATTTAATTATAAATTATTATGCAATTGTAATATATACAGATAAATGCATTTTCACGTGACAGAAATTATTGAGGTTGGGTTTATGTTTATTAGAGCATTTATCACACAGAATTACAGTTCAACAAATAAAAATTACATAAACTAAAGAATCAAGTTAGATTTTATTTGCAATGTAATTTTCATTATTTTTTAAACAAATTATTCTGCAGATCACCCTGTAGATTAAATCATATTGAATAGACGAAAACAATTTAGGTTGGATCATGTACATATTATATACTGTATAGTTCACTTTATAATATAATATTTATATATTATGATGATAAACTTATTGACTTATTTCTTCTGATTTTTCCGTGAAATTGTTAAGACAGGCTTATAAATGCTAAATTTCAACCCGTTATCTCGAATAAGTGACAAATGTTCAATTTCATCAGTTACCGATTTGATATCAGCGTTAATTTTGGCTAAACGTCGTTTCAGTTTATGTGATGTATGGCCACCTAGTTTAAACCAAATGTACCTAACAAAAATTAAAAATATATTAACTAACTGTTAAGTGCTTCATATTAATGTTTTGAAATGATAAATAGTATGACTGAAAAAATATAGATCTCGCGGGAGTAATCTAATTTGCCCAGAAACATGAATACGGTTTAGCGCGATTCTATTTCTGCAAATTTTATAACAAAGGCAAATAGATTATTGTTGATTAGGTTAAAGTAATAAATATTATAACTTTTTAATAACCATATTAAATATATAAGTATAATAAATCATTTAAACTTTCACAATGCAGGAGTGTTTAGGGTTTAACACCCAAACTATTTGAGAATGATCTAATTTTGATGATTAAAATCAAAAAATTAATTTCTCGTTTTGTAAATATAAAAAGGGTTTTATGTGTTTTTATTGGTATCTAACAAAATTAATTTTAAGTTTGTTGCATAACTATAAATATAACAAAGGATTTTTATTTTTTCTTATACTCCCTATTTGTTAACATACGGTAAACATCATTAAAATTATATTATTTTCAGAGTTTTACCAGATATCTAGAACACTCTGTATATTGCTGTAAAATTGATAAAACAATTGGAGAACTTTGTAGTGGACTTAATTTTCTATATATAATTGAAATATGTATATATATATATATATATATATATAACTTTATTTTATATTTGCGCCAAAATATATTTATCATGATTAATAATGAATTATTTCAATTGCATATACTATCATTTATATCATCTATATCATCTATAATAAATGATACTTTGTAATTTTGTTTTCAAATCTTTACAAATTTATAAATAGGGTTGTAACAGAAAAATCTGATATTTTCAAATACAGTATCAATGTCTTTCTTTTTTAATTCCCTTTATTTTACCAACAAAACTCAATAGTGCCAACAATATAGGTGTCAGTCTTTATTATTCATACACCTCTACAAGACACAAAAAATACTTTTCGGTACAGATGAAAAGTCTGATATTTTTATACCTAACAATATCATATCGGGCAATCTCGTCGTTTTTGGTTTCCAAAAAATAAAAATGTGAATGTTGCGTTGTTAATTATTATTATAATTGTCGTCATTACTGGTCCTGTATTACGTTTTTGGTTTTTGGTTTCTATTTTTTCTAATTTGTGTGTGTGAATAATTATTAAATTTTAAATTGCAGAAAATAGCTCGAAGTAGCCTATAATATTTTTTATACGAATTTTTACTCAAGGAAAAGTGCTCGATGCAGCTGATCAAGAGTGCTCATACCAATCAACTATTTATCATTTTTTTAAATTCGGGTGTATGTACGAGTGAAAGCGTTCGTCGAAAATAATTTCAAGTTGAAAACCGTCTGAGAGGGGTAACCAGTTTGGTCAGCTGTTAAAATTTTTTAATTTTATACCTACTTTGAGTATTATTCCTTTTTGTGGTATTTTTTTATGAGTACTTATATGTTTTTATTTTTTTCGACGGAAATTTTCCTACTACCGATTCATTGGTATATGATATAAAGTTACTTAAAATATACAATCCACTAATTACTTCATATGCAACAACATTGTTTAACCATCTTATTCTGTCTTTTGATCTTTGTCATTCCTACGCGTTTCGCTTAATTTAACCTTTTCGAATTTAAACTTTTATAAGGCTTGTCGTTCAAAAATTATAACAAGTAATTACATATTTCGATATACTTTAATTTAATAGCAATTTAAAAATATCAAACACTCGTAATCTTTTTATCTTTATAATACATGTTAAACACAGGTTTTAAGAACTAGAGAAATGCGAATAATGATATTTACATGGATTTCTCCCTTCAAATGTTTTGTAGTTTATTTAGGTAGTAATCAAATATTAAATAATAATCGAAGTGATGATAAAATAATATAAAATATTTACTGATTAACATTTTTTGGCCAAGGGTTTTCATTAAACAAACTCATCAAAGTGTCGGTAATCGCTACCGTCACTCCATTGCGTTCTAAGTACGATTCAAAGGACGTCCAATCGTCAAAGTTTACCTATAACACGATTGACGATTAATTAGCATATTTTTTAACTAAAGCGTAGTCATTTAATATCAACGTACTATATTATATTTATTTTATGTAATGAACAATTATTAATAATACTAAGATCCCATTTATGTACAATATATTTTTCAAATTAATTTCCATTGTATCGTTAATTACCGAAATTACAGTAATGTTTATTAACAACGTCAAAACATTATTTATTTATAAAACAAATTTTAGTAAGTAAATAATTTTTCTAGTCCAGAAAATATAATACATTTTTACACGCATGAGAGTAAAATAATATGAAACGGAATACAAAATATTTTTTCGCGTTTTTGACTGCATCATTACATATTTGAATATTTATTTTTTACTTTATGGGTATTTTCTCTTTATCGTTCGTTTACATTTGAATGGATTAAACATCAACAATATTTATAATACAAACACTATACTGTATCTTTATACTTTATTTCAGAGATAGAGCGCGAATAAAGTCCTTCGTCCGCTTTCCTTTATACATCACGTACGAAATTACTGTTTATTATATCGTTTAGATCTGATATGGAAAAATACAGTTATTAAAAGCACAAAATACAAGTCATTTAATCAAATATAAAATATTTATGCTATGTCTCAGTTCCATATATTTTAGTATATTTATATCACCAACGAATTTTTATTTTTTTTTCTAAGTATAAGAATTAAAGTTACATATTAGGTACAAAAAGCAATATTAAATATAAGACAGGTACTGCCTAGTACTCGGTACTGGCGATGTAATACATTACAAAATTCCGTTGGTTTAAAAGTAAAAAAAAAATGTTCGACATATTTCATTTATATTTTTATGCTAACCATATTACTATTATCATATTACTGCTCATTATTCATATCATATACTATAATAACTATGATTGTATAATACAATTTTTGTATCGATATAATATCTTATTTATGCGGAGATATTATATTATAATTAAAATATGAAAAAATTAAATATATTTTTCAGAGACGAAAAAAAATGAGAAGTATTGTTTAAAAGTACCTATAAAACCTTTAAAGTTTAAGTGCACAATCAATTTATTTTACAGGGATAAAATGATCAAACTATCCTAAAAAAAAGATATATCCTAACTACACTTTGGATTTTGGAATATAAAGTTTATTGACTTATGGAAAACCAATATTAGAGTAATAGCAGTATATGTAAAATGTAGGTATAAATGTATATAGGTACGATTGTACGAGTTTATAATAAAATGATGGATAAAAGGTTCGGCAATAATAAATTAGATAGTTAACATTTTGCCTACATATTACATTTAATGTAATTACCTATAATAATAATTAATAACTATTATACACTAATTACTAAAAATTTACATAAACCTATTAAAACTTTTTAATTTTTACGGTACATGTTCACAATGTTTAAAACAAGTTAACATACTGGAATCTATTGGTTTTTGCGTTAAATATTAATATTAAACAATGATCGATTATTATTATTATTACAGTTCCAATAATTCAGTAGAAGTGGAAATTATCTAATTTTATGAATGACAGGAAAAAAATAATTAACTTTAGATTTCCATGTTATTACATCAGATAAATTAAATCGAAAAATATGATAATAAAATATTTATAATAATAATATTGACGCAACTTTAATAGTTACTTAGTCAAATTAGTTGTGTTAAATGAATAATTTTATGTCAAATTGCGTATTAATTTGTCTTTTGTTAGTCGTCAATAGACAATTAATATTTTGATAAATATTTGTCAACAAATCCTTAGTACACAAAATAAATAGTACTCGTATTATGATTATATCATAATATTATAATATTTAATAGTTAAATACTATGATAAATGATTTACATAAATATCCATGATCTCTGATAGATCATTTTCAATGTTCAACGGACAGTTAAAACCTTTCATTTTAAAAAATGTGTTGTAATTGGGTGAATAATAAATTATTTGTACATTAAAATTGAGTTTTATATACTCACGGTTTTTTTATAAACAGCATTACTTTCTTCCATAGCCTTTGTATATGATCTAAAGATGTTTTTTTTATTTCACTCTTTACTCTTTATCCGAAAAAATTAATCAATTGATTTTATAGTTTATAACAACTAACAATATATTAGAAACCATAGTGAATTTTCGTTTCAATTTTGTACAATATATCATTTCCACTTTTCTCCAAAAAGGCAATATATTTTACTTTACAACACATTAAAAAAATTATAAAAGAAAAAAATTATTTTATTGTTTAGAATTAAATATTAAAATTCTTGTTAAAACCTACTTATAATAAAAAAAAATCTAATGTCTACTTAATGTTAAATTATACGTTTTTTTATTAGATTTTACATAAAATTAATGATAAAGGTACTATTTTAATCCATTCCTTAAAAAATTAAAAATTGTTGAGGAAATAAATTTATATTCACTTATTATAATATTGGAATGCAATATATAATTAATCACAGATTCGCTTAGATTGTTAATGATGTGTATATTTAAAATTTTAAAGATTAAAATGTTATATTATAAATATATATATAAATTTTAATTTTTATATCAAATAAAAAAATTAATATAGCTAAAAATATATAACCTTCAATTTTATTTTCGGATAATATTATTTATTTGATCAAAAATATTACGACGAATTCTCTTGAATATAATTTTTAAAATATCCCAACTATTTTATACCAAAGTCCATTTTCCGATGTAAAAACGTTTTTCGTTTATTTCGATTTCCCGTGAAAATAATTAAATTTTTTAGTATCTATTGGAAAATTATTAACCGTTAAAAGGTAAATTCAGGTTTACGAAATAATAATAATTGGAATATGATATTGATTTCAACTATATAATATTTTATTTACCGAATATAATTTTGTTAAGATATAATATCAAAATATTTGACTTTACTTATACACTTTACAATACCTATAGTAACAGAAATAGGTTGTATATATAGTAAAACATTTGTAATGGGCATATATAGTGGTGAATAATAATAAAATTGTTCGTGAATTAATTTTAAATATTAATAAACACAAAAATTAATTATAAAAAATTACGCATTTAAATCAAACTAAACTTATGAACAAAATTTACGCTTAAAGCAAGCAATTAACTTTTTTAAGTATCCATATTCATTAGAATGCTTTATGCATTTTTACGTCCGAATTGCGTCTGAAAACAAATAATTTAATACAATTATCTCTCGTAGAATTATTATTATTATTATTATTATTATTATTATTTTATTTTTATTGCAATCACAATGCAAATGTGAAATATTTTAAAACACAATACAATCACAATACCTCTTTATTATTATAATAGGTATAATCGTATCTGATTTGTAAAATAATAAACAATAAAAAACTCACTGAAGTTTGCTCGATGTGAAAAAATATAGAAAGGTACCTTTGTTACATTATTCCTACCTAACGAAAAAGTCTGAATTCAGATTTGTTTAACACTTCGACGCGTTTATAGAGAGAACTATAGGGAACCCGAAAATCATAATTTAAAAAATATGTATTAATTTACGACTAAGAAGAACAAGCTATATATACGTTCCATACGTTTTTGGAGAATATGTTACTTTAAGTACAGAATTCTCCCTGCGTGTAAGTACGATGATTTAATATGTTATAAAATTGAGTTTCATAAACGGCATAATTTCCCGCGAAAATTTCTGCATATTTTTATTTTTCCAAAACACTCGTTTTAAGTTATAAATAATAATTACTATTATTGTTTCTGTCATATTATTATACCGTGAAATATTTCATTAAATTGTTCACGTTGCACCATGTTTACATGTAATAAATAAACGTGGCGGATTTACTGCTCGTCTACCGATTCGCGTTGAAAGTTAAAAACGCGAATTTAATACCTATCAGATTTTAACGTAATAGGTATATACGCAGTAATAAAAACGAATTTTAGCGTTTTGGCACTTTAATTACAATACCTTTACTATTAGACGTTTTAAAAATGTTATTTAGTTATTTATGTTGTTTCTCATGAAGATTATGATTAATGCCAACACAAATATAATATTCCTGACACATACAAATCTATCTTTAACCATTTTTATACGATTGCAAATGAATTTTATATTTAGTTAGAAAGATATAAAATATCAATTATAAATTAATTATGAAAGCTATCATTGTTATTCAATAAGTAATAAAAAATAAACACATTATACTTTAACATTTTTACAGTGCAACAATTCGATTTAACATTAATTTTTTAGTCGAATACGTGATTTTTATATATTATAATGTCTTATTAGATGCCTAGCGGCTTTGTTTTTCAATTAAATAATTATTTTTAGTAAATAATTATCTCTACCTATGCAAAAAAAAATATATATATATATTATTTAATTATTAGACTTTTAATATTATTATTTGAATAAGCCAACAAAACGTATTTCTTAAGTTCACCTTTTTTTTCTATGTAAAAAATAATATTTAAATAAGTTATTATTTTACGAGCAATAGACACATATTACAATTTACATCATATTAACCTGTCATACTCGTAAATGTATTACCGTTGTGTGCATAATTATGAGTGAAACCTTCTGTCATTTAAAAATTATAAATAATTAACCGTGTTATTAAATATGTAATTATTAAAATTATATTTTTGTTTTATTTTATGGCATTTATACAGATTTCTTTGACGTGACTTTATCTATCTATACATTGATTTTAAACATTTAATTTTGCGTAATTTAGTAACTAAACACAATATAAAATCTAACCATTTTTATGTTAATTAATTAAAAATAATATTGAATTTACGATAAAATATTTATATATTTAATGTTTAAAGATTTTAAAAATATACAATAATATATGTTTAACTTTTAACTTAAAATATATATATATATATACATATGCATAATACAGTGCTATATTCGTATTCCCCCAGAGGGTATATAATAAATATAAGCAAAATTATACTTACATGATTCTTTCGAAAAACTATTTATAATAATATACTACGTGCACTTTCAAAACATTTGATAAAAATAATAATAAACTAATTATTCTTCTGTCATTTCCAGCAGTATTTATTTATTCGTAATTGTTATTTTTGTCATTCATACAGTGACTGTGTTTCGTGACTGTATTGAAAATCAAACGATGTAATATTGATCAAGTTATTTAATTTATAACTAATACATTTCGTAAGGAATTTAAAAAGAAATGTTTAAAAAAATATAATTTAAATTACTTAATATCCACGAGTGCAATAAAAGTTATATTGAAGTTGTGAGATGAATAAAAAAACTCAATTTAGAAAAGATTTCATTTTGATACTAGTATTTATTGTTATTAATGGCCAAAAATAGAATCATTTTGACGAATTAAAACAAACATTTTTCTATAGTTTTTATTTATGTAATAACGGGAAAAACACCGTAAAATCGTATAACAAACTTCTCATAATGATATTACATAATATGATATTTATATTAAATACAATATTATCCATCGACAGTGAATGGAATAAGAAAAATAATAAATTTAAGTTATATAAAATAATATGTCCCGTGCAATGACTAATGACGCGGAATTTGAAGTTAAATTGTACGAATATGAAACATATGATATAAATTGAATAAACAAAATAAAATATATATATATATATATATTGAAATGGGCCGATCAAGCGAAAATTTAAAATCGAATGAAAGTTTACTCTAAGTTATGTGTATATAACTATCCAATAGTCGTGAAAACTACGTTATTTTTCGAAGACAATTTATTTTGTTCACTTATTTATACGTTTTATTTTATTTTATTATTATTATTATTTCCGTAAAGAACTATTATATATTACTAATTTTATAAAGATAGTTTTAAATTGAATTTGATCAACGGACCAAAAATAATATTGAAGTAAATTTAATGGAATTAATTTTTGTTGCCGTTGGTATACTAAAGTGTTTTTATATATGTTTATTATTATAACAAGTTTCGACCAATTTTTAATTATAATTTATAATAATATACGTCATTAAAGCATAATATAAGATGTAAGTATATATACAGTTGGTCTTACGGACAAACACTTAAAAGTTAATTTATTTTCCTAAGTATTGATCAGCGATTTTACTCTTTGCCTAACTGAGAAAACAACGAAATATATATATATATATATAATACATATTGGCTTTATAAGAACTTTGTATAAATAACAAAAATGTATGAACGATGGATGTTAATACTTTATTTTACGTGATAGATTCAATAAATACCGGAAGTCCGTATATTGTATTATGTTATACACAAATACATAATGTAATAGTATACTTACATTTATTTTGTGTGTGCATTTTATTTAACTTTTATTATAAACAACAATATTGATAACTTCAATTGTTCAATAATTATATAATTAATATAGTATTATATGGTTAACATAATATGATATTAGATACAATTTTCATTTATACTTTAGCAATTGAAGTAATTGCATTCAATATAATAATTTAGGCACTGTAGTATACATAATATAATGATTGAATTAATTTCGCAAAGAAAATATTTTATAATATTTTTGGCTTAAGCTATGTGTATAATATCTGTTAGGGTTTCATTAGTTGAGTTGTTGGTTCGTCGTTCGTGCTTGATCATAATTTTGGCATATTTTCCAATATTATTATTATACGTATTGCGGATAAGATAAGCCATAAGCTCCTAAAAGACAAAGGGTCATGTTTTCCTTTTTCGTGAGGTGTTTACCGGTAATTTCCTAGAACGCGCCTTGTAAGGAGTTAATATATATTTTATGCATACATATCACAGCAAATTATTAAAATACTTTTCAAAATTTTGTCTCATAAAACATTATTTTAATATTTGAAAATTAGTATTTATTTTTCAGTTTCCGGTTGTTATTTTTTTTTTTTAATATAAACATTGATATTTAATTTAAAAACATAAAATGACAAACAATTTTCATGAGTTTACTTTAAAGACAAAAAAAAGTACGACAAATATGAAAAAAATTTAAATTAAATAAATATTAACTGAAAAATAATAAATTTGTTACGACTCAGAAAATATAATAGGTATGGGTTTTTAATAACAAATTTATACAGAAAAAAAAGCAATTTTAATAGTATCCAAGGTTGAACTATAAATAATATTTACTTCAAAGTCAGTGTTAACAACAGCGTACAACAATGGACATAAATATCTAGTAATTTTAAGAACTAACAATATAGGTAATTGATATTTTATTAAATTTATCGTTTCATTTCTCTACTCCCAACACGGTATAGAAACCCTGCGAGAATATCGATCCAATTTAACAGAAGTACTATTTATACAAACATTGGGTATTTAATTGTATTTCGATATACGTTTTAAATTATTTTAGATTGTCTTAATAATTAATATTTTAAACTATGGATGAGTATAACATACCTATATCTATAACTTGTAATATATAGTATGAATTTTTTTTTATCTTGAATTATATATATATATATATATATTATATATTTCGAATATAAACTATTTATTTACTGCTTTAAATTTTTAATGCATACCAATAATATTAAAATTCTATTATATTAAGCTAAGATTTATAAAAAATGAATTAACATGTATAATTCGTTGTTTTACTATAAAAAAAAGAAAAAACACTTGGGAAATATTAAGAAGATCGCAAAACATTAAAAATTAAAAATAATATTTAATTTTTTAGATTTTTGGATTTCTAAATTGAATTTTTATAATTGGTGTTTTACGACCTTAATAAATACTATATCATATACGCCAAATGATCAAAATGTATTCATAAATAATGTACTTAGGGTTTAATACTAGACGCGTTGTTTAAGGCGAAAGGAAGTAATATATGCGATTAAGTTAGACCTGGTTAGTTTGAGGTTAAACGCGTAAAATATTTAATTAACTAATTAATTAAGATGATAAATAATTATGTATTAAATCTTATATTATTTGAAAACGTAAAACAGTTATTATATCTGCTCAAACCATATATATGACACAAAATAAAAATCGTATACAAATTGCAAATTTTTGAGAACATATCCTAGTGATTGATTTATGCTTATTGTTTGTAATTATATTAACTATAAATATGCTTGTTGTGCAGTACGTGACCCCGTTGGTAGCCGAAATTACGGAAACAGTTTAATTTTATTAGTCGCAGCCCCCAAAATTGCTGAGGTCGACATAAGTGCCATTAATGAAACGAAACGCCATTTACCGCCCGATAATAATTTATGATAATTAATAATAAAGCGAAAACGGGTGGTTTGAATCGAGGTGTTGGCTGCGCTTTTCGAGTGACCGGCTGCGGCAATAATATATTATATTATGGACAAATGTGTAAGATAAACAAAATTCTCCAAATTAAATGGAGTTGGTATATACACCGTAATGGTTTGGTTATCCGTGTGTTGGATACCATGGGTTATTAACATTTTATTAGCATGTTTAAACTTTTTTTTAAATATAAAACAACCATGGACCACCCATCGTAAAAAAGTAATAATCGATGTTTACAATCAATGTTATTTTTATGACAAATAATGCATTATCATTATTGGTAGAGTATAATATAATATCGTAAAATAGAAAAAATAATGCCTCAACTGGTAACTATTTTACAATTTTTAACTGAAGAGAGAGGAAAAATCCATTAAAACTTCATACGCATAAGCAGGTGCACGCTGTAGACCGACAGACTACCGAAATATTTATTAAATTATGTTATTTTCATTAACATTATTAACGAAATCCCACCAGATATTTTTGTAATTTTTTAAAATTACATTTAGATAATCACTATTATTACGAATTAAATCCCATATATATTTCAAAGTTCTAAGTGAGCTTTCGTGAATAAGCCATTTACGCCATTACCATACATTTCCCCGATGAGTTTCGATCTTCAGGTCTCTTTATACTTCTATTGTCTGCCAGTTTAATCTCCTTATGATATATAATCTATATATACCTAATCTACAGTAATTTCAATATTTTGAATTTTAAAAAGTATTAGACAACTTAATAATTTAATAATAAGGCTGATTAAATAAACTTACCTTTTGATAAAACATTAGCATTTTTTTGTTATTAATTATATTAACTCAAAATTAAGTGTTATAGTGAATTATATACAATATTTAAACAAAAAACCCATTTATATAATAATAAATTATATTATTTTATATTTAATTTATTGATTATGTACTTCATACAACTATTGCTTTATTATTATTATTATTATTTATAATAATATGTATACTAAATTTAAATGTTTAGAAGTAACTTAAATTTTAAATGCATGAATGAACAAAAGTGTGGATTATAAATCAATCTAATTTTTTATAATTACACAAAGTTAAACTTCATAGGTATTTTGTTTTTATGATTATTGTTTAGACGTTCGTAATGCTATGTAGTAATATTTATAAACTTTTACATTTATAGTCCGTAAATATGTCAAAACTTTACATATATTTAAATAACTTTTGGTATCACGCATGTTTAAAATTAAAGAAAAACAATTTTACTTATAATATAATTCATGAGATATTATTATTTAAAATTTAAAAATAAATGTAGCATACAATTTTATAGTTTTATAAAATTAGACGTTTTATACGAACTAATGAGTTAATATCTAATTTACTGCAGTTTTTAAATATTTAATTTTAATAAATAAACCAAAGTAGTATCATCAAATAAAGATGAAAATTAAAAAAACAAATGCATTTTTAAATAGATAATTATAATAGTTGTAAACTAATAATAACATATCATAAATATTTATAATTATTTAAATTAAATAGGTAATATAAATTATATAAACTATTATAATTATTAATTATTATTATAAGTTCCATAAAAAATAGAATACTATTAATGATCGTGAATACAATCTTTATAACTTTTTACTACTTAAACTGCATATTTGTTATTATTTATTCGAATGCTTTTTAGAGAAAACATTTTTTGGTAAAATACTTTCTTTATCATTAACCTATTCTATAATAATATGCATGACATATATTTAAAAATTATATTTAATAATTTCGCTAGAAGAATTACATTAGGTATTATAGTATATTATATATAAACTACTCGTATGATTAATAAATCATATACTTCGATTTAGATACAAATAACTTTTTGACGTGTGATAGGATATATTATTATTACTATTATAGAGTTAAATTGTATTATTTGACAGTATTCAAATAACTTGTATATAAGTACCTGTATATAATATAATTATTTTAATTAGTTTGCATATATTATTTTTAAAACGATATTATAAACAACGGTCAACGATATATATTTTTTACAGTAAAAAGCTGAAAACAATACCAGGTTATCTCGATTTTTTTTATAACCGATAGCCTTCTTTTTATAGATATTTAATATTCAATTTCATGTTATACGTACTATATAGTTACAACTGAATAAAATAATATCCGTGTGTAGCAAAAAATCCTAAACATATTGCTAAAAAATTATATGACTCATCAGAATATATAGTATTCAGTATTCGAATTACAATAACAAAATTATATTAGCAGAAAAGGAATTCCGAATACCCTAAATCTATATGCATTTCAATTTTAAAAATTAGGAGAAGTGTGCCGAAATATTTGTAAACAATTTGTATCCCGGGTGTTTCAATTATATTGGTTATTTTATAATACAAAATAACAAGTAAATATATTACATTATCTTATAAAATGTCAATCGTTTTTTTCCGATCCCTATTTTATTTTTTATTTTTATTTTTTTTATACTGTATTTCCACGCATATATTAGTGTTGTAAGTACAATTTTATATTGCACGCCATCTTTTGTTGTATTTATCTTATCCGAAAGCATTGGCGGCGGCGGAAAAAAAATAGAATCGAAATGAAAATTATATAAAAGTGTTGGGAATAAACATTCGATGAAAAATATAATCATTTCTTTTCATTGTGCTGGGCGAAAGCGTTGCGAAGACCTTAAGCCAAAATCGGCGAGACCTATTGGAAAATGATACATATATAATATTATTCTGTATTATATAAATATATATATATACGTGAATCGAACCTTTTACGAAAAAAAAAAAGAAAACGATATGACCGAAAGGATTTTGGTGAATGATGGTGATTTTTTCAAGAAATATAATATTATATGTATAAAGAGAAGCTGATCAAATAATTTTTTTGACACTTTTCTCCTTTTTACTTACACGTCAATATGGATCTCGCACTCGTGTCAGTTACTTATTTATTATTATAATATATACTTTTTAGGCGAGTGATTCTCAACTTGTTATTATATTATACATATAAGTACCACGAATCGTAGCGACTTTGCGCTTATAAATTATTTTATATTTAATATACACAAATATACGAATTCCTTTAATATCAAATATCTAATAATCTTCATGCAATAATAATGAAAGTCTTTCATAAAATTAAATATTAAAAAAACTTGCGCACTTTCGTCACATTGAGATCCACTGTTTATAGAAATATCTGTGAGTTAAAGTAGATTAGAACTTGTGATGGTGACAACAGTGTTATTCGTGACTCCTATTTTTAAAAGGAAAAATTATTTCTGGGTATTACCTATACTCGGCTCAACAAAACTAACGCCGTCCTCGTAAATCAATACTATTTGAAAATGTAATTAAAAAGTGGGAAGGTCGATTGTGGACGTTCCTCTTTCGTCCCTTCGGTCCTCGGCGAAATTAGTGGTTTATTATACTTAAGATTTGCAATGATATTGCATTTGAAAATACGATTCTGAGCGAAACT
This sequence comes from Eriosoma lanigerum, assembly GCA_013282895.1. Taxonomy (NCBI): domain Eukaryota; kingdom Metazoa; phylum Arthropoda; class Insecta; order Hemiptera; family Aphididae; genus Eriosoma; species Eriosoma lanigerum. The sequence goes on from CM023358.1 coordinate 14,833,003, forward strand.
CAATATATTAAAATATACTATACTGATAATCCATTCCAAAATTTTACCACGTGTGTAAATTACGAAAGTAAATATTTAAAATAAATTTCAAGTCCCTACGATTTAAACTTAATTAGTTATCAATAATAAAATAATTTAAAATAATGAAATCGTAATTTTGTCGATTTCAAGAACTTTCACTTTAAAAGCTTATAAAAAAAATTGTCAGTCACGATTATCAAAATATTTTGTAAAAAGATTAAGTAGTATATGTCTAGAGTTCGATAAAATTTTCAAACTGACAAACCAAAAATTGCAGGAAATATAAACATTTTTGGAAAAAATGTTAAAACTCTATACTTAGTCAGAAAATCAACCAATCGTTTCCAATTTTTTCCTTTAATGAATTACATCTAAGTAACTACTCAAAAAAAATTTTAAAACACTATGATTAAAACTCAATTAGTTATTATGACATTAAAAAATTTTAAATTTCAGAAACCGTAATTTTGCCGATTTTCCGCCATGTTTTGATAGTTTTTCTTCCCCTCAAAGAAAAGCTTTTGAGAAATTCGAAAAATGAGCTAAATACCAACTAGATGCAATCTGCTACCGAAAGCATACCCTAATCGTGATAATCGAACCATTATTTCTACCCGAAAAAATGTTTTCATATACAAAAAAAAAAAAAACAAAAAAAAAACATCTTTGTAAAACCAATACATTCATCGCTTCGCTGCGTTTAGAATCTAAAATTGAATTTCCTAGAGTTGTCAAAAACAATATAGGTATGTGTATATTATATACAATGCGATTATATGATTACAATATTCTGTTACGAAAATTTCCCATTACATGTTTTAAAATGAAAACATGATCACTCTGTACAGTGGTTATATTGCACTCGTACGAGAGCCGAACGCTTTTTTTCCCCAAATACAGCGAAATGAGCCGCTAAATAAGATAATACATATCATGTACCGTAAAAAAAAATTAGTTATTGTACGGTTTTTTTCTTCTTTTTTTTATTCCAGATGCATACAATCATAGTGCAATAACTGCACTTTCAGCTCATTATCCTTACGGTGCAGTCCATCTGCTGCCGTATACAAAAAAATACTGTGAATTTTCCAATTATTTTAAAATAAATACTGCATAATAACCAATATTTCGTGTGAACTTTTTTAATTTATGATCAAATTTAATAGTGATATTATCGGAAGTGAACAAAAATAATTATACTCCTTGAAAGCAGCCGATGTTTTTAAATAGTGGTTCGTGAAAGATAATCATAATATTCTTTGATCCTTAACAGTATTATTTGTTCGTATTATATTACATAGGTTTATTTAACGAATTTTCTTTCTAATAATATTTGAAAACATTTAAGTCTTTTATATTTTAAATATTTAGAGGGAAAATAAGCGGGAAGATTGATTACGGATATTCCTATTTCGTCCCTTCAGTCCTCGGAGAAATTAGTGGTTTATATATTATAATTTATATATTATTTTTCATATTTTTTGGTAGTTTTTTTCTTCCAAAAAAATATTTTTGAGAAATTCAAAAAATGAGCTAAATAAAGTACCAACTAGATGCAATTTGCTACCGAAAGCATACTCTATTCGTGATAATTGGATCATTATTTCTACTCAAAATCATGCTTTCAAACATAAAAAAAAAGAACATTGTAATCCAATACATTTTTGCTTCGCTCAGAATCTAATATTTAGCTACTTAATTATTTTTGAGCAAACAATACAAACTATATGCGCATAAATTAAAATAATTATTGACAAACGGTTTAGAATTACTTATAAATTTATTTATAAACATTAAACAGGGTGAAAAAAATTCATGCTACAAAAAGGACCTATTTCATCTCAATCGTAACACGATTTTCCGATCACTCTGTATATATTTATATCAAAATCATATTAAAATGCGTATTATATAATTTCAACTATTTTCAATAAAATAATTAATTAACTATTGTATCATTATTGTGTTATGACAATATGTAGTATAAAATGAAATAGTATTATTACCAAGCATCCTCAATTATTAACAAAACATCAGATAGTTAGATAGTTAAATCAGTCGCTTATATTAAAGCGTTCATATCGACTTACGATATATTTTACTCACAATTTATTCGTGGTTTATCGTATTTCCATTATGTAAGAAATTTGTTACATTATACCGTATTATAAAATTATATAAGGTTTTACTCAAATTTCAAACTAATTATATTAATTTGTACTATGTTATTTACTATATACAGAGTGATTAAAATGTCATGTCATAAAAGTGGTGGGAATTCCATAGTTCAACTTGTAATATAATATTTTGATGATGTATGTCTTATACGTTTTACAAATATAATACGATTCCGTTAGATTTAAGTCTTTAAGTGTCCTGCCAACATTATAATATTAATAATATAATAAACTAAAAGATATATATTATATCCCAATAATTATTAAAATACTTCTGTTTTTCAGAAATTAATAAGATTTTATTATTACGAATTTAATCTACAAGGTATCAGGTACGCAGAGTTTTATTATAATATATATTATATAGTTATACGAGTATACGCGCACATTTATTTATTGTGAATTGGATACGCAAATATTAAAGTTGAATATAATGAAAAATTAATGAACATAAAAATATTTTCTTGAAACAATTTATAGTTTTAAAAAATACAGGTACATATATAAAAGTATAAGTATATATATATATTATACAATATAGATAAATATTGAAATATAAACGTAATAATATTAAAGTCTGTATTGTCATGCCCAGTTAAAATAATGTCTTAAAATCGTTTTATCTCAAAGTTCTATTATTTTCAGTTTTGATTGTATTTTAATGTAATTTTTTATTTTTTTTTTAAAGAAGAAACAATATTTTTGTTCAGTGTAAATTCTTTTTAAATTAGTTTTTTATATTTTTGTTTAGAGTTCTTTTTATTAATCTATTTTTGGTTTAATAAATTTAAATATTCAAAATCGTTCTGATTTATTGAATAGAAAAAAAATACAATAAACTTTACATTATTATTATTCTAGTCATATATTATAACAGTAATAGGTCTTTTACTTTATACGTTACTCAATAATAGTAATAAAAAGGTCTTTGAATAAAAATAAGCTTTGGCCTTTTACGTATGTACCATGAATTATGGTATTATTATTATTATTTTATATCCTTATATCCTTATTCATGGTTTGTATTTTGTACTCTAATAAAACTATTATATATTGTTTATAAACTACCTATATAGTGACTACATATCTATAATAATAAATTAAAATTGTTTTTTTCTATATGTCTCTGTGATATGACATTTTAAACTGCTTTTGTTAGTAAAAAAATCATTAGGTATAGAAAATATATATTTTTTTTTAATTGTACAGATCGCAGATGATAGGTACTTTAAACAGTGTATATTTAAAATATTTCAATTATTTTCTGTATTGATTGAGAAAAAATATTCACAACTCATTAAATTTTAGTTATTTTTTTAAAAAAAATTAATAATCATATTATAACTAGTAAACACGTGAAAATTGGTTTAACTATTTATAATGAAATAATACAGTTACATATTGTATATTTTTCAAAAATATTTTACTTTCTCATCTAGATGTGGAATTATAAAAATCGGTAACATTAAAATTATTTTTTTGTTTATATATTGTATTTTGTTCGTATTTTCTATTTAAATGTAGGTATATACTATTACTATAATATATATTTTACTGAATAAAACATATTTGACATTTATTTCAAAAGGTATGCCTTTGATTTATTAATTTTACATGTATATTCTGTTTTTATAATAATTGCAAATGTTGTCATTTCTTCCTTTTTATAGTAGAATATGCTAATGATTAGTTTCATATTATTTCTACATTCATTTATTTATTCACATTATTATATGTATGGTTTGTATTATTTAATATATCATATGATTATTTATATCGATATTATCGTATTTAGTATATATAAAACTTTAAAGATAAAACGAAATAAATGCATTTGTTTTTTTACTCGAAAAATCATAAAAATATTAATTATTTTCGGATGTTTATAAAATAACAAATATCTATAACCTGTGGCTTTGTTTCCTTATTATGTTTGGATATGTAAAAAATGGAAATACGTAACATAACAAAAAATGAAATATAAGAAAACGTAGTATTAAATTAAAATGAATTTCTTTATGTCGGTACAAAATTATAAATCTTTTTATAACATTTTAGATTACTTTATTTTTGTTGAACAAATTAAGTTCCAAAAAATGTTTGTCCAATTTAAAATATTAAATAAAAATGCATATTATTTTACCCATGATATTAAATAAGTAGCATATTTTATACTTAAAATTACCGAAATTATTATTTCAATAATGTTTTGGTTCAAACATAAAAAAAAAACTTATTTAGTATTGTTAAACTTATAGTTAAAATGACCTTTTTGAATAGTTTAAACGAATTGAATCGAATCTATATAACGCGAATATTTGAGTACATACACCGTTAAATTATCTAATTAAATTTTGTAGTTAATTTAAATTTTAAAATAATGTATAGGTAGAATAAATATTCATTAATACATAATATGTCTGTACGCTTATCTAGGTATATGTTTAGAGTATACGTTTAAAATACAATAACTAATATACCAATTATTAATTTGAAACTCTTTGGCCACATTAGCTGGTTTTCTTGTCAAATGAATTTCCATTCCTATCAATAATTTACCGTATACTTATTAGTGGTTTTCAGAAATAGTCATTGATTAAGTTACCAATCTGTATTATTTATACTGCAGTACACTGTAATACATCTTAACCTGAATCATATACTCTAGAATATATTGGTGCATTGATGATTTAATAAAAATTGTTAATTAAATAATTTTATCGAATTATTTATTGCATTACATGATTATGCACCACCTCCATTCAGTATTTTTTTAAGTAGTCATTTATAAATAATACATTTCATTATTTCAATTAAAATATTATTTAATAAAGTCGGGCTAAAAATGAATATATTATTGTAAATTATAAAATCAAAACTGATATAAAACTATACAATATTCTTACATAAATTTATATTAATTGTATCTTGATTTCTATCAATATGAAAACAATGAAAAGGAAAACATATATATTAACCATCAAGTCGATTTTAATAATTAGCATAATAAATGAAAATCAGAATTTAGAATGTATATTTGCTAATGCCTGAGAACCTCCCGCTGATAATAACATTGATTTCTTTATTAACACCCTGTTTATAAAACTATATTTTAAAATATTTCGTTATCGTTATAATATTACGAATTTTCACATGTTGATCGAATTTTGACGAATGGACTGTATATCTGACCGATAAATGTGAACCACCGAGGGACTTGCATTGTGTGGACTATTCCGTATCGTAGTGAGCGTATACTCTATCCTTTGATACCCTTCGTCCATAGACGGAAAGACACCATAATAACGTCGGGGATTTTGGGGTTCAGGTAATTTGTAAGAAGAATCGTGTTACAACCAAATTGTATATATACAGAGTGCTCAAAGTTGTATAACAGTTGAATAAAAGTTGTATTAACAGTTTTGAAACAATTCTAACTTATTCTAATAGGAAAAATAAGGAACAAATTATATTATGAAAAAAATATTATTCAATATTCTTGTAATATTCGTAAATAAATATGATATTTAATCGTCATTTAACGTCTAGTCATTACGTTATAATTAAATGAGAAATGTTACTTTTTTTTCTTTGGTCACCCTATGTATAATATATAATATACACGTCACACATGACATAGTTCGCAAAAATCTCAAGTATTATTATTGGAAGTGATCAAATGGACACTAAAGTATCTTCCCAACTTCATCAGCTGAAAATATTCTCACGTATTCGTAAAACTTTTGAACTTTTAACTCATCAGATAATGACATATCGTTTAGTTTTATTAAAATAAAATATAATAGTCATCCTATATTATAACAAAAATATCAGAAAATATTTATTTTAGAGTTAATGTGCAATTATGTATGTAGTATTAATTTTAAATCATATTAAATTAGTTTTCGCTCTATAATCGAAACACGTCGAATATTGAGTTTATAAAAATAAAACTATTTAAGTGTACCGTTTGAAAAGTGACATATATTTTAAAAATAATATGTTATATAGTGTATAGTTTTTATTCTTAAACGTCACACACAATGGTATGCATGTTCAAAATAAGAAAAACTAGAAAGTCGATTTATGACGTTCCTTCTCCGTCCCTTTGTTCCTTGAAAAAATTAGTGGTTTATTATAATTAAGATTTTAATGCAATGATATTGTATACGAAAATACGATTCTCAACAAAACTCATTATAATACAATATATTGTACTGATAACCCGTTACAAACTTTTTCAACGTGTATAAACTACCAGTGAAAATACTCAAAAAAAAAAAAATTACAAGCTTTTACGTTCATAGTTGCATACGTTATCCCAAAATATTTAAAATCAAATTCTCGACGACTACAATTTTGCTATTTTTCCTTCAATTTTTTGATAGTTTTTCTTATTCCAAGAAAAAACTTTTGAGAAATTCGAAAAATGAACTAAATAAAGTACCAAGTAGATGCAATTTTGTGCAACTAAAAGCATACCTTACTTGTCATAATCGAACCATTATTTTTACCTGAAAAAGTGTCTTCAGACATAAAAAAAAAATCATTGTAAAACCAATACATTCTTCGTTTCACCCAGAAGCTAAAACGTAATGCTTTGAACTATTAAACTATTAAAAATTATTGTATCTGCATCAAAAAAATTGGTTCGGAAAACCATTAGACATTTATACATGTCTTATTATACATTATTATATTCGTGTGTCACACTGTCTCTATATTTTATTAATTTTTAATATTTTGTTTTTTATATAATATTGAGAAATAATTAAAAAATAATAAGATACGCATTGAAAACACTTATTAATAATTGGTACAAGTTGTTTTTCTTCTTGTTTGTCGTTTAAAAATATAATTTCGTTGGGGGGAATATATAATTTTTTGTTTAAAATGTTAAATATTATGCATTTTAATCGAAAACAGTTCATCAAAATAAAGTTTTATTTGCTGTTAATTATGAACTTTTTGCATACCTTTATACCAGTAACATTCTTTTATAAAAGTAACATTTGTAACTTGTTTGTTAGTAATTTAAATTTCCAAATATGTAAATTATAATCAATTCAGTCCATCGAACACGAATAAATTATATTAAATTTACAATGTTGGCATTTTTATTTATTTTTATTAAAAGCATTTAATTAAAATAAAACCAAAATATTGTATAAGTGAAATATTATTTTATTTGTATTTATATAATAATTTTGTTAAACTATTTGACGTATGCTTTCACTATATAACAATTATTCTCCAAAATTAATTAAGTACTCAATTTCATAGTTTAATTTTTGGTACACGAATTTAATGAAAAAAATTAATTTAAATTCATCCAAAATATAATAATACTATATATATATATATATATATATATATATATAGCAATCAGTCTAAATCCACAACTATATATGGAGATTAAAATGAATTATAAAGTAAAAATGGAAAACAAGGTACAAACAAAACTCTAAAATCCTTTAAATCTTGTTCGTATATGTAATAGTTGACTGAAGCCAGAAACCCAGGTTGAGTTTATAATATATTTTATTTTATATAAAAAGATTACTATTTTATTAGAATAAACTTTATAAGACTATCAATATAATAGGACATAATTATAAAAATAAAATACAAATTTATAGTGTAATTCCGTTGACCATAATTACATTTTTGTAAGTAGAATTAGTTTTACGACTTAATCGAAAGTTAGATTAGACAGTTATTTCAAAGTTCAAATGTAAAGAAATGTATGAATTTCTAGAACATTAGATTTCTATTTTAACGTTTTAATGTTATTTATTTTGTTAAATCATTTTAATCAATTGGCATACTAATATGTACAGTGTACATTTATTGGATTATAGTCGCTGATAATACAATGATAATAATAGTTTTTAATTGTAATTAATTTATTGTCTTTAATAGTAGATCAAAGTAAAAATACAGAAATACATAAATTTCAATATAAAATTAATATTCTTATAAATAATACAATATACTAATAGATATTATTGTTACTAGATAGTCTAGATGTCATTATTGATCAATTTGTTTTTTATTGGTACTTCAATACAAAATCTTTTTTATTATTATTTTGCTGGTAAGTACAATACAATTTATTTGAAACCATCCTCTAAATGATCACCATCCCTATTTATAGAAAATTATAGTCTCAAAAATTATTAACTTTAAATCATACAGTTGCACAAAATAAAGTAAATTGTGAAAAAAATACTGTGTCCTTTTCTCTTTAAAATAGCCTAAAGCGCAAAAAACTATTTGTCTATAAACGATAACAATAACTACGTATAAAAAGATAAAATCGTATTCGACAAAAATTATTAGGTAGATAATAAAGAATCGTATATCCACAAAAAATTATAATACTGTGTATTTATTTAAATGTAACGTTGATAAACATAAATATTTATTTATTAATATGTTATATATAAATCGATTTATTTTCCAACTTAAGAATTATCCTACTTTTGATATTTGTTTGTCACAATGTTTTAACGGTTCCAATTAAACCAACATAGCTATTAGATACAGATAATATTTATTATAAAAATTAATAATGTTTCTAACATTTATCAATATTATATAAAGCGGTTTATTTAAAGGAAATCATAATAGTAACTAAATCCTGACCCAAGATCTTTAAAATACTTTATAAATCTAAAATACTAATTGTATTTAATAATATAACAAATTGTATTTCTCAATTAATGGGATGTTTTAAAACATTTGTAAACCTCAACGTTTAATATAGATCGTTATATAAGTACCAATTTCAGTGTGATGACATGATATAATATTATATATAGATACCTACTACATATTTAACATATAGTCGTGCACGTTCAATACTCAATACTGTAACCTAACCTAACCATAACGGGCACACAATTAAATTAAATTCTATAATTTTCGTTGTATTATGAACATTCGGTTTTTATGGGCAGCGTTGACGGCGGCTGAAGATTTTTACATTGTATAAATATAAATTATTATTATTTATCAACCGTTGAAATAATGTCCAACTAATACGTTTTCCGGTCGGCTGAAGTAATTTTTGGAAACGATACGACGACCCTTGGACAATGCAACTGACACAGGAAAACTTGCACAAACGTCGACCGCAAACGTAGCAGCTGTGGTATAATATATAAATTATATACCTAATATAATATGTTCAGAGAGTGCAGATGATAACGCCACGAAAGACCTAAAACGCTGTTGCCTTTTCTTCGGCGACAGTTTTATTATCGTTAATTATATTGATGATAATTATAAAATCGCAAGTATTTCGAATATATTATTTGTATTATTATTATTATTATGATAACGAGAACATTCATACAATGTTTTTATTTTGTTTTCGTACTTAGCAGAAAAACTGTGTATTCGATCTACGTATTATGAATAACTAAATTAAAAAATACAACTTAATGTTGTACTCATATTTAAAAAATAAACACGCGAATATTCAAAATAAATAATTATAAATATAATACACATTTGAATACTATTATAATTGTATCCAAATGCTAAACAGATATCTTCTTTTAAAAATTATTTATCAAAACTACCAAAGGCAATTATTATTAGAATTGTTTAATAAAACATTAATCTTTCAAATTAATAAAAACCAAAAAATACCTAGTAAATAAATTATAAATAGATCAAATTATTAAATACTACGATAACTAAAACTTATTTTTGCAGAATTTCTTCTCCCAAGAATAAACGTTTGAGAAACTCGAAAAATAAACTAAATAATGTACCAATTAGATCCAATTTTCATCTTTTAGATCTTGAGATATAAAAAAATAATAATTGTAAAACTAATACATTTTTTGCTTCACTTCTTTGCTTCAATCTAAAAGATAGACACAAATTTATGAGGTAACCATCTTTTAAAATTTTCTAATTTTCAAACCAAAAAAAGTTAAATTATTGACTATTGATAGAATACGAGTATAACAAGATAGTTTAACGCAGTTAATATTTTATATATTTTAAATATTATTATTTATATATCATAATATATATACCAATAACCAGTATATATTATGTATCTATTCATATTCAATATAATTGAATATTTGTAGATTCATGAAATATAAGTTTAAAATTGATACCAATATGTTGGTAACTACAAATTAGTAATAAATATATACATAAGTATAAAATAAAATAATGTAGTATCAGAAATAATCAAATGTAAAAATACTAGTGAAAAATATTCAAAATAATTGATCAAACATACTTCATAAATGTAATTAAAATTTATATTCAGCTCGTATTTTAAAGTAATTTTAACATCAAACGTTTTACAAAATTGAGTATAATAATATACATGATATATGATTACCGCCATCATTCCAAATTAACTTCGTATGATTTAATATTTTTAAGATTATTGTCATTTTTATAACGTGTCGTCGTGGTAAGTTTAGCAAAATTGTATTTTTCTATTATCGCACAACAGACATGAGAACTTATATTAGTACGTATTATATTATATAATAATACAATACATCGAGATTTCAATTATTTATAATGTCGCGTCGCTATATAAAAGGTAAGTAGAGAGAAATAAAAAGAAAAAAGAAAAAAGAAAAAAGATATTTTATCAATGTGTTCTTTATAGAATGAGAAATCAACAATCGAATTTAATTAAATATAATGATTTCACCTATACCATCTTAAAATTTGAACGCCCTCTATGTTTTGAACTGAAACATTATTGTCTTATATTTATAGTTCATTATAAAATATGAATTACATCAAACATTTTGTTTATGGACATACGATTTTTATAGACAGAATATACGGGTTGAGTTATAAATTATAATACTAAAATGAAAACTCTGAAAACATAAATTATAACAAATAGGTATATTTAAATATTGTTTGAAGTAAAGTTTTAAAAAAGTAAAGAGTTTTTAAAGTCTTACGGTAGATTTTGATTAAAAATTATTCACTAGGCAGGTGGTCTTAGCCTAAGTTAGTTTAATAAGAAATGTGTAAATCTTTTTTATAAACATACATAAATAAAGCTATAGCTATCTACGGTAAACAAGTTTGTAGAATTTAAAATTTTAGGCTTTTTATTACTCGAGTTACCTATATACTGGCAAATGGTCAAACGGTTTATGACTAAAATCTGTATTAAAATTAGCATTATTCAAAATGTATAGGAAGTAAAAGAGTTAAATTATATTTTTATGAATAATAAAATATGTAATATAAATTATATTTATGTTGCACGATTACATTTTCTTTTTAAAATAATGTAGGTACTTGTTACTCCATTAAATTAATTTAATCGTTTAAAAAAATTAATTGTTTTTTTGAAAATGATGATAAATAAATTAGAGTTACAATTATTAACGAATGTCTATATCCGTAATAAAGTTTATATTTATAAACTAAATAATGTTAGGTAACTGAACGTTAATTTCTTCTTAATTATATATTTTGGTTTTATTGGTCAAATGTTTTTAAGTAGGTGTTGTGTGTTTTAACATAAAAGTATAGAAACGTAGTTGAATTAAATGAAACGAATAAAAACCGGAGGTGTATATACATATTCAGAGTCCGGAAAATGGTACACGTTTACGTCAAACGTGCTGTTAATATATTGTACAGAGTAGATAGCTTATCTTGTACATTTCATTCAATGAGTGTCATTTCCCAGGAGGAACACATTCTCACTGAATTTAGTTTGTGAAAAATACCCCGAATGTGAAATATGTTTCAAATTACCTTTTCACGGAGACCAAGAATTTAGATTCTAAGTATTAAATAAATAGAATAGTATAAGACACAAAACACTTTATATTGTGCTTTTTTCCCCCTTTGGAATCCGTTCCGAGACACTAATGCATTTATGGTTTATTCGTGCATTCATTTCTGACATACTCAATTTTCCTACAAATTAAAATGTATCGTTTTAAATATTTAATAATATATTAAGAAATACGCATCAAATCTGAATTTAAAATGGTTTTATTTTTCTTCCATGTTGTTATTTGTATCTTAAAATTGTATATCCGTTCTTCAATATTATTATTATGTTAAAACACGTATTATACAACAATATTTCGTTAAAAAATTATTATATAATATACATAATTTATGGTTTATTATTGAACAATAATTTCAAAATGTACACATTTTTTTTTCCAATAATTATATTTTTAATTAGTTTTACTGTAAATCCATAATTACATTCTTATTGAGAATCATGATGAAAAATAATAGTTATTTTACAATTATATACTCATTTATATACGTGTTACGCATTTTGACTCTGATGATCGTAACATGTATTTTTATTAATTTATAATTAATATCATAAATGATTATATTAGTTATAGGTTTTTTAAATTCGGCGCATAAATGATTTAGTTAAACTATAGTAAATATACAATATTCGATGATCGAAATTGCAATAAACAAAAACATTAACAATGTTTCAATTCAAAATAAACCTATAGTAGTAAATTATAATTAATAAGTATAAGGTGTTTTTATTTTTAGTATTATAACACTTGCATAATTTATTTGAGTCCTTCCACAAAACACGATCAAGAAAAATGAAGTTTTTGAAACATATTTTACAATAGAATAAAGAAAATTTAATATTTAAGACATATTCTCACAAGCTTTGTAAGTTTTGTCCGTTTAAGATTTATTACGTTTTTATTATTGTTATTATTTACTCGAATATTATTGCACGTTTGAAATTGAATTCCCGTACCATTACATTATTATTTTTGCTTTAATTAATATCAAATTTAGTTTAAATTATTCAGAATATGAACATGAGTTTTTTTAATATTATCTTATATGTACATTGTATATAAGTATCTACAATAACCGATTCGAAACTATATTATAGACGCCAAAACCCATATAGCTATTGAATCATATATAGCTATTTTAAAAATAAATAGCCTATTTTATTATGATTAATAGAAAGTACCATATGTAATTATATTATATGATTTTATATTAACATCTAACACTCTAAATTAAAGTCAAAATTTGATTCATTTATTTATTCATAATTTTTTTTTTATTGAATTTGTTATTTATTATTGCATTTTATACAAGAATCAGAAAATAAATAATCCTTTTATAATAATTTTTAATTTGTTATGCTGTTTAATTAGCTTAGTTAACTTTTTCGTTCTTATTCAATATAAATTGGTTTAAAAATTAAAAAATAACGATATAAAATATATACTATAATTTAATATACATTTAAAAAAATTTTAATTCTTAACCATATTGAACATGAACATTAATTTCGTGCTTATAGGTAAGTTGTTACATAAAATACATAACTTATTTTCAAAACTTTTGCAACTTTCTACTTTTATAGATTTTGTAATAAACAGCTAGTTAAACAGTAATATATATATATATAGAGTAAGTTACTTTATAGTTTAAATTAATATTAAATATATTAATATACACACACACATATATATATATTTATATAAAATTGAAAAACTATAGTGTGTTATTTAACTACCTACCAATATTTTCTTGTAATTTTATAACTTCTTTATAATTTACGTATATTATATAGGTAGTATTCTTATACTTCATTATACTGACTGAAAAGTTGATTAGGTATTTAATTATAATAAATTTCTGTTTATAACTATTAAATAATTATAAATAAAAAATGATTTACATGATTCACGTAAAAGTTTGTAAAGTCGAGGAAACTTAAGTAAACACTGTTTCGTTATCAATTATTCGTCAATAATTTATACATCATACTTATAATATAGTAGTTAGTTAGTAAACACATTTTTTTATAAATTCCTTTGATTATTTTAATTAGGAAAGAACAAAATGTATAAAATATAAAATTTAAGTGAAATTGGAATTTGATAACTAAAAATAATTCTAGTGTAAGTAATTGAATAACACTTTATTTATTTTAAATTGTTTGTTTAATTGAATTTTTATCATTGAGACATCAGCCAAAAACTGTATCAAGTATTTTAAATAAATATATATTTTCTAATTATAATATCGTTATCAAGTTAGGATCATTCTTGAATTTAAAGTAAAAATTACTATATTACAGTACATAATTTAAAAAGATGCGATCAAAATATTTTCGTAAGATCCTATCAGTTTAAAGTAAAATTGGATACATGAAAATGAGCTTTATTGGTATAATTTACTTAAATAGCGTTGATACTTTGACAGAAAATCTATATATTTTTTATGTGTGTTATAAGTTATAATTTAGAAGGTTTAGTTTAATAATAAGTACCGTATCAATTGGACATAAATCTAAATTGTCTAATTCAGTTTATGTATAAATAATGTGTTTTGTAAAAACGGTCGTCACGAGTTTACAAGTTTCGAATTTTTAATTAATTTAATTTATAATCACTTATAAACGTTGGCCAGCATAGTATAATATTGTATGAGTATAATAGCTGGATTATGGATTAAGTTAAGTATTGGCCGTATGTTTGACATTGAATAATTTTCTACTCAATAGATTCGACGATTATGATATAGCTAAGTATACGCCGCAGTATATTATTTCACAGTGGTATTTTTAGCGAATATATTCTTTGAACAAAGCTATGCGATATTGGCGTGTTATAATAAATTTATATAATGCATAAGCCTTACAGAGAAAACAATTTTTATTTTTTAAATACCAACGCATTCTTCGGGACACATCCGCCCGAGCGGTTTTTCGCTGTTCTCTTGTAACGTAAACACATCGTCACCGAAACACTTATCATTGACCCGAGGATATTACGCCCTTTAAAGTGTATTTGCCAATGTACTCGTATAACCTACATATTATTATTGCCCAGAAGGGTTACACATGGGGTTATTACAATTGTAATGTACAACCAATATTGTTATAATAATTCGGAAACCCTTTCGTTTCAAAACATATAGTATAGTCCCTCGGCCAGTTCATCAACAAAATATATGATAATTTTACGGCGTCATGATGTTTGATGTATTGTCGATATCATTTAGGTACTACGATAGGAACGTACCATCACAATTATTATCATAATTATAATCACATGCGAGTGCGTGCGTGTACTCGTATTATAATGCATAATAATAACTAATACGAGCGTATTATATATTATATTTTATGATATTGGAAGAATATTTATGGGGAGGGAGGTCGAACGGGTTTAAACCCTACCCAAGACTAAATAAAAAATAAAAAATTTATATTAATAATATTATTTTGCTACCTGTTTTAGATTTTGCACTATAATCTATACATATACAAAACATGTTTATTTTAATTTTTTTGCAATTTATTTTTTTTTTTAGATTATAAAACGATGAGGGGGAGGGTTCAGATTAATGAAAGCTTCTAAAAAAAAAATCTGAATCCTCCCCTTTATAAATTGCTAAATACGCATCTGTATGATATCTAAATGTTATTGTAAATTATTTTTGTGCGAGGTTATATGGTTTCACGGACGTCTATCGGTTGGGTTGCGCGTATGATGTATCACTATATAATATGTGGGATTAAGATATACGCCGTAGGAAGAATACAATATGCACATCGCGTCACCGTATATGATAAAGGTACTTAGCGTTTCGGAATTTTAATCTCGTGCAATCGCCAACAGTTGTCTATTTACTGTACATTATTATATATATAATAGATAATATCTTCATCTCTAGGTATATAATGTTTTTGTTCGCGCAAAATGAATTTCTAAATACATCATTTAGAAATGATTACGTTGGTTTTCGACTCGACTGACATTTTCATATATTTAGGCCTTTCTGCGATAATATTTTTTTAAATAAGTAAATTGTATTGGTTAATATTATTTAAAAGATTTGGAAAAAAATACAAAACTCGTTTTTTACTCAAAATTATGTTCTGTATTAAATATTTTTAAAATATATATATATATATATATTGCTTATTTACGATTGTTTTTATTTTAAATTAGAATTTATATTACAAGTAATATTAGTTTTTGTTGTGATAATACAATATCATCGACGTATTGTCAATGATAACGTGACTTGTTAAAGAGATTATAAATTTAGTGACCTTAAAATATTAATATTTTCCGTCATTAACACCAATATAGATGAAAATGAACTATTTTTCGCTAATGTACATAATATGGGAGAGAACACTCGGTGAATATCGATATCATTTTTAAGACAATATTGCAATATAATTTTGATAATGTATTATATTTTACATTATTTTTATACAAAAATGGTATAAAATACTCGAGAGTGATGCGTTTATGATTTACGGTTTCGACAATATACTTATTACCTCGTTTTTCTTACGGCCCGGACTGGGAATATCATATAATGTTCTCGGCTCTTTTTGAGTTTTCTTCGTGTGCGTGTGCAATTTCGTATATTATAATATTACGTAGGTAGGTACTCGCTAATGAAAAGGCGGTATGGTTAGGTGTATGTTGCGACGTGATCGGAGAACATATTGCGACTTTTATAATGTAATGTTTTTTTTTTCCCCGTCGAGTCCTTTTAACTTCTCTCGAGGGAATGTTTTTTTTTTCATACTCGCATACTACGATTTTTGCTGCAAAAGCCTAACGTTTACCTGGACGATCTTTTTCACGGGAACGACAACGTCATGTGCGTTTTTTGAAAGAGTAAAAATATACCAATTTTTTAGCACCGACCGTGGACCTTCGTTTCGGTTTTATTATATTTGATATTCGTGAAAATAAACGGAAATTTGTTTCCTCAAAACTATTTGGTTCATATAAACTGAACCGTACAGGGTGTGCCAGATCTATTTACTAATTGCAATATCTCCGAGAAAATTTTAAATTTTAAAATTATTAGGTAAGACTCACTGCCTTATAAACGATATAATATTACCTTTATTACTTTTTTAAAAAATAGGTCAAAATATATATGCCTAAGGAACCTTTTATTTTAGATTCTGAGCGGAGCGAGGAATGTATTGTTTCTACAAAGTTGTTTTTTTTATGTATGAAAGCATTTTTTGGGTAGAAATAATTAATTTTACAAAACATTTTGAAAATCGTGACTGACAATTTTTTTTTTATAGGATTTTTTTTTTTTTTGTCTGATCTATAAAAACATTTCTTACAACATTTTTTGTTTTATTTTACTTATTTACATGTGTAATTTATACTCGTGGTAAATTTTAGAATGGACTATCAGTATAATATATTGTAATATATTTAGATTTGCTCAGAATCGTATTTTGTAATGCAATATCATTGTATTTAAATCTTAATAATTATAATAAACCACTAATTTTAATTAAACGTCCACAATCGACCTTTTCACTTTTTTTTAAATTGTGAGAGATTTGAAAATAACCAAATAAAAGTATGTTTTTTTGCAAATTTTGATATGTCGACTAACTAAATTAAATATTTATAATAAATAAACGTTATTTCTTATAATTATTTAATATTACGCCATTCAAATTAATTTTATTAATATCAATAAGGATCTCAAGTGATAACACAATTTTATATTTGCAAAATAATACATAGATACTAAAGTCGATCTATAGATAAATGCCAGGAATTTACTATCAGATATCACTTATTATATATTTGATTAAATTAATTTTGCATTTCATGTTATAATAGTTTAAATAATGACAATAAATGACGTAGAATATTTCATTTTTCAATTGAATAAAGCAAATTCTCAAAAATCGTCATCTTGATGAAAATTAGAAATCGACACATTAAAATATTGATAAAAATGTACTCTTTAATATTTGACTATTTTAAAATTTCCCATAATTTAAAAAATTAAAAGTTATATTTTTAATTTTTTTATTTAATGTCATTCTTAAATAAGTAATAAAGGTAATACTATGGTCTGTTGCCTACATCATAATTTAAAAATACAGAATTTCAAAATTTTAATTTTTCGCGAATATATTGCAATTAGTAAATAGATCCGGGTCACTGTATCCAT
Source organism: Eriosoma lanigerum (assembly GCA_013282895.1). NCBI lineage: Eukaryota > Metazoa > Arthropoda > Insecta > Hemiptera > Aphididae > Eriosoma > Eriosoma lanigerum. The sequence continues at coordinate 14,851,200 of CM023358.1, forward strand.
AATTTCTCTTGACGAGAAAATAAATGGTAGGATAAATATTGAAATTGGAACGTATACCATACTAGTCCTATAATATGGCATCCCTATCGATTTGGAATACACATTTTTATTACTTTTTATTATGTTACGGACAAAGTATAGATAATTCTCCTATTTTGGATAATATAAAAATAATATAATATTGAACCTGCAATATTTCCCACATTTTCTCGGAATTTTCGTACAATGTATAAAATACACTTTTTCCCAAACTCTTGTGAGTAATGATTATTTTATAGATTATTAAACAATAATATTAATATTAAACACAATTTTTTGATAGTCTGACACAACTTATTCGTAATCCAAATCAATAATCTATTGAATTATTTAAACATGTATTTCCTCATTTTTTTTTTTTTTTTAAATGTTACATATATACTCGTACTTTGACCATTTATTTTAATTTATCTTATTTTTACAATAGCTTTTATTCTTTTATGCATTATTTCCTATTTGATCTGTAACATTCTCAACATAAATGCTTCTAGGATAAAAAATCTAAGGTCTTTTATTAAAGCTTAAGATATACTAAAGCATAATATAAATTAAAATTAAATTTTAGATTTTTAATAAATAATGAAAAAAAAATATTGAATTTGAATAATCTGAAAAATGTTTCAAAAACAATATAAATTTAAAAATCTATAAATCTGATAACTATCCAATAAACGAGAATTAGTGTATGCAGAGTACATAATGCATAATATATGGGGTGATCAGAATTGCGTGTTACAAAATGATGGGTAAACATAGGTTTTTAACGTAATCTTCATTATTTTTGTACCAATAATTTCTGATTGCCCCGTAATTAAAAATTAGATTTCAAATGTTTAAACGTATATGAAATATTCAAAAAGTTATTGGCTCAGACAAATACGGTAGGACACTCATTTATATACTTAAATAAGAAGTACCATAATATTTTAACATTAATATCGTATTATATTTTATTACCGAATTACTCAAATTCGGACCGTCGTCGATTGTCGATTTTATTTATACTAGACATATGCATAGGTACTTACCGTGTTTTTCGGTTGTAAATATTATATACACTTTCTGTTTTATTACTATTTACAAAATTATAATGTTAGAATAGTAACGGAAATTGCTAAAATTGATCGGCATATATTTTAACTATAAATGATAATATCACATTTAAGAAACCTGTCAATCTAACCTTTATATTTTAAATTATGCACTATATACATTATGAAATCTGTAATAATAATTTCATATAGGTATAACTCTTAAGGTGTCTTTCGCATATTTAAAATATAAACAAATGTAAACATTATATAACGTATTAATTATTCATACAATAACGGGAGAAACTACAAGCAAAACGTAGTATAAATTTTTCATTATCATAAATTCAAATCGAATAAAAATTCATTTTTTTCTTAAAAAAAAGAGTTGACGTTTTCATTTAAGTAATTCATTAAACAATTTATGTATAAAATTAATCATATTCTTCTATCAGATACCCTCATAATATATAATATTATTATTTCCAACATATTTTATACATTTTAATATACTTATTTAAACTAATCGATAATTATATACTCTACAATTCTACATTATATAAGTTATAAATATTTACATATTTTACTATTATGTTCACAAATACATATTCCATGTAGATATAAAACTCAATATATTTAACGTTCCGGATGATCAAAATTTCATGTCACTAAAGTGGTGCGAATTATATATACTTGTACGTTTTCAATGTTATTATTTCAAATTATTTTTGTTACACAAATTAATGACAAATATATAATCTATACTAGCTGACCCGACAGACTTCGTCCTGTCAAAAAGATTTGTAATGTGGCAGTTTTTGTGCCTACGTATTTTAAAAAATTCTCCTGAACAGAACCGTCACCCTGGTGATAGGGCGTTGTGAATAAAAAATAATTAAATAAAACATATATAATGATTTAAAAGTAAGTAATCGCTTTATTGTTAATCATGTGAATCATAATTATTATTATTATCATTGTAGTGCTTTGTGGTATACGATGTTTTTTGTTTGATTACCTGGCGCATAGATAAACAAATCTGATGGTTTTCCAACACGGGAACAGGCAACATACAATTGACCATGTGAGAAACATGGGTTTTCTAGATTAATACCACAAACACTTAATGATTGCCCCTGGGACTTGTTTATAGTCATAGCAAAAGCAAGACGCACTGGAAACTGTAGTCGTTTAAACTCAAATGGCACATCAGTCGGAATCATTGGGATGCGCGGTATGAGAACATCTTCTCCTTTATACTTTCCTTTGAGTATAGTTGCTTCTATCACATTGTTTAGTAATTTTTTTATCGCTAACCGTGTACCGTTGCAAAGACGCGGTTGGTTGATATTTCGCAACATTATAACCACCGATCCAACCTTTAATTGAAGATTGTGAGGTGGCAATCCTGGCAAATCCAGCGAGTTTAAAAATTCCGGTGGATAGTTGACTACATCATCTTGATTAGTAGCCGAATCAACTGATTTATATATCCTCAATTCGCCTGTAATTTGTTCTTGAATTTTGAAATTTAATTCATTTACATCTATGTTTTTTGCAGCCAGTATAGCTCGTTCGCTCAACCAATCATGGTTTCTGTAATTTTGAGAAACATCTGGAAACACCTTCTGAATAAGTTCATCTTTTGATCGAGTTAACTGACAAAAACTTTGAGGAAAGTTAATGCAGCCAGTCAACATGTCTATAGGAAATTTGCCATTACCAATGTCAATGAGTTGTTTAGAGAATATGTTTCCAGATTGGTCATTTTGCAACTCGACACGCATATTCTTGCTTAAATGAAGTACTTTGACATGTTTCCACAAACTGGAGGACTTTAGACATGCATTGAGTTCATCAGCTGGCGTTGATCGTGGAATCACCGGCAATGTTTGACGAAAATCTCCTGCTAATAAAATCATTGCACCACCAAATCGGTTATTATTGCTCCGTAGATCTTTTAAGGTTCTGTCCAAAGCCTCCAAAGATTTTTTGTGCCATCGTGCATTCATCCCAAACAATCAATTTACATTGCTGCAAAACCTTTGCCATTGCAGAGTTCTTCGAAACTTTAGCTTGGTTTGTAGCATTTCTGGTTCTTCTACCTAAATTGCTTCGTCTTATAGGAGGCATATCGAATATAAATTATTTTTTCACTAATCACGAACTAAACAAACACTAACTAACTAAACACTCTGCACAAAACACGATATACAAATTTGTTTCGTGTAACAGTTGACAAAAGCAAACTCAGTAGATTAGGTAACAGACAACTTTTTTTTTAAATTTGATATGACTTGAAGTCAAATCCTTTTAAGCCGTACGAATTGTTTTATTTATTTAAAAATAATAAAACACTGTTGGTAACCATAGCAATAAAGCTCAAATTGACTACGTTTTAGTTACAAATCATTTGTATGGGAAAAAGAAAAGGGTTATTTTTAGGGTTTTTCCAGCAATAATTCTAATTTTTCTCGCCGTAAAAACCATCCTTGAACTTCAACGAACATTTGAAAAAAAGATTTGACCAAATTGGTCCAGGCGTTGTTGAGTTATGCGCTTACCAACACATTTTGCGATTCATTTTTATATTATAGATTAATATAAATAGGTAATTCATATATTTATTAAAATAAATTGTAAAGTGATACTATTTATTCCAATACGAGGTTAGGATTTTTACATTACGTATTTCTAGTTACACTATAATGTTACTAACTATTGAGAGGAAAAAATATAATTAACTAAACTATATTGTAATTCATGTATTACGACAATTTTTAATATATATATACAGCTGTAGACAACCCACATAACAACAAATAGACAACCTGCATTTGGAAATTCTTTGGCGATATCACAAAAATTTGCACCCTAACAGTGAAACGTATATTCCAATGCAATTTTTACAAAAAACCTTTCTTTAATAAAATTTAATTTAGTATAATTTCGATGTACAACATTTTGCCGCAAAATTTACCGTTCATCATGTATATTTAAATGATGGCAAAATTTTAAATTTTTCCGAAAAAACTAATTTTCTTGTATATTTTAGTTTATCTTGGAAAATAATAGATGTACACAAAATTTTATCCACATATTTTTTATGTAGAATAATAAAGATCTAAAATTTAAGTTCTATACATTTTTATATCAAAAGCTGTAGTTTTTTAATTAAATTCAAAAAACTATGAAACTACCCATTTAGCTATTTTTAAACCCCCTTCGGCACGTGAAAGGGGTGAGTAATTATCATAAAAATTTGCACAAATTACTTTTTAATAGTATTGAAGAAAGTGGTGAGGGGGGAATCGAAAATTTGAATGCTCGAAAATAAGGACCACTCTAATATACGAGTAGTATAAACGATGTATATATTATGCATAAACTATATTGGTTTTGAAGCAATATTTTCGTTAATATTATCTATATTTGGTATAATATTAAATTTCTGAATAGCTTGTTTAATTAATTATATTAATGAATGTACTAGCAAATTTAAATTAAAATTTGTCCTTAATTCCTTTATATCAATCATTTGAATTTCAATTATTGTTATTATTGGGCCATTCTAGTCTGGTAACAACACAATTTAATGAGTAGCATTTTTAGTAAACGTATCTAATTTCAAAGATATTGTTTGCCAGAGACATTACTGAATTGTATACTTTTAAAATTAGGTCAAATAAAATGTTGGAATACGTATAAAAATAATGTCAATTTAAAGAAATATGTCATCTAAAGTATAACAATTATTATACTTGTATACCTAATGATTTAACTGATAAAAGTTTGTTTCGAAATCTGATACCGCATGCTATAGATTATAAAGAACATAGTAAACATAACACTCCAACATTGTTTACAACCGATCTCTTTGTTAACGTATAACAACGTACACTCTACGTTTGAAGAAACATCATATTCGTTAAGTATTCTTCATGTGCATTGAATATATTGTTATGATAAACTTTCGTGCTTTGACTTTTTCATGAGAAAACTGTGAAAATAACTCAATTTAATTTAGTTAGTCTTAGGTTGTTTATATTATTATATAGATAATAAAATATTCGTCTGAGTGTTTTCGCATAATTTGAGTAACTACTTAATAATTTACTCGTATGGACGTATTGTTTTGCATTTACCGATAACAAATAGAAATATTTGTATTTAACGATTGACTAATAGCTACATTGTTATTTTTTACTTTGTTTTATGTTTAAAAAAATAAATAAAAGTAGTTTAAAAACTTTATAATTACTTCAATTATTATTATTAAAAAGTCTCCAAAACAATAGTCTTATTGATTATTATTGAAGAGGCGTTGTATATTTTTATAAATATTAAAAGTAATATCTATATCACTTTTGCTGAATAGCATTCACTAATTGATTGAATTAATATTATGAACGACGGTATTCATTATGATATTTAGTTATATCAAATCTAATAACCTGTTTCGTAGTTTATTTTAACCTTAATTCCGAGATTGTGATCCACCTAAAGAATATACTATCATTACTACCACGAAGAGGATTTCAAACGACAAAATATATTAATATAAAACAGTCGTTTTATATCTGAGATATTTATCAGATGGCGAAAGATTAAAACCAAATCGAATTAAATCCCTGGATGAAGAGAGCATATTCAAAAGATTATTATTATTATGCTAAAATTTCACCCTATGGCTGCAGATTTTACACTTACCGCTATTTCGTCTGAACACAGCCATCTTGTTTTCATAATTAATTAAGGATAAAGCACCGAATTCGTTGTCGCATATATAAACACGATAAATGACTAAAAATAATTTTGTCTACTAACAGGTATTGACAATATGAAATTAATAACAAGTTAACGTATATTTTTACACTTTCATATCATATTTCTAAAAACATATCGTATTAGTAATCTAATTTCAACCATAAATATAATCATAGTGATAATTCGTTAAAATTAAAAATTAATTAACAGTGAGAAACCTAAATGGTCATTTATTTTTGTACTAGCAATATTATTTTTTTAAATTCAATTCGAGATTCAATAATGTCTAGTTTGTCGCTTTAGTTTTATTTATTTTTTCTTCGGAATTTTAATAGCGAAATATTGGCATATTTGGCAGCTCCGTTATTGACGGAACTTGTTGTCAAGAAAAACATTTCGTAGTGCCCGTTGAAATGTATGTAATAATTGTATTAATGTCGACGGTCGCTACCGGCAGAGTGGATTATGATAGTTCTAAAGCGAGAAAAAAAATATTTCATCGGATTACAGTTCGATCAGATTACGAACGACATTTTTGAAACAATAATTTTTTTGTACATCAACAAAATGAATGGATTTAGAAGTGTTGTCAATATTGTCATAGTCGTGTGTAGAGAAATGATTACACGAAATTAAAACCGATTGAATTTATCTGTAATGTGTTGTGTTTCATTTTGTTTATCACGGTTAGTTCAAGAGTCATAAATAATGAGGAATTACTTATCAGTCCCCTCCACCCTTTCGTATTTTTTACATTTACAAGGTGTAGGAACAAAAAGTATATTCTTTCACACATTTTAATATATGTTATAATAGTTCGATAGTACAATATGTAACACTACAATTACACAAACACAACGAGTATACAAACTTGTATAATATTGTATACATTTAAAATGTTATATATATTTTTTTAAATACTTTTTTTTTATCATCTGAAAATAAATTCTAATCGTTTCAAAATGATTGAAATATTAGGTTTTGACGTATTTTAATCATTGTGATCAACATGATGGTTTTTTATTGTTTATATTTTCAATTATATTTCGAGTATGGTAATATTCTAGAAACATAATTTATATAGATCAATTTAATTGTTATTTATTTATTTATTTATTTTTTTTTTATCATAATTAGAGAACGCCAAAAAAATGGACAAGCCTTCGCCAACATCGCAAAACAGCAGAGGAATCGGTAACGGAAATGGAATCATCGCCTCAAACACAAAGACGCACCAACTGGGCGGTTTACCAACATTTTTCCACTGCTTCCGATTCTCCAACTCCGTTACTGGTAATTACATTTATAATTCTTCTTAACGGTATTTTCTAATTATGTAAATTAGAACACTTACCATCAACCGCTTTTCGAGTACTCGCATTTTATCTAAATTTAATTTAAGTACGACCATGTTAAAGACTGATTTAGAATCAAATAACAATATGGAAATTTATCAAATTTACAACCATGTTAGCTTAACGAACGAAATCTATCTAAAACGTGAGATGTACGTATAGGCATATTATTATTATATGCACGTGTGGTTTCCTTGTGGTTTTGCAAGTATATATTATAACAAACAAGGGTATGATATACATCCGTATATAATTGAATAAATCATCATCGAAAATACTTAAATACACTATATACACCGTTGGAAAACTGTTGATAAGTATTTATGCATTGGAAATTTTAAATTAAAAACAATAATTTATAAAGAAATAATAACAATTATCATAGCATGAGTATATTATTATTATTATAAACGTGCTGGGTTTATATGCAATATGTAAATCTCATAGTTTATAACTTACTTTTCATCTACGCACAATTTTTTGCAAATTAAATATCATTTCTTTCTATAGAAAATCACGATGTATTTATTTTAATGAAAAAAAAAATTAAAACTTATTAAATTAAATACACGGGATGTATTATAAACGTCTTTTTTATTACTTATCTTACATAAAATATATATTTACTATTCATTATAAAAACGCGAATATATAACTCAAAACACTTTTCTTAAAGAAAATTAAATTTCATACAAGTTTCGTCAAGATAATATCAATTTATAAAGTCAAGTGTAATATCTATTACCTACCTACGTTTTATTAAGTTGTATTATTACTTTATTATATATTGATATATTTTTTCGAATTACACAAAAAACAAATAATATGATTTTAAAGTTATTATAAACTAGAGGCTCATATTTCAATAATTTTCTGTCAAACTATGATTCCAAGAATCTTAATAATTTTTGTAATCTTAGTAAATTTGTCTTAAAATCGTGTATCAACGTGTATCGTTATTAAAGTTCAAAGATAAAAGTTTCAGTTAAACACTATCGTATAAACATTATACTTTAAAAGTTATTTTATACTTTATAATTATATAATATATTACATATTATGTAAAATAATTTTGATAATCATAAACACAATTCATTGTATATATAATTTCATAAATCAATACACTGATATGACCTAGGACTTCATAAAAAAAAAATTTATGATAAATTTTTCCATTGTTTATAGTTTTCTTATATTCTTTATTTTATTCGGAATCGAATAATTTCTTTACAATTGCAATATCATGTACTTCTAGCATAGCTATACACAAATTTTCGATTACCTGTATAAATATTGTAATTTATAAATTATAATCCGTGTGTATTTAATTTATGGCATGAATTCGATTAAATTATTATTTATTTTTCCAATCAAATTAGAAGAAATATTTTTTATTGCTATTTTATATTTATACCCGTTCACAAAATAATATATAATATTTAAAAATATCATTATAATGAAGAGGAAGATCAAAAAATAGGTGGTTAGATGGATTAAAAAAAGTAAATAATGAAGATAGTCGGTATGAATAAACGAGGGCATTGAGATCTACGGAGGTTTGAACTATATAAAACAAAAATTTGTTTTATTTGTATGATAATCTAAAATGAAGAGGATATTATTTATTACATAATTATGTTCTTATTTTCTTGTAATAACTAAGTCAATTGAAACTCATAAACAAATTATTTTATTGAAATAAGCACAATAAAAATATGTCCAAAGTCAACAAAAATAATTCAAATCTGCACAAATATGATATGAAAATTGTTTCGTATTTTCGTTATGAAATCATTAAATACTTAGTGTTTAAGGTGTGTTTCAGTGTAACTAAACTTGAAAGATTCAAAATAGAATTTTTTTTATATATATAATAAAAAGTGTTTAACATTTACATAAATGATTAAAATAATTTAATTTGAATAAAACCGGCAACCACCCACAAATGATAATCGTAATAATTGTTTGAGAAAAAACGGCTCTGCATTCAAACTTTTAATGACTACGAAGAAGAAAAAATTAACACAATTAAAGAAGAATATCATTAAAGTGAAAAAAGTTTCAAAATGTACGTTTTTTTTTTTTTTTTTTGTGTGGAATTTCTATTTATGTATAAAGATATTATTATATTCCTTACCTTCACCAGTTATTTATTCGAACATAATTTGAGTAAACAATATAGGTAGGTACCAAAACCGAATCTATGAAGAAAACACTCTAATCATAATCTAGTCGGTACTTATAACTATTAAATAATATGATTAACGGTTAATAATATATTAAGGTTGGTAGAATTGTGTATGATTATTTTATCCTTTATATTTCAGATAAACATATTATATTCACACCATGTGTTTTTAGTTTGGAGTTAATTATTATATTAAGTGTTAGTGTACCTATATAAATTTTATTGAAAATTATATTCGTTATAAAGTAGTACATATATTATGTTTAGTAGTAATTTTATGTACAATTTATAAAAAGTTTGATGTTTCGTTACTGTATTATTTTGAAACTAATTATTTTTTATACTTTGTATTGTTTTTAATTTAGTTTTCGTTATATTATTAACTTATATCGTCAATACTCAAATTCCTAGTGGTGTTATCTTAAATCACAAAAATTTCTAGAATGGATTTTATAAAACTTTAAATTAATTTAATCTCAATTCAACAACATATAGTTTGTATATTATATTTGTTACATTGTCGTCTTTTGTATGTTTCTGTTTCAACAGTAATATAAATATGTTAAAACGTTAGTTTTTAAGCTAAATTTATCATTATATTTATTATTTATATAATAAATTTTTAAGACTCGTATAGTTTATAAGCCACCCAGCTTATAAGCGAAAAGTTACAGAAATCATTTATGATTTGTTTAACGATATTGTAGGTTTTCCTAAATTACTTTCAATGGGTAGTTTTTATATTAGTTTCCATTGTATAATATTTATAAACATTATTTATCTACGTTTTTTTTTTTTTTTATAAAAACAATTATTTTGTTTCAATATAAAGATTTAGATAACGTTAACTAACCAAATTTTTAGTTACACTCTTTTATTCTCAATTATTTCGCGTACCTAATAAATACAACACTGCCTATAATTTTAAGTGCTGTTGTCATTTGATTTACTTGAATTGATTTTCTTATATTGTATTATGTTGAGTATTTGTATTATTATCTATACTTCAAAATTTTAAATAACCTAATTCTTATATCAATAATAATATATTATCATTATGATGAATGTTTACAAACTTAAATAATTAAAACCATTATATCATATAATATGTGTGTACAATGCTGTAATGTTTATGTATGTTGATTTTTTTAAAAACTTACACATCATTGTATTTTGAACCTAAATATTATAACATGGTGTGTGTATTATATTTCAGAGTTTTACACCATACAACAACTACACTAACCACGTTAACTTTACAATCAGTTTTATATACAATATAATATTTACATACCTAAGTATTTTATAATATTCTATAACAATTTTCATTGGATCATTTAAATGTTTAATGCTTTACTTTACCTATATATACACACATTTTACTTTAGTTTCTTTTATTCTACACATGTACAATATTATAGTTTTACATTTAAATTTAAATTTCAACTTCATTCTTCAAAAATGTAATTTATTTTTCTCCGAATTACACACTGACAACGTATAAAACTTTTCGTTACGGCTACGAAAAAAGCTCTCTGAATAATTTATTTTTAACGTTTAAATAATAATTTATTACAAACGAATAGTAATGCATTTAAATAATTTATATAATTTTAAGCTGTCTATTGTGTTATACGTTTTAATTATTCAATGTATTATTATTAAAACGATTTCCATTTTTAAATTACATTATTAAATTATAATTTTTACATTTACCTATAAGTACGAGTACTACATTCATTGTTAGTAGGTAGGTAGGTTTAATAATATTTTATTACATTAAACAAACAAAAAATTCCATAAAATTCTACTTTAGAAAACGTTTTAGCTCTTTTCTATACCTGTTTAAAGTACCTATACGAGAAGTCGCCTTATATTGGTTTTATAATTACTTCGATTACACCATTGCGGTCGTGGTAAAACGTCGGTTAATGTTTTGGTGAAAATACTAATTATCCGTATAAATAGAGCACACAGTTCAATGAATACAATTGCCTTTATTATCGTCCTCTGCTCTGTTTCTATAGTGAACATATAATTACTTTCCGCCGTCACCCTTCTCCGGAGGTTCTAAACACCATAACAACTATAACCGCCGTATAGCGAAGCGATATAAAATAGGTTATGACTGATCGATGGATAATTATATTATATTACAATGATTGTACGTAGGTGTCCCCGTTGGAAACGGTAAAAGTGTGACTTGCTTAATCACATTTCGATCGTCGCTTGATTGTCAATTGTCTAAAAATAACAACTATATTATGTTAGCTACCTATCGAATAATTAGAATAAGAAAAAAAGATAAACAATGAAATTTATTGTATTATGGTATTTTTTTTTTTTTTTTTTTTATATAGAGTCGTGGTGCCAGCGAAACGGTCAATTATTCGGATCCGGATCAGCAACCAGACGCTTGCGAAAGGATTTCACTGTCACCAAATAACAAATTTGGGCCCGGTCTGTCAGACGAGAATGGAGATATTCTTCGTGATTTTTCCAAGCTCGGATGTTGCCAAAAAATCACTACACTGTTGACTTCGTCTCACCAGTTCAACAATTTACAGGTCCGAAACTTTTATTATTATTTTTCATTTTAAATTTCGGTTTTCTTACCCGACCATGGAAAAAACTGATCTAATTAATTAATTAATCTTAGAGAACCTTTTTCTCGTTAAAAAACTACAATGCTTTTGAATAAATTTCCGTAACAATGCATATTAATGAACCACACGGCTCACGACAGTCGATTATAATGAAACTTTTTTTTTCATCTTCAGACCGTTTAAAGAAAAATGAAAATTATTTACTCGAAATGGTCACCGTCATATAACTATATTAAAATTAAAAAATATATTACAGGTAGGTATATCATATATTTTTTTTTACCGCAGTTATCAACAAAACATATAAATTGTATTGAAAAAGTTAGTTAACCGTAAAATATATTATATATTTGATCGACTTATTAACTTTTCCAAATAGTACATTGTTTGATGTACTTAGTGACCCGAAATCGTATAAATATCATTATAAAAACTATATTGACGGTAATACATTTTCATTATTTAGTGAATAATATAAACTACTATTATTCAATTTTGAAATACAAAATAGAAATATATCAACGTTATTAATTTTAATAACGATGTTCTTAGGATATACCTATTTGGCTATTTATTGAATAATATTTTGTATTATACAAATTACGGGTATAGACGTATAGTAATACATTTTTCAATATTAATATCCATTATTACTTAATGAAAAAACTTAATAAATATAACTTTTAATTGGTGTACAATTTTACAGTGTATGCATTTAAAATAATAAATTAGATTTAAGGATATGTTTAAGGATATACCATTAAACACAATTTAAAAACATCTAATATGTTTGAAATATTTTTTACAATAGATACCTACCTATTTTATAAAATAAAGAAGGAGATTAATTTACGAAATATATCAAAAGTAAAATATTTATGAATATTAGGTACCTACTCTTATTATTATATATTGTAATATATTTTTAATAAAGACTTCCCGTCGAAATAAATTGAAGTTTAAAAAAATAACATTTATATTTATTAAATATAGTATTTGTATTTTGTTAGTATACATTATTTATTATTTATAAATTTCACCACAATACAAATTGTTTTTTTAAATAAAATCTCTCTAAATAAATTAACCACCATATTTTATTAACATAATAATCAAAATTGTATTCGTATTTTGTGAAATTCAAGTAAACGATAAATTACATTATTATTCATGATAACAAATTAATACTGACGTAAGTTAAGATCTTTTTGTTGCGTAATTAAAATAATATAATAAATGTAAATTCATGAAAAAATTATGAGGTACCTACCTCTATAAAATTATATGATGTGCACGATTAGGAGATGCACAATGAAGTTATTAATTATTTCGAATAACTTCATAATTATTATAAAACATTATTCCCGATAACTCGATGTAGATTTTTAATTATTACATGGCGCTGTGAGTTTAGTCGTAGAAATAATATTATTTTATTAATAATTGATTCAAAACTCATTAAACTGAATTATAAACAGAAGAAGGAAAATTTGAGGGAAATTGTTGTATCGAAACTGTTGTGTTAAAAACAAAAGTTAAACGTATATTTATTAAAAATGGTCCATCGATTAGTAATAACCTATACCTGTTATACGTAAGTTACGTAGATTTATTTATTATGCAACGTATTAAAACGTGTACAATACTTAAAAATATATAACGCTTTATGATGGATTAAAATACATAATATATTCGCCATACACTATGTTATAAATGTTATAAAAAATCTAATGAAAAGCGTTATTTCACGAATAATTAATTCATTTTTTAAAAACGTGATCCCTTCAACAGGTAGAAATGCTTTACCAAAGATATTTTCTGCGAACCAACCAAAGCCACATGGTTCACTTGTTGGTTCTGCTCTGTATACTGTTTACGTGTATGGCCATAGCCGTTCTCCTCTCCGACTACGAGACTCAGGTTCAATGTTCCTTGTTACTTTTGTGCTGTATACTTATTTACCTAGGTAAGTTTATCCGACTTGACAAGTTACTAACCCCGGTTATTCGTTACTTTTCGACGGATCGACGAATTTTTTTAATTGTTTTTTTTTTTTTTTTCCCCAACACTCCGTCAACAGTCATAATAGGCATAGTTTCACGGTCAGGATTAAACGAAGTATACCTAAGTTTCGTTTCCTACGTGGTGCTCGCCACATTCCTGTTGATCGAATTGTCTTTCGGCGTGCTGACCCGATCCCAAGCCGTCACCGTACCCACGTTAGTATTCGTCTATATTTCGTACAGCTTACTACCAGTCAAATTGCAGTACGCCATTGTGGCCGGCACTATTTTCATGTTGTCCCAGCTGATCTTCACATTGTCTTTGGAACACGGCATATCGAAACAGGTACTTGAACCATTATTTTATTATTTTAAATATGCGATCAAAAAGTACACTAAAAAACATATTAATTGCGAGGATTAAAGCTTAAATCCGCCGTTTCCGTTTGGTCAATTTACCGAATAATATTTTAAATTGTTATCTCCCTGCAGTGTAAATATTGAAACTTTTTGTTCTTAGAGTTTTATTAATTTGCTATTGTTGGCGTGCACAAATGTGACCGGTGTAATGATGCATTACCCCAACGAAGTGGCAAAAAGACAAGCGTTCTTGGAGACTAGACAATGTGTTCAGGCAAGACTGACTACACAAAAAGTTAACCAACAACAGGTTAGAACCTACAAACGACGCATTTTTAGTTCAAACCTTTTATTTTATTTTATATTTATCATTGTTACAGAGCGTTCTAGATTTATTACTAATTAAAATATAACCACAAACATTTAAACAGTTTTAATGTGGTTTTTTAAAAATTAATATTTAGGCGATGGGCTACATTATTACTTCTATTATTTTTTCAGTTTTAAAAGTTATAAGAACATTTAAAACAGCCAGTTTAAATCGTATCCTAATGTAAAAATAAATTACGTCATTTTTATTATTATTTAATCTATTAGGTCTTTGAATGTAAAATATATATTATCAATATTAAATATTATGATAATTAAATGATACATAAATAATTGTAGCTATGAGTTCAATAATAATTCCTCTAGAAATATTAATAATAATAATAATTAACTAATAATACTAATAATAATAATGTTATACTTATATTAATTTTACATTCCACGATTTAATAGATCAAATATTTATAAAACATGATGTCAGAAATATATATTTACTATAAATGAAAAAAATTCTTAAAAATCAATATCATGATTAAATTAGGAGGTCGAATGAACACATCAAAATTTTCATAAAAAAAAAATATGTACACTTTAAACTGTCTATCTTCAAATGGCAAATAACTTAAAAAATTAAAATAAATTTTTAAAATATTTTTACTAGAAGTTTAAAATTAAAAAAAAATAATAGGAGTAGGTAATAAGCCCAAAATTATAGACCATTCCCTTAATAATTTTTTTTTTTATAAACGCATTTAAAAATTTTAATTTTTTGTGGAGATTTTGCAATTAGTAAATAGTTTTGAAATATAACTTATTTACGTCAAAGTATTATTTATTTATATGCAAATTTATTTTATTATTATTATTGCAAACAGGAGAGGCTGCTTTTGTCGGTACTGCCTCGGCATGTCGCTATGGAAATGAAGGCTGACATCGCGGGTAAACGTCATGACACCATGTTCCACAAAATTTATATTCAAAAACACGAAAACGTCAGGTACAATATGAAATTGATTTTTCCATGGATGCTGAATTATCGAAATATTAAAACATAATAAATTTAAATGGAAAAATATTGTTTTGATTATTATTTTTTATATTATTATATGTGATAATTTACATTTATTTATTTATTTTAAAAATTATAATCAATTATATTTTAAAAATGAATTTATTTTGCACTTTTAATTAACAACCTATATATAATAAAAAAAACATTAAATACTAATTTTAGAATTTGGTCGTTTAGTTTGGTCATTTTATAATATTGTTTATATTTAGTATTTTGTTTGCGGACATATGCGGCTTTACTAGTCTATCAGATCAATGCACGGCTCAAGAACTCGTACGACTACTCAACGAATTATTTGCGAGGTGAGATACGAAAAAAATAAACATCAACAAATATAATTAAACTCTGACTGTTACGATTTTGGTAATTTTGAGGTTTGACCGATTGGCCCAAGAAAACTCGTGTCTGCGCATCAAACTGTTGGGAGACTGTTACTATTGTGTCAGTGGTCTGCCCGAGCCAAGACCGGATCACGCAAACTGTTGCGTCCAGATGGGTTTAGATATGATCGATGCCATAACGTAAGTATACAATGTGTAATAAATAATAAATTATATTTAAAACGAAGATTGGAATTTTTTTATTAGGTATTTCGATTTTCAAGAAGTATAAAGTTTAAGTTCAGTATACGACTATATGTTTTAAATCAAATGTTTTTATTTCGATTCTATAAGATAAACCCATTTTTTCAGTTAAAATTGAATTATTAGTCAAAATTATTAAACTTACAATGTAAAATTTAATGTGAAAATCTACAGTTTACAACCGATTAATAATAATAACAATTAATTACTTCATCGTGCCTACGTAATCTAGTCATATTTCTTATATTACAATCAATACATAAACAGTAAACACCCATATTAGGGTTCGGATTTCTTTTAATAAGGATCATAATATTGTAAAATTATACGTTCCCTCTATTGAATCATTTAAATATTTTTTATCGAATTAGAATGTATACGCAGAGCCGGATTATGGTTTTTAGCACCGTAAGCACTTTTATATAAATGGGCTATACGTTGTCATCATTTTTTTAAAAAGTTAATATTATATCCTAAATATTTTCTGATAAAACACAAGCTTCATAATAATAAACTAAAAATTTACTGATCACACTTTCATAATGTTATTAATTAATATAAAGCTCTGTGTCTGTAGACTATTTTTAGAAATATTATGAGTTGTGTATTTTTTTTATAAATTATGGACCAAAAATTGCAAAAATTGCCTATTTTGCCTACCCATTAATCCTGCTTTGTGTATACGTATAAATAAGACATAACGAGTAGACCGTTGTTTATTTATAAATACCTAATCAATGAATTGTACATTTTCGCATTAAATTTTGCGTTGTCTAATTAAATAATCTGTTTCGTCTTAGAACCACAACGGCATCCATATTTGGTTATAGTTTTATAAAGAACTGAAACAAGAAGATAAAAATTGCGACCTTAAAATAATATCATATTAATTATAAAACCAAACACGGTATCTAATAATAGAATTAATAATCTGCTAGGTTTCAGCCATTGATTCCCAATTCAATTTCGGTTAATTTTTTTTATGCATTTGTTTTTTTTAATACGTTCAATAGGCTTGTGAGGGATGTAATGGACGTCAACGTCAACATGAGGGTCGGTATACACTCGGGCCGAGTGCACTGTGGCGTTTTAGGACTTTGCAAATGGCAGTTCGACGTGTGGTCAAATGACGTAACGTTGGCCAATCAAATGGAAAGTGGTGGAATACCCGGGTAAGATAGATTAATTTTATTTCCTTTTCCCATTATTGATAATAAATTACGGTTGTTATTTCCTTCGGCAAACGTGATTTTGTGAAACAGGAGAATACATATTACTGCGGACACGCTTAAGTATTTGGGTAACGCTTACGAAGTAGAACCGGGAAACGGCGGCGAGCGGAACACGTTTCTAAAGGACCATAACATCGAAACATACCTAATTGTACCGCCAGAAACGACTTACGTTAGTATGATATAAATTGATTTTAGCAATATCGCGAACGGTGTTATTATTTTTTATGCGTAATAAAAATAACGAATCTGGATTCTCGATAAAATAATAATATTATTATTATTATTATTTGTTTGTATAAAACTGTATAGGTATTTACCTAATAACTTAAGTTTTCGAAAAATTTATAAATAAATTGTTTTAAATAGTTTTCAGACATCATAAATAATATACAGTGTATAGTATAGTAAGCAACTAATATTATTATAAAACACAATAAACATTAAAGACATACGATAAATAGAGATAGTTATTAAGTATACCTTATAATTATGGTATGTTTTAAAAAATTAATCAATATAACTTTGACAAGGAAATAAATATCAAGATTATTTTATTGTATACCTATGTAACAAACTAATGTAGTTTGAGTTCCTATGTTAAAAATAAGTAAAGATTATTGAAAATTAATATCAAATAATTTTGTAGCTTTTGTTTTAATTTTTCATACAGCTGACAATAAAATATAAAAAAAGTGGGAAGGTCCCTTTCGTTCCTTCGGTTCTCGAAGAAATTAGTGATTTATTATAAGATTTGAATACAATGATGCTGCATTCGAAAATACGATTCTGAATGAAACTCAATATTATACAATATATTAAACTAATAATTCATTCTAAAATTTTATCACGTGTGTTTGATATTTGAATACTCAAAAAAAATTTATAAGTCCCTACGTTCAAAATTGCATTGGTTACTAAGAAAATCTAAAATCAATTTCCTCAATATTACGATTTCCGTGAATTTCGACGATTTTCCATCATTTTTTAGTAGTTTGTCTTCTCCCAAGGAAAAACTTTTGGGAAATTTGAAAAATGAGTTGAATAAAGTACTAACTAAATGCAATTTCCTACCGAAAGCATACCTTATTTGTGATAAACGAACTATTATTTCTACCAGAAAAAGTGTCTTTAGACATAAAAAAATATCATTATAAAACCAATATATTATTCTTCGCTTTTTTTTCGTTAACTCAAAAAAAGTTAGACTAACCAAATTAACAAATTAAATTATAAGGTTTATTCAATTATACCTACTCAAGGTATTGATTTTAAAATTGTTGATATATTTGATAAATGATAATTAAAAATTTAAAGATCATTATAATGATTTTATGAATTCTGAAAGTGCAACACTTATTAAAAATATATATATGTAAATATATATTAATAAAATATATAATAAATATATATAATAAAATATATATTTGTAATGCTTAGGTGTCCCAGTATTACAAAAAACAGAGTCCAGGTCATGCTTATAATGGCAATATATCTAAGGAGTTCAGAATTATGGGACATAATCAACGACATAATACATTTACATGGTAAGTAAAACATTACATTTGTAAACTATAATCGATCTTTAAAAAAAATCTTCGTTAAAATCTTATCATTCTAATTCGTTATCGTATTATAAAATTGAATCAAATAAGAATTTGTTTTTGAAATCATTTTCTGTCAAAAATTCAAGAAACCTATTTATAAAGATGAGATAATAATCAGAATTATTTACTGATCAAGAAAAGTACTTATTTACGTGTTTTTGAAAAATATTAATTTTAAAAAGCTATAATTAATCAAATTAGAATAATAGCATTATTCTGGTATGAACAAATTTTCGTAATGAAACATAATGAAAAATAAATAATATTATTTGTTAAATTTAAAAGTATCCATCAACGGATTAGACGTTTTAATACAAATATATATAGAATAAAAATATAATAAACAAATATAATTTATTTTATCATTTATCATTTAGTTACTAATTCATATTATATAAGTACTTTAAGTTTTTAAAACTATAATAAAGTTTGAATTTATATAACTAAATAAGTAAAAAAATTGGTTTCTGGTGGTTTACTACACTTAATTTAAAAAAAATTTTAAAAAAAAAACAATTTTCTTCAGAAACATTGTTGGAAAAAGTTTTGATTAAAACAGGAACCCGAAAATCCAACTTTTAAGGCATTTCATTTTGAAGATTGAAGTTTTTATTTTATATTTAGCTTTTTTATTTGTCTAATTATTTTAAGCTTAATTAATAATGTAGTCATATATAATAACATTCTGAGAAATATATGATTTACCGAATTAAAATTTTTTTAGCTCTCCCATAAAACAAAAAGTACTAATTAAATTAATTAACTGTATTTATTTTTTTTGTTATCAGTATCTTGTCTTTTGTATATAATGTTTTATTGACGTTAACAATAGTTTTACGTACTTCGAAATAATAATACTAATAAGGTAAAGAAATACACATGGACACATAACAGTTGTCTTTTCTTTTAATGTTTGTAATTTTTTCTTTATTTCTGACATTTTAGTGATTTTTTTCACTTATAAGAGTTTATTTTTATATTGTATTATCGTCTGACTTATAAACATTAAATTCTATTTAAATTATACTAATCAACATTTAAATAGAATATTTCATTAAACCTACGTTATTGGCATACGATAAGAGTATTAAACTATAATTACCATTACTTTAATTAGATTTTATATGCTTTATTAATATAAATAAATATCGAATTAAAACTTAACTCAACTTTTATAATTTGAATTAATTAAATAATTATTCTTCTTTTACTACGTCTACAGTTCCAACTCGATAGCAATGGCCACCCTAATCCTACACTTTCATTAATTTCGATCTCCTTCCTGTTGTTCACTCACACTATCTATCGTCACTAGCTATTATCATTATATATCTCACTGGCTCTAAATCATTTTTTCTCATAACATGTCCTATCTATCTCAAACTATTCTCTTTCATTTCCCCATAATTGACACAACTACTACACTTCCCCTTATGAATATATTTTTGAATCAATCCTGTCTACGTTACATTTTCTTTTGACGTTTTGATTCAAATAACATGCATCACTACTTACTGCCTATATAATATCTACCTTCCAATTTTATTGTACAATTTTAAAAGAAAACACATGACAACTAATTTCGTTATTATCTGCAAGTAGACATTTTTATTTGGGGTAATATTTTCTAAAATATTTTCTGAAACATGTATTATAGATACATATTTCTACTCAGTTCTTAAGTTGTGTAAGGTTCTATATCTTCATAAAATTTATGTTATCACTCACAATGTTTAGTGCAATAAACTTTTATAGGAACAACAGATGATCATGTTAGGTATAAAACTTTGCTCTCCAATAACGAGTAACATGTAGATAATGCTAAAAGTTTTAACAATAAAACGATTGCATTTATTTTAATTGGAACGGATATTACAACGATTTTAATATACATGCGGTTTTAATTGTAATTATATTATACAGGTTGGTGACAATCAATGAAGATATTATAGAATTTAATGCATACAAATAGTACATTGTTTATGTCAATTTTTATTTAATATTAGATAAAACAGTGTAAATTGCATTAATTAAGTTATGTAGGTACCTATTTAATTAATCGTTAAAATTTGACAAATAATAATATCTCCTCAAATCATATATATATATATATATATAAATTTATAACTTAACATTGGGTTATTGCAGTAATTCGTATTGTAAAAACAGTGAAAGATTAAATATTGCTGTTCTATAGCTATGAAATTTCTAATATAATTATAATATATGTAACGTGATTTTTCGACCATACTGAATCGCCATTCTATACAAAATATTACATAAACTTAATTAAGTTGAAATACATGCAGTGTTCCTATAAAATCGTTTTTTGAAAATATATACCTATTTAATATTTATTTTCTTCTGAAATGCATAATATTATATATACCTAGTAAGGTTTTGCATTATTAATCGTTTTATTTACACTTAAATTATTACTTATATTTTATTTCACACATTTCAAATTAATTATTGGCAACATAAAATGTTATTCTATACAAAAATCGTATCAAAATTACGTTTAAGAGGACGTCACATTCGCATATTCTTTTTCCGTCTATCTAATTGGGATTATGGCAAAATCATAGCAACGCAGAACTTAAATTGTAATAATTTAAATTGATTTTATGCTACAAAAATCTATCAACATCTTTAAAAAAAAAAACGTATTATGAAGAGGATGTCATATCCGTTTTGTAAAATAAAGAATCAAAGAAGTTATAGTGAATTTGTATTATGTTTATTATGTTTAATATTTTGTTAACGCGTAACTTTTCAGCCAAACGGATAAAATATTCCCTTCGAAATATTATTTTCTTTAAATGTAGTAATAAAAGGTTTTACTTTATGCTCTAAGTTCAACATAAACATCACAATTTATGTTCTTCGTTCAATGATTTTGTTTAAATCTCCGTTAGACAGACGATGATAGAACATTCAGGTATGACGTTCATATTTAATACATATTTACGTGTTTTTTTTTTCAATTTGTATAGCAAAGATGAACCTGAAGTGCACAATGGTGAAGTAGATGAGTATTTGTTATGCGCTATCGATGCGCGAAGTATCGATCGTCTCAAAGCTCAGTACTGCTATCCGATCACATTGAAATTTCGCGATACAAACATCGAACAAATTGTAAGTGTTATTAAAAAGTATAATATACATATTGTTAAAATAAATACAAGAATACGTCGAAAAAATCAACGTTTAAAAATGTTTTGAAAAGAAATTTATCATTTTCGATGCCAAATAAAATACAGTGTTTAAATAGTGAAGAAAATGTAAAAAATAGGCCGCATGATTATGAGGTAAAAATTATGTTTATCCATAATTGTCATTCGATATACTCATATATCATTATAACTATATTGTATAATATTTGATTTAGTAAAATAAATCAAAATATTCCATATAAGAATTTTTAAATTTTTACTTAAAACCCCAAATGTTGATCACGATATCCTGCGATCTTAGCTAATTACGTATTCATTGTATTTTCTCAGTACAGCAAAGTGCCAGACAGGATGCTCTATTCTTACATGACCTGTACTGTCTGCATTTACTCGGCCATCACTGCTGGACACGTGATAATTCTACCGCTGTGAGTATTTATATTTTAAAAATAAATAATATTTTCATGAAAATGTTTAATTTTTTTTTATTTTAATTCACTTCTCAGGTCGTATTTATTACTGGGATGTTTAGTAGTCGGATGGTTGACGATCGGCCTGTCAGCGGCGGTGATTTTCCGCAATCGACTGATGGTAAATTTCCTATGACTAAATAATTATAAACTTTAAAAGGAAAATTCCTTTCCCGATAAAAATAAATTAATAATTTCGTACATTTCCTTACTCTATATTCATTATAAATTATTGTAAAAAATATGAATAATCTTGAATAATTTTTTTTTTTAAATGTACATAGAACATAGGTACATACTTATATATTACTGGATAATCTTGTTATAGTACTTAATCATATACCCAATATTGCGCAGTATATATAATCATAATAATTATTGTTAAGTATAAAAGTTTAATTGATTTCCATCAAAGGAATCAGTTTATTATTTTTAGCACAAAATAAAAAATATATATTGCCGAAAGTGATTTTCGTATTAAACAGACAAATGTTGGCAAACATATTATTTCTTTTTAATTACCTTTGTTTGAATATTATTATTATTGATTTTTCTGGTCGACGGAAAATCTCCTATAACGAATGAAGAAAGATAAAAATTAACTACAAATTTAAGCATTGTAAATGTATTAATGTGCTATCTATAAAAAGTCAACTGAGTTTTAATTTTTTATCTTTAAGGAAATGACGGAACCGCTGAAAAAAGCATCGCAAACAATCAACCACAATCGGTCCATGGCTCAATCATTGGCCCTATCCATAATTATCTGTTTGTTTTTGACATCCATGACGCCGCTGGTACACGTGCATAATATGTTGTGTTATTATTTCAGTTTTTATACACTATAATAGTATTATCAATTTTAATCGGTACTGGGTATGATTGTTTTTTAGATTCAGCACAAACTAGAGGTATGTTTCAACGATCAAAATCAAAATTCTACCGACGTGTTGGTCGTCGAAAATCCTGCAATGGTACGGGAAAGTGCCTGCCAACTATTGTTCAATGTAAATATGTCATATTTAATGATATCATTATATGAATCCAAAGTTTTATAAATAAAGTGGTAACAAAAATGTTTTTTCCCGCAGTATATGACCGTATGCGTCATCATTCTGATGATATTGGTTGCTGTATATCAAGTGATTATCAGTCTAGTCAAACTTTTCCTATTAATATTCATATCCTCCAGTTACTTCATATCATCCAGTATATTTATCCTTTATCACAGGTAAGTCTAAGTTTAAAACTATATTATTAGATTAAAACTTTAATGTATATTATCAAATGAGTACCCGTTTCAGATTAAATGAAAACAATGAACTTTATAAAATGTATTATCATTAATTATTCAATAATAAATACATTTTTAATAATTAATATTTCACTATTTAGTACCAATACTTTATTTATATACTATGTATATAAATAAATTAGTAGATACTTGTTCAATATAACAATTAACATTATGTCATTATGATATTATTTCTTTTCCTTTTTTTTTTTTTTTTTGTACATGTTCATTAAAATTTAAATTTACTACAACTGTAACTCTGTATAGATTTTTGTTCATTGTAGTAATTTAGTTCTAAAGTTTTTAAGTAATATTTATCATAAAATCGACACAAAATTTAATAATCATGATTATAGCGCGTTTAATGAAATATCATTAAAATTCTAAACCTTAGAAAACAATTTGTTTGGAGAAAACTTTTATATTATTTAAAATAAATTTAAATCAAACAGAATATCGTATAAATGCAAGTTTAATATGTAATAACGTATTTACAATTTAATTAATTTAAATTCATGTAGATAATATACAATCAGGGCCGTAGCTAAGCACTGGTAAGAGGGCTTTTGCCACGGGCGCAGTATTACAACAGGCGCAAATTTAATGATATTTATAAAAAAAAGTTGTCATTACTTTATTAACGTATATAGAAATTTTAAGACACGAATAAAATGGTTTTAATAATATTAGGCACATAGCCATACGATTAATGAGTTTTAATTACAATTCATAATTTTTTACATTAGATTATCAGGGACGCTATTACCCCTTGCTACGGCGCTGTATACAATTCTTATTTATTAGTAAATAAATAATTAATAAAAATATATAATTTTATTCACTTTCACATATTATAATTTTTTTCTAACTATTTAATAAAATATAATACATTTCAATGACATAAATTCATATAGACGGTACAATATACATACTACTTATTTGTGATTGGTTCTCAGATGTTCTTGTTAATTACAAAATCAATCATCATATTATGAATTCTTATAATATAACGTATAGCTCTATCAAATTAGTACATTTTTATTTTATTTTCGAGAGATTGTACCGACGTTAGACAAAATAAAAAAGAATATATTAATTTTCTGATATTATTTAAATGTATACTAAAAGTCAACTGTTCGTGATAGATAATTATCCTCTTTGAAGTAAGTACTTCAAAGAAAACATACTTTTATACTATATTATAATATTTTGTACCTCATTCATATTTTCTAATAAATGTATAAATTTATTTTTGAATTACTCCTTATTTTGAGTTGTCTTTGCTTTCGCCTGAAATCCTTTCTTCGGAAAGGTTTGTGCAAGCTTTAACTTGATTTTAAAATCTACTATTTATTGGTGAATAATTTTCAAACGAAAATATGTATATTTATAATATATAAATGTATGGATTATAAAGCCTTATAAGCTATTTTAACGGGGAAATAAAATAAAATAACATATTTTCAGTGTATTTAGTAGGTGCCCTGAATTTTGTACCGTACCTTTCAGTTTTTAGTTAATTAAATATGTTGAAGGAAGATATACAATTATGCTTTAAGCAAATTTTATTTTTAATCGTATAATAATATTTAATAAACTTTTTTATATATCATTTGTTAAAATATTGTTTAATATTTTATATTTTCCATTCATTTTCTTATTATAATACTTTAAATATTATATATTAACATATATTTTTACTTCAATTTCTATAAGACCAAATATAAAAAAAAATAATCGTAGCTTTTATGTATAAATGTATTATTTTAAAACAAACATAACAAATACTCGTGAAGCATTAATTATAATGCGTTTAGATGAACTAAAGTAGAAAATTAACAAATATTTAATAATTAAAAATTAATACCATTTCAGTGTTGAGTATAAACTTCATGAATTTACGAAGCCAAAACAACTATCCATTTTCTGTTCTCATTTTAATGCACTTTGAACATTTGGTTATGAGTTATGACTAATAATTATCTTTTTTTCTCACATATACTCAATCATAGCTATTAATGGCTATTTATGAGCTAATTATAAAATATGATATAATTATATCATTCATGACTTAAAAATTTGTATTTGATTTAAGGCCAATTGAAGAATCATTTTGGATTCGTATTCTTATGTTCGTCGTTATGATGGGACTAATCGTTGCATTAATTCTACAAGCACAACAAACCGAAGTTACTTCTAGGCTAGATTTTCTTTGGAAATTACAAGCTACGGGTGAGTCATTTGATTTACTTTATTATAATTAATTATACATTTTTTTCTAGGATTATTATTATTATTAATATTATTAATGAATTTGTAGAAGAAAAAGAAGACATGGAACATCTAGAAGCATACAATCGAAAACTTTTAGCAAACATTCTTCCGGTTCATGTAGCTGAACATTTTTTGACTTTGGACAAGCCAGTTGATGTAAGTATTTAGTATATTAATGGATTTTAATGTCATGATTTATGACATTAATTTTAATAAAACGAAAAAACTAAGATATTTTTTTGAGACATTAATACTGAATATACATATAATACATTTGCTTATAAACAATTAGTTTCTTTCAATTATACAAATGCTGAGACCTAAAAAAATATAATCTCAATAAATATATTTACCCTCCATAAACTTGTCATAAAAGTTTTATAAAACTATGAATTTATAGTTCTCCTAATTATCTGATTTGTTTTCCAACCTAACAATTCATGTATGATATATAGATGTATATATAGTGTATGTGTTATTATATACATATAATTGTTCTAGGTACATACATCTTTTGTTAGAAATAATATAAAATCTTAACTGAACTATTTATAGATAAGACGCCAATATATCTATTGTTGAAAGTTTTGTTTGTTCTTAATTTATATACATGCATATCATTTAACTGAAAACTTATAGGCATGTGACAGAACTATATTCGAGTAAAACAGATAAATGATAAGATAAATAACCATAATTTGGAAAGGGGTTCTAAAATTATTTTCGTTTATCTTACAAGATGGGTGTTTATTGTTCGTGCATGTGACACGTTTGGTAAAGAAATAAAAAATCAATTTATTTCAACAAAAATATATATTATAGTAGGTAGTGAAACAAACCCAGTGGATTTTGGTGAACGCTAGATGGTTTTAAAAATATCAATTTCTTTAAATATAAAAAATAATCTAGACATAATGTAAAGATAATATTATGAAATCGTATCGTCGGATTTCTTTATAAAATAATTACGAACCATAATATTATAACTCACGTGCACGAGGTTACCCGGGGTCGTAAGATTTATTTTTCGAAAACCATTCGTCTCGTTTGCAAAAATCGACTTTTACCCAATCGGGTTTTTGTTGTATATACGGCGAAACTAAATAACATCACGTTCTCTCAATAACTAAATAAAATATTAAATAATTTAAAATTAAAAATAGTATGATGGCCAAAAAATGATGAAAATGATAGGTATTATAAAAATGTAAACTTTCACATCACAACTTTAAACGAGTAGGTACTTAACGAGTTATTAAAAAATAACTTAATAATCAATATATTTTCATTTTTTATAAAATTTTATTTAATACTATAGAATATAGACAGTAATATAAAATAGCTAATAATAAACATTTTCATTATTAATATATCATTTTCAGTCGAATTTATATGAATCAGACGATAGAAAAAGTATAATCCACAAGAGTTATCGCATTGTCTTCCTATTCTACACGTTTTCGTGTATATATCTTGTTCAATTCTAACTCCTATATAATAAATAAAAATATAATATATTGCAATACATATTATAAGCAATGGCGTAGTGAACTTATAATTTTCTAGAGATAAGCCATAAATTTCTGGATGAACCATTGCTGCATAGTGCATAGTATTAAATCAATATAAAACGTCATTATAGTCATGTTATTTGAATGTACCCATATAACAGAGCCGACTGGAGTGAGAACTTGACCAGATTTTGATTTTGATATTATATTAATAATTTGCTTAGTTGATAATATTAATATAAGACTATCTACTTTTGATTGGCCTAAAATTTTAAGCTACATTTATTTAAAATATAATATAAATGTCTCATTTGCCCCTGCCTAATTAATATTCCCAAGGCCGGAATTGACCAATAGGTACCTTGATAGTAAAATAATCACAAATGTAACAATATATTTCATCCTATTTTATAATATTAATTTGATAAAAAAGTTTATGAACCACTTCTATGACTTTTTATGATGTTTTACAAAACGGATATGTCATTTGCTCCAAAATATATGCTCCTCTTTAGTTTTCCTAATAAATGTTTGTACCTCTACTCTAAGTTCAACCCGAACGCCAGAATATTCTGGTTCTGCGTTGCTGGGTTTTTGCTATGGTCCACGTCAGTTTGACGGCGGACACAGAACCATAAAGTGCTTTTAATATAATCACGCACCTAATAATTTTCGTTTTCGCGCGCAGGAACTGTACCACGAACAGTGCGATACCGTGTGCATAATGTTCGCGTCGATACCGAACTTCTCAGAGTTTTACGTGGAGCTGGAGGCCAACAACGAGGGCGTGGAGTGTCTGAGGCTGTTGAACGAGATCATCGCCGATTTCGACGAGCTGCTCAGCGAACAGCGTTTCCAATGCATCGAGAAGATCAAGTCGACCGGCGCCACGTACATGGCCGCGTCCGGGTTGACCAGGCACACGTGCGACAGCAAACAGTACTCGCACATAACCGCCATGGCCGACTACGCGCTCCGTCTGCGCGAGCAGTTGGCTTACGTCAACGAACACTCGTTCAACAATTTTCGCATCAGAATAGGTATGGCAGTTGTTAATGATTAATGTTTCAGTATTAAACTATAATTTATACGTAATAGGGAGTATGAGGTAGCCTCTATTTTTTAGCCGACCCCGACGCATCAATTTCCCACAAACTATCTACTAAAAAATAATAATATTATTTTTTTATATTTTTATTTTTTACATTATAGTGATAATATTATATCTTGGTCGTTTTGTTTTTGTATGGGACATGTATGTATTGTGCATTCTATTTAAGATAATAAATTATAATTTAGTTATGTCAATCATCTTTACTTAGTGTCAACAAATTTTCATTAATACTGATAACCTATAATCCTATACTATAACGGCCCGTCCCAATTAAAAACGATGCACCTGTACAAATTCTATAGTCAGAAATATTAAGTGTGCATTAAGGATTTAAGTAATATTTTTACATTTCAGATTCAATTGTTAATTGATCAACAAAGAATACACAATTGTTTGATATTTTTAATAAGAAAAATATCTATAATCCATGATTACAAAAATTATGATTATACTTGATTATATATTACAAAAAATTCCAAATGAATATAATAATATGGAATAAGTCCCTTATGATTTCATATAATTTTAATGTAGGTACAATTAAAATGAGTATATCCGTTAATAAAATATCGTCTGACAGAGAAGTTACAGGGTGTTAAAAAAATAAAAACTTAATTCTATAGATAGAAATTCGTCAGGTGCATTATCGGGAAAATCTCCATGGGCCGATAAATCGAAATAATTAATTATTAAAATATTAATGTTGAACGCCAATATTGTATTTCAAAAAAAAAATTTGCTAGGAAAAATTAAAAACAATATAGGTAAGCAGGTACGTTTAAAAATTATGGGTAGAATTAATGCATTATGAACCGCTCCGTAAACCGTTAATGGATTATTATAACGATTTAAAAAAAAAAAATATTGGCTTCTGACGATAGTAAATAATTATTCGATTATAAATATTGAGTAAATAGTATTATAAATGTGTATTTTTATTTTCTCAGGCATAAATATTGGCTCTGTGGTAGCCGGTGTAATAGGAGCTAGAAAACCACAATACGATATTTGGGGCAATGCTGTGAACGTAGCGAGTCGAATGGATTCAACTGGAGTCTTGGATAAAATACAAGTAAATCTTAAAAAAAAATCTAACAGTCTATTCTAACCGTTCCTCCTTAGTCCTTTCGGTCCTCGAAGTAATTAATGATTGAATATTATTGTGTTATATTACAAGGTTACAAGGTTTGAATGCATTAATATTGAAAACATTTTCATATCCTTCTTGTGGTACTAATCGAACCATTATTTATACACGAAAACGTGTCTTCAGATATTTAAAAACAGATCTTAAAATTTAAATGCGTGTAAAGAAAATTGTTACTTATAATTTTGAATTTAATGCATATTCAGGAGTATTACACATTTTCAGCTTTGTGTATTTAAAATTAATATCTTTATATGCCACAACACATACAAAATTCTGTATAAAAATATGATTTGATTTACATTCAAAATTTTAAATTCAAATTCTTAAAAAACATTAGTACTATCGACTTGCAAAGTTTTTTTTACTGCATTAAGTTATATTATAGTCCTATTAAATATTCATACCGTAAACCCAAAATTGCAAATCATATTGAACATCATTAAAAAAGAAATTTCAAAGTTTTATATTTAGCCATAAAATCAATGTTACAGTTCCAAAATTTTTTCATGTATAGAATACCTATGGCAATATTTAAAATTTGTTTAAGTCCTTGCACGTTCAAAATTGCATTATTTATAATAAAGTAATTAAAATCAAGTCCATCAAAATTGTATTTCCAGTGAATGAAGTTTTTTTCTTCATTTTTTTTCATTTTTCTTGGTTTACCTTATTATAAATAAAATTTGTTTGGAAATACAAGAAATGAATTAAGTAAAGTTCCAACTAAATAAACTAAACAAAATTCTTTACCGAAAGCATATCCACGCTAATTATGATAATCGGACCAAAATTTCTTCCCAAAAAAATGTTTTCTTTTATATCTATATAAAAAAAAGCACACTCCATTGTAAAACAAATACATTTCTCGCTTCGCTCGGAATCTAAGATATACTAATACGTACCTGAATTGTTTTTTATACATTTCACCCACAATTTTAAAATATTACTGTATGTATTAACAGCTAGATGAATAACTAGGATACCTGGGCATTAGTTTAAGATTTTTAAAATTCAAGAAATTTAATTTAGGTAATCAAAAATTGTCTTAAATTACAAATAACTACAATAACAATAAATTTCCTAAAATATTGCATATTTACAATAATAATTATAGTCAACCAGGTAAAACAAACATTTTTAATAAATTAATTGTAAATTATCTACATATAGTAATCAAATGATTATTTATTTATTTTTACCTGTGGGCAGTGGTGTATTGGAGCGTATACGGGAGTAAACGGGGTCTACTTAAGACAATATTTGTATAAAAGTGCATATACGCAATATAAATAATAATTTTATAAGTATACGGTAGGTATACAGCCATAATATTTTATAATTTATAAATTTGTTGTACATTCTATGACAATAAATGTATATCATTTTAATATTAAGTGTATTTTATTAATAAAAATAAATATATAACTGTAAAAAAATAATGTTTCTATTAGTTAATTCATGTATATAGTATATTATATACCTCTACGACTTAAAATTAATAATTTTTAAAACAAAAAAAATTCTCATTTAATAAAGTATAGAGTTCTAACAGTGACAGCTCGTCAGTGAAGTCTTTGAGACGGCGATTCCCCATTAAAAAAAGTAGTAACGCAATCAAAAAGTTTGTAGAAATTAGAAAATTGTATTATAACTTAATATGTTTATCCATTTTGGAAATAATTGTGAATTTTTCCATATTAATATTGATAATATAATATTTTGTATTCTATTTTTACATTAATAATAAACAACAATAATAATACGGGCGAAAAATATCGATAACAATGACAGTCGCTAATTCGGCAGTCTGCCGTTTGAGAGACTCAATTTTGTATACAAATTTCATACGCTTGACAAGGTGGAGGACGGGGGTAGATTGTATAGATGTTATTCAGTACATTGAGACTAGACTAGATTCGTTCAAAGTTTCTGCCGTTCTCATCGCTGTCACGTATTTTTTTGTAAACACGAAAATTTGCTACGTGTCGTGCGTCCGAAGAAAAATGAAAGAAGTATTGAATTAGAATATAAAATAATATAAATGATCTATTCTTATAATTTAAAAGCTATTACAATTATAATAATAAAAAAAAAGTTTTTTTTTGTCATTTTTGTATTAAATTGTTTTTATTAAAATTTCAATCTCCCCATTGAATTTACTTGCGAACCGCCACTGAGTTCTAATTATTATTTATTTATAGTTATTATATATAATTATTATAGATAAAAATTAATTATTTTAATAAAAATATAAAAAAAATTAATGTCATAATAATCATTTCGGGTAATTTTTTTCTTTTTAAATGTAATTTTGAGAAAAATATGGCATATAATCAAGACATTATTTACCAATACATCCCTGCCTGTGGGTATTTTATATTTGTGTCACAACAAAATGAGCATATTGTGGAACATTTGTAGATATTAATATTATAATAGTACCTAAAATTTAATTGTATACAAATGTTATTTTCAAAACATTACAATTATTTAGACGTACCTAGTACCTACCAACTAACATGTTTTAATATTCTACAGGTAATGTGGTACATTTGAATTTCGTAATTGGAAAACAATGTTTAGGAAAACCATACTAAATGTAATTTTAAATAATTTCTGGTTCCAATGATAATATAATACCCAACATAGTATAATATATTAATTAATTGCATTTTATTTTATTTTAATAATAACTTGACTGTGAATTTTTCAGGTAACTGACGAGGTATATGAAATCTTGAAGTTAAAAGGATACCCATTGACTTGTAGGGGAGTCATTGAAGTTAAAGGCAAAGGAAATATGGTTACTTATTTTTTGGACAATTATGCTCAGCAAAATTAACCGATGTTGACGTGTTATATTGTTGTTGTTGTTGTTGTTATTATTAATAATTAATCATATTATTATCGTTGTAAATAAAAAATTGATGTATCGATGTGTTTAATAAGTTGAAATTTTTATTTGCAATATTATAAAATTAATTATCCACAGCAGTAAGAGCACTAAAAGCTCTTGAATGGTATGACAAACAATCCAATAACGTTGTTATTTTCTTCCAAGAATATTGTTTAATTTATGAATTTTAATTGGAAATAAAATCTAATTGAGTTTTATTTTTATTATTCCTATCAACTGGCTTTAATCAATTATCAAATTTGTTCAAATCAAATTACTCAATAAATTTAAATGCATTAAATCTCCCTTTACGTTTAAATTTGACCTAATGAAAATTAATATTATGATAAAACGAGAAAAATTTCTTACGTACCGCCTCGTAAATAAATCTAACGCTAATTTTAAGTATCACGTACGTTTATTTTGTATTCTGTCAAATATAACATAAATATTGTAATTCAATAGGGTCGTTGGTAACTTGACCTCCCAACTTGACTCGAACAAGCGGTTGGGGGGCCTAACATATTTTACAATGGCTCTGGACAGTAGCGTACGCAGTGATAGAGTTCTAACCCCCTACCCACTGAAATGTTTAAAAACTAAAGCTTGTTAAATTATATGCATCTATTGTAATAATTACTAATAATAAATAATAATAATATAAAATATAAAAAAATAATAATTATTTAATTATTTAATATTGTTTAGATATCTTATTAGTTATTATTAATTATATTTATGGCATTATTAATATTATTATTTATTATTTAAATATTATTATAAATCTCAAATAAAATACAAGATTCTAAGAATTAATTAGACAAAATTTATATAAGACAAATAAATAAAAATATTTAGAAAAAAAATTAAATATTTCTATTTTGTATTTTAATGTTGCTGTTATTTACTAGTTATATTAAAGTGTGAAATGTGTGTAGGTGTAAAGCCCCCTATGGGTCTAGCATCAAGCTACAGTGAAAACTTTAACCGAACTAAAATCCTGCGTACGCTACTGGGTTTGGGTATATATATATGGACCCAGGTTCGGAATGGCCTAGCGAGTTACCGAGAAAATCTCGGTGAGCCGATAGAGAAATGCATTGTAAAAGTGTTGATAACATTTATTAAAATAAGATATTAATGTTGTACCCCAAAATTGTATTGTATTTTAAAATAAAATTTGCTATAAATGTTATAAACAATTTAGATATTTATAAATATATTTTTAAAAAAAATAAAATTATAATAGATGTGCCGGTAAAATATATCTCGGTAGGCTAAATTTACCCAAATCCAGTTTTGTATGAGTCTATGGTATTATATAGATGGAATGGAGTCGTATCTGGCACTCAGAAGATTATACGCAGTGACGGCGTCATGGGAGGGCCAGGACCATGGCTCGCCCTAAAATTCTTTGGCCTGTCCACTGGCCCACTTTCAATTTATTGTAATTTATAAGGTCATTAAAATTATTATTGTATTGTTATATTATAATATATAAGATGACGAGAAAAAAAATTATCATTTTTAATTATACTTGAGATAATATTTAATAGCTTTTTCTGAGTTATGTAAACTTTGTACTATAGCCATAACTATTCCAGTGTCTTCCACTGCCAGTGAGCGCACATTTTTTTGCATGAAAAAAGTTTTTATAGACTATAGATATTATTATAAATATAATAAGTATAATATTAAATGGTTTATCATAAACGTTTTATGGCACAAGTCAACCACTCTTCCTCCCTCCCATGCCGGGTAGCAAATAGCAATACTGCCTAAATTTTTTTTTTTTAGATCTTGACTAAAAGCCCTCCCTAAAATACGTCGGCCTTCAGTTGGCCCGCCTTAAGGTAAAATTCTGGAGCCGCCACTGCTGTAGTGTCAGAATCCGAACTCGGGGGGTCAACATCAGTCAGTGGTGGGAGGGGGGCTCGAGCTGGGTGATCTTTAAAAGGACCGTTTGTTAGTTTACCTCACCGTGGGTTGTCTTCCGTCCGTGAACTTAGTCTCCGATCGAATGTCGCAATGTGGTTAGGTTAAGTCTTGGTCCTCGACTTGTGGGCTGGTCAATGTGCCGCGACTTGTAGCAAAGTGTCGGTTAGCTGGCGGGCCGGTGGATCGGCTAATCCAACTCTGCGCCGCACGGGTCACACCAGACTGGTTGCCCGCTACTGTCAGTCGTCGGGTATTCGTCAACGGCTGTCAAAGTTGGACTGGACATGTGTTCAACTTTTGGTAACGGGCAGCGTCGACTAATAAATCATCGCAAATGAATCTATGAATCTATATGTTATAACAGTAAACAGTCATCTTCGCCTTACCTCCCAACTATATAGGGTCGGTCACAATGGCGTATTTAAGGGGGGTTATGGGGGATAGATCCCCTCCCTTGACCTATTTTTTATTGTCATATTTTTCGAAAACTGATATAAAATAAATTATTTTGTATAACTACCTATAAGAATACGAAATTAAAGAAAATTAGAATATCAAAATTCCTAACACGGATTGTTTACGATGGTGAGAGAATGGGGGGCTTCATCTTGGTCAATGAAATATTGACATCCTATATCCCTCCCTTGACAAAATCCTAATTACGCTACTGGTCGGTCACCCTAGTCCTACACATCCATAAATTTCGATCATCTACTTCTCGCATATTCACACGATCTGACTTAATATCACTCTCAATCCCATCTATCCACCTCTTCATTGGTCTTCCCTTCCCCTTTGTCTGTGAATCATCTCTCTTCATAACACGCTCAAACCATTTCAGCCTATTCTCTCTCATTTCCCCATAATTGATACGACTCCTACGCTTCCTCCTATGTATAATCTGTCCCATTTAATAAAGGTACGGTGTCGGACGAAAATTAGCGAATTTAGCGAATCTCCACACCTAATCATATCTAGTTCCCCTTCCATGCCACAGAAATATGTAGTTACGCTGACTGCCGTCGTCCAATGATAGCGGTAGCGTATGCATGAGGATCTGTTTATACGTATAAAAATAGCATGGATGATTGGCGGCAACAGCATTATATTTTAAAAGTGATGATATTATTAGGACATGGGTTTCAGGCAACAATCAATACTAAGTACCTATGCATATTTAAATATAATCATACGAGTTTTTTAAAAAATCTAAATCTTTATTATAATAATTTTAAAAACAATTTTATTGTCATAAATTCAAATAATAGAAAATATACAGATAACTGGATATTACTCTGTTTGCTATTCCGAATTAAGTATACCTTTATGTAAATGGTTGTGGCATAGGCGGTCATACGGGGGGGGGGGGGGGATTGAGGGTCATGCTTTTTTGTAATATAAATTTATTATTTTATGTGTATATTAATAAAGTATACCTAAACATATGAGTACACACATATTTAATATCTCCTCCCTCCTCCCGTGAGAAAATCTTAGATCTTCTACTGGATAGTGGCTTGTACATTATAAAAATATTTTTTCTTTTACATCACCAAGTGTCCAAGTTGATAACTGGATATACATTTTTTGTAATAAATATAAAACAAGACAATTAGTTAAAAATTGTTAATACATAATAAATATATTAATGTATAATATTCTGTGTTGACACTTAAACATTACAGATTAAGGATAACTCATAAATAGAAAAATAAATAATAATACACATTAATTGTACTACACACCACTCTAAGCTTTAATCACATATTAACAGAATAACAAATAATAAAGAATAATTATTATTTTCATTTTCATTAATTTGTATCATGAATTCATGATAATTATTACTCCGTAGCACGATTTAACAAACTACTAGATCGCCCCAATTAATAGTTCCATAGCCATTGGCGTCGGAGCTTGGGGGGGGGGGGGCAGAGGGGGCATTTGACCACCCCCTTTAAATATGTGTTAAATATGTCAGCAAATTATAATTTTGCCCCCCTGAAAATTTGTCATCATAGTTATACACTTAATACATTTTAGAGTTATAGTTTAAATTTAAATTACATTTTTATTATTTTTAATATTTATATAATATAATATGTAATAAAATGAATTTTGAAAAGTTGTATAACAAATAAAATTAAAAAATATAAAACACTAAAATTGTTTTTATAATTTTATATTCAAAATTAAATAAGGTAAAGACTATTAGTTTAATCAACAAAATAGTAATTAAACCTATTTTACAAAAATCAAAACGTATTTGTATTTTATTTACTATATATCATGATTTTCCTAAAATGTTTGCCCCCCCCCACAAGAAAAATAGTTCCTGCGCCTCTGTCCACATCTGACTTTGAAAGTCAATTTGGTGAAGGTAATCAAAACGGGGTTGACCCGGGAACAAAATTGACCCTGGTTTCAACATGTAAAACGAAATCCTAAGAAAAATAAAATATCGTATTAATATAATGTTTTATTTTTGTATTTAAATTTCAAGCATCAATATTTATAATTGAAATATTTAATAACTATTAGAATTTATTATTTAACTGCTTTAATTTACTGTTTATATATTTATATAGATATTTTAATACAATTGATAATTAATTAAAATTCGAATAATAATGAAACCCAGTCTAAACCTGAAAACCGAAACTCAAAATTCCTAAAACCCAGTTTGAACTCGGAATTCGAAATCCGAAAATTTTTAACCCGTTTTGACCCCCTATTTTGGTGGTCACAGTTATATGTTTCACTATACACCGATGTGCAATTTTTATATCTTAAATCGTAGTGTGTTCAGTTATAATTTGTTTATTCATGACAGAAACGAAATCCGCATTGCTTATTCCATGATCAAATACACTAGTCTATTCTATAATCAATGGTATTAAATACTTAAATAGGTATAATTAGTTTGATGTTTAACCTGTGTGGTCTGTGCATGTGTGTGTTGCGTAGAATTATGCTTTCTGGAAACTCGGTTGTGTAATTAATTATTTTTGTGAATTAAAAATTTCTATTCTGTAAACTGTGTTAAATATAAAAAAAACAATCGAATATTAACAAAAATCTAAACATCTTGGATGTTTTATTATTTGTATCCATTGGACGATCAGTTAAATTTTAATCGTAACATACAGGTAATACTTAGGCCAGCACACCTAAATTTGCTAAATTTGTTAGACAGTGTTATTTTTATTTTTATGTAATTTTTGTGTGAGTCAACTAAAAATAATTTGTTTTTGTTAAGTGCACACGACCTAGATAAAACAAAAATCAGTTGTTAAGACGTCATCCGACGAAGATGTTGCAATTTACATGTGGTACACATTTAAAAATAAATTATGGATTCACCCGTTGAATAAAAAACGCATTACTCATAATATCTTAAACAATTTTATTACTATGCACCTTTTCGTTAAAATCTCAAATGGACGATTTCATTTCCACTAAATTAACTAATATTTCTCCATCACAAGACATATTATGATAATAAAATAAATACTAATAATTTTATTATTATTGCCAATACACAGACAGTTTTCAATAGACAAGTTCTCTTTACCTAACCTTTTTATTTTTTTATTTTTTACAAATTTTTTTATAATTGTGACTAACGAAATATGTGGACACTTTAGACAGTATCAGTCATGAGTAGAGTCCGGATTTGTATGCAATTGCATATTTTTTTTTGAGTATGTAGCTTGGTGGGTGTAAGAAATGTCGACGATTTGTTTAACATGTGCATAGAAAAAGGTTTATAGTGCATATTTTAGGGATAACAATATATTTGAAGAAATGTGCATACTTTAGCATATTTTATAGACTTTTTCGTAAAAAAGTAATTTTTCTCTATATTTTTTATTTATTTATATTTAATAAATATGGAAATATGTTTTTATACAAAATATGCACAATTGATAAATCTATATCTTCATGGACATTTTTATTTTATCTAATAATTAGTTTAATGAATATTGTTTGTTAACTATGTAATTTATTTTTGTTTGACTGAATGTTTAGAAAAAAGATTGAATAAAGCCACTATAAATATTAACCTAACCTAACATATTTGATTTAGATAGATGGAATATTATATAAATTAAAGTGTATTTATTTTTACACTTTTCACTTGTTAAAATTACATACAAGTGCATATATTTTTGATAAGAGCATATTTTTGCATATTTCTTAAGTTTTAAGAGCATATTTCAAGTTTTTTTATGCATATTTGCATATTATTTTAAGCTTTTTTAGTGCATATAAATCTGGACTTTAGTCATTATTAATCATGATTAAAGCAAAAATGTTTTGTTTTGTTTTTTTATTGTCATTGTTTGGTTGACTAACACGGTTTCGCTCTTTTGGTGTGGGTACGACCTTAGCTAATTTAGTAAAAAAGAAACTATCCATTTACGATTTTAACGTAAAGGTACATAGTAATAAAATTGTTCAAGATATTATGATTAATGCATTTTTATTATTTTCTTCTTTTTTTTGAATGTGTACCACATGCATTTTTCAACATCTTTGTCGGATGACATCTTATAAACTGATTTTTTTTTTTTGACTAATGGTGTCTTGTCTAGGTAGTGTGCACTTTACAAAAACAAATTATTTTAATTGACTAACATTGCTTAACACAGTTTTGCTGATTTGGTGTGCGTCCGGCCTTATACAATGTGTGCCATTATATTAAAATATTTAATTGTTAAAATTTTAAATTAATAATAATATAATAGTTAAATTCCAATTAATATCAATTTTTGTAGTTCATATAATCAGATTTTTTTGATTTTCTCTGATTTAAATTTGATAATTAATTGCATAAATAATGCTATACCAACAATTGACTGATACAATAAAATATAGATCATGAGAACACTTACTATGTACCCTAAAATAATATATTGTGCATTATATAATTGTGCAATTAATAATTTATTTATTTAGACAACAAGTTAAAAGTCTTGTTCATTTAATTATGGTATCAATATATTTATACAACACTTTTATTTATATATAATACTATTATTACTTATAGTTATAATATATTTATGTAGACTATGTATTGCGTACTTACAAATA
Organism: Eriosoma lanigerum; assembly: GCA_013282895.1. Taxonomy (NCBI): domain Eukaryota; kingdom Metazoa; phylum Arthropoda; class Insecta; order Hemiptera; family Aphididae; genus Eriosoma; species Eriosoma lanigerum. Next base: position 14,891,294 of record CM023358.1, read on the forward strand.
ATTACTTGCATAATGAAGTTATCATTTTTAATTTGCAAATTCAATTTATTAATAATATTGATTTATATTTTTAGCTAAATTTTAGATTCAAAATATGTGTGATCAAACAATGCCTTATGAATTAGGTACTATGGTTTGGTTTAAGGCAGCGGATAGGGTTTGGTGGCCTGCGAGAATTGTAGACTCAAATCAAACTCCTGAAGAATTTCAATTCTTTATGGAGTCAAGAAAAAATGTATTGGGTGTTGTGTTTTTTGAAAGGGAGAAATTTTAGTAAGCAGAATCAATATTAATTACTGTTATAAAATAACTTATGT
>CM023358.1:14891620-14936831 GCA_013282895.1 Eriosoma lanigerum
TTTTTAATAAAATTCCAGTAAAAGAAAAAGTTCCTCAAGAAGTGAAAGACAAGATTAAAGAACTTTTTCCTAGTAGTTCTAGCACTAAAGCAAAAAAATCATCAACCAAAACACCAAATTCTAAGATAGAAAAAGTTACGAACAAACCAAAATTGTCAAGTATATCATCAACATCATCAATGCCAAAAAAATCAATATCAAAGACACCAAAAAATAGAAAAAGTATTCCTTCTATAACAGAGAAGTTTATATGTACAATAATAAAAGATTGCAATTTTAAGACTAATAACTATAACAGTCTCAAAAGACATTTTGCTGAACATACTAAAAAAATAGAAAATGATAATTTAAAAGCTTCTATCATAGATAAAGATGAAAAATGTGCTTCAAAAAAAGATACTAGTAATATAGGATCTTTAATAACATCAGATAAACGAAAAAATTTAGAAATCAAACGTTCGGATACGAAAAAAGTTAAATTACTGAATGAACTTTTAGAAGATTGGAGTGACGATGATGAGGTTGTAGAAGCAAACATCTCGGCAACTTCAAGTACAACTATAGCTAAAACTGAAATTATATTTATTGATCTTGATGAAGATTCTAATAACACAGATGAAAATGTTTCTGATCCACAAAGAAATAAATTGTGTGATTCATTTCATGATCGTTTAACCCCCGAAGTAGTGGAATTGGAAATGTGTGCGGCGAAAAATGATCAAGATGATAATGGAATTATAAAACAATCATTCAAATTAGAACCTCAAATTAATGATCATATTGGTGATGAAATTAATTGTGCCACATTGTTATTAGAAAACACTGAAGATAATTTTGATGAAATTAACCATTTCGGAGATTCTTTAAATTTTATTTCTAAATACGCAAATAAGTATGTTGCTAAAGGTAACAGTGATATTAATGATATTGATGAAACTGATAAATTTCCTGATAAATATGACTCAGATATAGATGTATACAATGATATTATTAAAACAGAATATGAAGTTGAAAATGTCACTGATGATACTAGTTTAATTTCACATGATTCAAATAATTTGGATGTTCAGCAACTGAATGGCAATATTGATACATTTTCTATAACCGATGACATAAATGATGAGAGTGGTATATATAATTCCATTGTAAAATCTGAATATATACAAGAAGAAGTTGATGTCAAATTATCCTATACCTAATTAAGTATGATTTCTAAATTTTATTTTTAGGTAATAATAATAATGTAATTATTATAATATAATAATAATAATAATATAATTTTAATAATAGTTGATTTAAACAATTTTGCAAACAATTTTAGTTACTTTATAATTTTACTTATATAATTATTAATTTATATTATATATTTTATTTTATTATTAAAGAATTTTTTTTTAAAGAGCTAATTCATTTTTTGATGAATTAAAACTTTATTAGTTATGAAAATATGTTGTTCAAATTTCTGTAGGGTGCTTCTGCAACAAATAGGTTTTAACTATGTCAGTCAAAGGTAATGCCCATCTGTCTTAGTGTCTCATCCTTAAAGTGTTTACTTGCCCTATTGATGATGTACAATTATTATTAGATATGCGAAAGTAAGAATTTTAAGTTATTTGTTCACTTCATTCGTCAACAATAAACTAGTGATATCAGCTGCCTAATATTTTTTTTTTTTTTACATTAATAGGTTATACTAATTTCTGGTAAATAGGTATACTTGTCTAAATTGTCTAAACTTGTTTGATATTCTTAATACCATAGAATTTATTAAATGTATATGTAGTGCTTTATATTTTATTTTAGATTTGAATTCTAATTTTGTAGTGTATGATTTTGTATATAGTTTTTTGACCAAGTATGTTTGTAAGGAGTACATTGTAATTTTATTCATAGAACAAAACATAAAAATAATTATTAACTGGAAGTTTATAATTTTTTTGTGGGTAAAATAATGTCTTATATTATTAGTATTTGATCAATTTTTTAATATGAAAGTATATTTTATATAACTAGATTTTAGTCTATTATTATTTTTAACATGTTTTTCTGAAATATTTTTCTACTTCTTTAAATGTTAGTATTAATTTATACAATATGGCTAAAATAAATGAATAAATGAATCAATAATTATTATAGTTTGTTAATATTAATTTATTAATTTACAATAATTTCCATGTATTGTAAAAAAAAGTTGTAAATGAATACAAAATTATATCATAGTATTTACATTTTTTACTATTATGTGCAATTTTATATTTGATTACAATTATCTAGTACTAAAAGTTTGATTATAATATGACTTGTTTTAAATTGTGTGTACTATAAATATATTTACTAATTGTATAATAAATGATTTTTTACTTTATTTAAAAATTTAAAAGAATAATTTAATAATAGAAATTATACAATGTTTAGTTATAATTGTAAAAATATCATAAACATTAAAATATTTCATTAGTATTTGAAATTATGGTCCAAACCCTAATTGTTTTGTTAATCTAATAATGCAATAAATACATTTCTACTATAGTTATATTATTTATTATTAATAATATATGATTTTAGTTATAATTTTAATGAAATTGAATGAATATAATTTATAGCCAAAAAACATATTTAAACTAATCATTTTTACATTTTTTAATAATTGTAATTATTTAATGCTGTCACTAAGTTAAGAAAATGTATTTTTTTATATTTACAATATACTTATACATTCATTAATATAAATTCATTATTTTTAACTATGAAAAGATACATTTTTAACTAAAAATATAATTTTAATACTAGACATGAAATAAATTATATTTTTACTATAATGAAAATAATATTAATAATGTTTTGTTGTTTATCAAAAATATTGTACTAGTACTAACCATTAGTACAAAGACTAGTGGTTTATAATTATTTATTCATTTAGTCACTATTCTGTTTTATTTGGGTTTGTATTAGGTTAGGTTAGTAAAAATAATTTATAATTTCATATTGATCTATTCAATTTCTAATTTCTTATTCAATATATATATATATATATATATATTTATTTATACTATAATACTCTATTTTATAAAATATTCATTTTTATGTTTTGTAAACGTCCGTCGTGTATTTCCTTGCTAATGCAATTTATTGATCAAAAAATAATTTATTGTTGGTTTTTCAGTTGAAAGATTTTTTTGTATTAAAAGGATACCAAAATTTGTATTTGTTATCTCAGTCCCGTGGAAAATATAGCACAAAGCACAATCACACTCAAATTTTATTGTGCATTTGAATTAAACAGTTATAATAAAATTTGAAGAATTTAATATATTTTATGTTTTATTATGGTTTTTGGGTGAAATATTATCTGTTATTTAAAATCAAAGAAAAATAAAACACATTTAACTTTGTTAGAAGATTATATTTTATAAAATAATTATATATTATATCTTAATATAATACATTTTTTGTTATTTGCAGTTATCAGTAATTTAATTTAGTGAAATTAAGTATATTTTGTGAATCATAAAGTTATATAAAGTTCACAAACAATTTATAGTTATTAAATGTTTATACTATATATATTATATAAACTATTAGTTATTAAATTGTTTTTTAGGTAAAGGTCAATTTATATGTTAAGTTTAATTAATTAAATTTCACTATATTTCTATTTAATTACTATGATTAATTGATACATTGAAAAATAAACTAGTTTTCTTTTTATACCTATATAAGTAGATATGTAAAATGTATACTATTGTAGAAGTACAAAATATATTAGTACATTGTACTTACCTGTGTAGTATGTTATATTATAGTTAACAAATACAATCATTATTATGGTCAATAATAGTCAAATATAATAATGGTATTTTATATTTTTTCCAAAAAAAATTAATATTACCTACAATTTTGGGTTTATCAATTTGAATATTTTTCAGAAGCTTAATAATATACTACTTAATCTTTTTACAAAATATTTTGAAAATCGTTAGTGACAATTTTTTTTATAGGCTTTATTTTTTTTTTCTGATGTATGAAAACATTTTTTCTGGTAGAAATAATAGTCAGATTACCACAGAGAGGGTATCTTTCCGTACCAATTTTTATCTAGTTGATACTTTATTTAGCTCATTTTTTGGATTTCCTAAAATGTTTACTTGAGTAGCGGAAAATTAGAAAAATTACAGTTTCCATTATTTAATTTTTTTATTTCTTGATTACTAATTAAGGTTTGATCGTAGAAATTTGAAAATTTTTTTTGAGTCCTCACATAGGTAATATTTACGTTTAGTAAACATTTTTTGGGTAGAAATAATGGTTTGGATTATTACCACAAATAAGGTATGCTTTATGTAAAAAATTGTGTTTTGTTGGTACTTTGCATAGTTCCTTTTCGAATTTCTTAAAAGTTTTTCCTTGGGTGATGAAAAACTACCCAAAAATGTCGGAAAATCACAAAATTACGGTTTCTGTTATTTACAATTTTTTTATTTCATGATAATTAAGTTTTGATCGTAGGGACTTCAATACATGACAAAACAAACCTATTTTGTATTTTTATCATGCTATTTTAGACTGTGAATAACTGATGGATAGATATTGAGTAGTGCACGACCTGTTACGTACGCACTTTGTCATAATATATTGTAGTGAGCACGAACTTTGTTACATTACAGTTTACACTCGTCTATTATTATGTTTTCTTTGATTACACCTAAATACTCTGGTGTGTACCCCGATTTTATAAAAAAACAAAGTATAAATTATTTACCTATATATATTTGTAATAACTAGAGAGTGGATTTTAAGGTTTTTAAAAATTCAAAATATGATCCTAATATGCACTAACACAACCAGAGATGCCATTTTTTTTTTTCGGGGGGGACAGGGTGGGCCACGGCTCTATTTTTTTACGTATTTTATCGCGCCGATACATAATATTCAAACGCCATACGCCATCTTCATAATCCACAATAACATTGTCAACGGACTTAATGTATATTTGTACCATTTTGTCGTTTGTATTTTGTGTCATTATGGATTGTTGAGTAGTGAATATTGATATAGATATGTTTAATAAAATTAGGTATAATTAAAAAAACATTTTACATTCCTAAGAAATGCATCGCAAATGAAGTTGTCAGTTACTAACATAATTTTAATATCAAACAAAATTGGCCCGATCGGCGTAAAACTTGGCCTGCTCAATTTTCGCTCTCCTGAACAAAACCATAAAATATGCTCTTAATATTCCATTAATAATTGGTAAAACATGCTCAAAATATTCTCCAATATGCAAAATAATTTATACCAAAAAATTATGTGAACAACAAATAGTTTACATTTTTACTCTTATTGAGTTATACATTTTGCATAAATGCAATAAAATACTAATTTAATAAAATATAATCTTCAATCTAGAGTTTATTAATAATATTAATACATACTATTTCTTTATATAATATCAAATATAATGATTTTTAAACAATTTCACTTAAAATTAATATAAATTTATAAATAATCATGGTAAATATTATATTTCATGTGAAATGAACTAAAATATTCTTTAACTTTCAAAATATGCAAAATATTTTTTTTCTATTAATTCTATGATCAACAAATTGTCCACATTTCTGACTCCTATCCGCCCGCCTCTCTAGTAATAACATAATAAATAGAAGAAATTTAATTAAAAATGTTTTTAATTTATTATTTTAGAAAGATATTATGTTTAGAGATTTCTTATAAATTAATGTTTTTAAACATGATTTTTGTATTAATAAATTATTTTTAATATTACAAATTTTATTCAGCTAATGTTATTAATGTTCACAGTCATTTTTGACTGAAACGCATGACTTTATTGTTATCAAATATGTCAAGTATTTTATACATTTTCTTACAGCAATAGATAAAGAACAAATAGATGAACATTGAACGCAGAAAAAGTCGTTCCGACAATAGAGTTCAAAAGACAAACACTATGGTCTAGGGTTGTTGTGTCCTTCCGTATTATATCGAAAAACAATAAACCTATATCTATAAAATTATAGTATTTTAATAACACGGATAAAATACAACTAGCGACTCCAGTATCTGTCTTACAAATGGAACTAATTTATCTTGGAGGGAGTTGAATGCATAGATAATAAAGACATCACGTTTATTATCTATGGTTGAATACCCCTGCTTACAATCGAAACCGGTTGATAAGAACAATTTTGATAATCGTATAATAATGATAATGTCAATGTCATGGATCGAGAAATTTTTTTATCCGTAAAGGTATTTGTATTCTGTGCACTGTGCTTCAATTAAGTAAGTCTTCTATTATCTATGGTCATTCATCGGTTATATTTAGGAAGTCATAGGAAGGTTAGGAAGTCATATTTAGTATCCGCAACTGTGATGTTAACTGCAGATAGATGTGTTTATACAGCCATCGAAGTACTCCGTTTCTGATATTAGGCTCAAACACTATTAGTTCTGGGTTCCCATTTCTTCAATATTTCCTAATGCCATTATTGTCATTGCTTGAGTTATCATCCCTAAATACAATGTCTATTTTTACAATTATTAACCCAATTATGACTATATCATATTAATTACATACTATATAATATATTTTAACCAAAGTCTGGATTTATATGCATATTATTTTCATATTTATAATAAAAAATACAAATTATGGAAAAAAAATTACTTTTTACGCAAGTCTATAAAATATGCAAAATTCTTCAGATATGCCGTTATCCCTAAATATGCATTTATATGCACTATAAACTTTTTCCTATGCATCCATTGTTACATTAATCGTTAACTTCTTACATCCACCAAGCTGCATACTCTTAAAAAAAATATGCAATTGCAACATATGACAATTTAAACTGGGGGTTTTATTCTAGACAGTTGACCACCAATAAGTAATTCTCTGTAATTGTATTATATTATAATTAATTATGTTTATTGTTTTAAAATATACTACGTTACATGAACAATAATATTATTGTGAATTTATTGTTTGTACAATTTCGTTTTATCATTATATTAAATACTCAAATCAATAAAAAATTATGTTATAATTTTGACGGTAATGGATTTTACATTTTTACCGCCAATATATTATGTATCTTTGTTAAACTTTTGTAATAATCAATAATTGATAATTCAATTTGTAGTTGTTGTTTACACCAACTGTAATCACCATTCGATGACTGCATACGGTATATTTTCCAGTGCGCGGCTGTACCGGTATAGCGGTATCAGTGGTAGCATTATGTTTATCATTTTAAATCTGACCATGGTTTAAATTTCTAATATAGACGCTATTTTATAAGGTCTATGGATTTTTTTTATGGTTTACTGATATTTCGAACGTTTCCATTGGCTGAATTGTGTTGTGTATCGTTAGCGTTTGTTTTTGGGATTCAGTAACAATGGTTAATTGGTTTTGCTTTGTTGTTATTTGTTAATATATAGTTGCCTACACTGCATTTATCTTTATCATGTGTGTTGTGTAGAATTATGTTGCGTTCTTTAATATGAATTGTATAATAATTATAATAAATAATTTTTAATAATTTATTAATGCGTGCATTGAAAGTTTTAACGACGCGAGTGGCAGACCGACTGCAAATTTATTAAGTTTATCTTCACAAATCCAAAATCCGGCCGGCGCCGCCGCGTCGGTACTCTCTGAGACTCCGACTTATACTTCTCGAATTCTGTTTAATCTAAAACACCGTCGATATTAACAAAAATTTGACCATCTTGCCATCTTGGGTGTTTTATAATTTGTATCCACTGGACGTTTGGTTAAATTTTAATCATCCAGGTACATCTATACAGGTAAACCTCATGTTATTCATTTCATAAGTATGACCCGCATAACGTCAACAAGTAATTTTGTGCTGTCAACAGTGCCTTTTTTTAGCACTTGTTTATGTTTTCATATACGATAAATAATAAATAAATAACGTTTCGTATTCATACACTGAAGTAGGAACTCGATCTTGGATATATTTTATATTTTTGTCCATGATTTTGTTTACATTTTCCATCGATATATTATAGTAATTAGGATTAATTCTAAACATTTTTTTTTATAAACTAATATAAATAAATATATGATCGTTGTATAGTAATTTTATTTGAATTAATAACTCATTAATTAAAAAAAAATTAAAAGTATTTGTATAAAAAGTTTTCAGTGAAATTTGCGCAGGGGCACAGGAAACTTTCGCTTACCCTTGCTACGGTTCTGATAGTAATTTTATATTATTGCAATGACAATCTATTGTCAATGCTGTTGGTAACAGATTCTGGACAAGTGTATCTGGAATCGAAACAGAACTTCTTACATAATATTTGTACTCCTTTAAGATAACGGATGTTATGCAAATTTTATGAAATTTCAATTTTGACATTTATAAAATATATATATTTCATATTGAAATTCAGGTTATCCTTATCTCAGACTTTGGCATATTACCCCTCTTTACTGATTAGTTAATATTATTATTGTTTATGATCCTTCTTATTTATTATATATTCCATAATTGTATATTTAATAATAAGCTAGTAATGAAGTTTATCTTAGTAGTTAGTGTACAAATAGTATTTTAATACTAATTAACTATTAATATCTATTTTTTTAGTTACTTAATATTATTATATCATCTAATATTATTACTATATTATTATTATCAGAATTTTTAGATTTTCTTTATTACAAATTTGATAATTAGTTGTATAATGTTATACTGACAATCGACAAATGCAATAAAAAATGGATCATGAGAACAATTACTGTGTACTCTAAAACATTAATTTTTTTAGACAAATTAAAAGTCTTGTTCAAAACATTAAATTATGGTACCTATATATTTTTACAATATTTATATATTACATCATAATCTAATATTATTATTACTTATAATATATTTATGTAGACTGTGTATTGAGTACTTACAAATAATTACTTACATAAGAAAGTTATCATTTTTAATTTGCAAATACATTTTATTAATAATATTTCTTTATATTTTTAGCTAAATATAGATTCAAAATATGTGTGATCAAGCCATGCCTTATGAATTTGGTACTTTGGTTTGGTTTAGGGCAGCGAATAGGGTTTGGTGGCCTGCAAGAATTGTAGATGGAAGTAAAACTCCTGAAGAATTTCAATTATTTATGGAGTCAAGGAAAAATGTATTGGGTGTTGTTTATTTTGAAAGAGAAAAATTTTAGTAAGCAGAATCAATATTAATTACTGTTATAAAATAAGTTAAAATTTCATATTGTAAATTTAATAAATTGCATATAATATATCTAATTTTTTATAATTGTTATTATAGTGATCTTATTATCAACATGAATAAAGTATGCTTGTATTCTAGTCCAAATAAAATGGAATATGTGAAAAAAGGACATGGTGAGTATCTTTATTTAGCCTTGTAGATAATAAATTATAAATGTATTAATATATATGTTACAGATTTATATTTAAGACAATGTGCAGGAAGGAAAACACATTTCGATATGTCAAAGTTCATGGATGATGTATTAAAATTTGAAAAGGAAATTGGAGGAGATATGAATATTTTTGATAAAATTCCAGTAGATCAAAAAGTTCCTCAAGCAGTGAAAGACAAGATCAAAGAGCTTTTTCCTAGTAGTAGTTACGGCGCTAAATCAAGAAAATCATCAATCAAAACACCAAATTCTAAGATAGAAAAGGTTACAAACACACCAAGATTGTCGAATACATCATTATCAACGCCAAAAAAAGCAATATCGAAAACAGTATCTCCAAAGAATAGAAAAAGTATTCCTTCTATAACAGAGAAGTTTATGTGTACAATAATAAAAGATTGCAATTTTAAGACTAATAACTATAACAGTCTCAAACGACATTTTGCTGAACATAATAAAAATAAAGGAAATGATGAAACTTCAAAAGCTACTATCATATCTCCAGATAAAAAATCTGCTTCAAAAAAAGATACTAGTAATAAAGCATCTTCAACAACATCAAATAAAAGAAAAAATTTAAAAATCAAACGTTCGGATACGAAAAAAATTAAGTTACAAGATGAACTTTTAAAAGATTGGAGTGACGATGATGAGGTTGAAGAAGCAAACATCTCGGCAACTTCAAGTACAGCTATAGAAAAAACTGAAAAAACAATATTTGATTTTGATGAAGATTCTAATAAAACCGACGAAAATGTTTCTGATCCACAAAGAAGTAAATTGTGTGATACATTTCATGATCGTTTAACTCCCGAAGTAGTGAATTTGGAAATTTGTGCGGCGAAAAATGATCAAGATGATAATGGAATTGTAAAACAATCGTTGAATATAGAACCTCGAATTAATGATCATATTGATGATAAAGTTGAGGATAATGATCATGTTGATAAAATTAATGAAAATGTTGAGGATAATGATGATCATATTGAGCGTGCCACATTGTTATTAGAAAACACTGAAGATAATTTAGATAAAATTAACCATTTGGAAGATTCTTTAAATTGTATTGCTAAAAACGCAAATAAGTCCGATACTAAAGATAACAATGATATTAATGATATTGGTGAAGCTGATAAATTTCTTGATAAATGTGACTCAGATATAGATGTATACAATGATATTAATAAAACAGAAAATGAAGTTGAAAATGCATTGAACTCTGCAAAAGAAAATGTTACTGATGATACTAGTTTAATTCCACATGATTCAAATAATTTGGAAGTTCAGCAACTGAATGGAAATGTTGATAAGCTCTCTATAGTTGATGAAAGTGGTGTATACAATTCCAATGTAAATACTGAACAAATTCAAGAAGAAGTTGATGTCAAATCTACAGTAGATGATAATCAATATGATTGTTTAATGGATCGCTTACCTATACCCAATTGGGTAAAAGAAAGTTCTTGGGAAACGTATCCAAATAATGGACTTAAAGAAGGTAATAACTAAATTTATGTTTACATATATATAAATTAATATTATTACTTAACTTGAAACAATATTTTGAAAAAAATATGCATAAATCATATTGATTTATATAATGACAAAAATCTATTTTTATATTCTTATCAATATATTCTGACGTCCTCAATGAAGAAGTATGTAACTCATTGTTTGCAAGTTTTCAGGACAGCAATTTAATTTTGTCATCACTAAGTAAAGTTAAAGTTACTGTTGTTTGATATGAGATAATCATTAAATGAAATAAACCAAAAAATGATAAAAAGTGAGTTATGTCCTTTTTCGTTTGGGGGCGTCGATATGTCAGAAGTTATGGAAAATTATTGCGAACCTTCATTTTTGAAATCATAAACGCTTAACAGTTGTTAAAGCTAAGTTTCATATATTTAACCATTTACTGATATTATTTAAGTTTTTAACTAGTCTATTATAACTGTTAATCCTATTTTATTTGAATAAGAGTACATTAATGATACGTGTTTGGTATACCATAAATTTTCAATTCTATTTCTTCTTAGCTTTTTATAAAAATTAGGAATTTAATATTGTTACCAAAGTTGATTCAGATTCTGAATTTAGCACAAGTTATTTGTTGTAATGATAAGTAATGTCAAATTTTTTAAGGTTACACATAAAATGTGTAATAATAACAAAGTAAATTTATAATATATTGCTTAGTATCTTTTTTTACATTCTTATTGTATATTGTATATTTGCTTGACAACTAAAATATAATAGTTCTTTTTTTTCATTTTACTAAAATAAAAGGTATATTTTTTATAGTCATACTAATGACTAAGTTTGATTAGATTTAGTAACTTAGTTCACTTAATGTTTTTTTATTTATACATTTTGTTAATTATTTTATAAGTTTATTAAGTTTAAGTCTCATGTTTTTACATCTTTAACCCTTTGTTAGTCGCGTGGTTATTTATAACGTCATTGGTCGCGTGGGTTACTATTGTATCCCATCCATGTAAATCCTTATTAATAAATGATTTCTTAATTAATTCTATTTTTAAATATATCGTAATATTATAGAGTCCTTCCAGAATGTGTTTTTATAATATTTAGTCCAAAATTACCATACTATTATTCATAGTAACATATAATGTTATAATGCATATTAATAAATATCCAATTTTGATAACACTTTTATTTTAATCATACTCGGACAATATTAAAATAATTACAAATCATTTTTTGTCTATTATTTGAACACTCTTTTTAAACAGTTTTAAAAAAAAATAATAATATAACATTAAAAATAAATGGTTTCTATTTATATATAAAATTAATAAAAAAGTAATATCATAAATATTATTAAACCAATTTATTTATACATTTTAAAGATTATCTTCCATTATATCACTACTGGAATCCACGCATGTACTACATACCTTTGAGTAATGTTTTCCACATACCCAATGATTACACTTATCACAGTAATTCCTTGTTCTTTTATCTTCCGATCTAAGACATAATGCACACCTTCCATTTGAGCCGGCTTTCTTTGGGAGATTCTGTTCAGTTTCTATGACAGGTATACCAGATATATGTGCGGCTTTGTGCCGTATTATTTTTGGAAGATTTGTCATGGCAGCCCTTTTAAATACCTGAGGTTTAATCAACGACATAGCTATGTTCCTCAAATATACACGACGTTTTAGAGTATTTGAAGTCAATTTATACACCCGGGTAAATGAATTATAATATTATGAGATCGAGTACGTACATTACTTGGTAATATATCTTTCAACCATTTAGTCTTCTTATCTTTTCCAAAATAAAACTTAGACCTTGATGAACCACTGCCAACATCTAGGTCATCTTCGGTTTCTGAAGTGTCATGTTCACTGTCACTTGATTCTTTTTCAACATAATCCACTTCATCGTCACTCATACCACCCACTTCATCATTATCTGATGATGAATCATTTGTAGTATCTAATAAACTTAAAATACGGTTTTGTTCACGTTCGTCCATATTAAATTTAAAAAAAAAACATTACGTCAATAGTCGCGCGGGATACATATGTAACATGGACGAGTTTAACCTAATATAACATCGTCTAGTAGATAACTAAATCGTAAATAGCGATAGCAAATGTATGTTGCATGTATTATCGAAAGATATCTAAAATTAGACATATCAAAAACCCATTGCAATAAAGATATGACATAAACAATAACAGTGGGATACAATAGTAACCCGCGCGACTAACGAAGGGTTAAACTTACAATTACTTATTATAAGCAATTCAGTTTTATTGAACTATAAATTAAACAATTAAACTATTAATATTATTTAATTGATGTTGTACAGGATAAGTAGGATCACCAATTTATCAAACTCATTGGACCATGCAAAATTAAAGGCTTATATATTTGCAGAAATACAAAATTAAGGGCAATACATAGTTTTTGTTATTTAAAAATAATAAATTAAGGGAAACTAATCTTTTTTGGCCTGTGGAAATTAAAAAAAACTTGTGGGCTGTGGTATATTCCATATGGGTTTATATATATATATATATATATATGTGTGTGTGTATTATAATTAAAGACATGTTTTTATTTACAATCCATGATGTTATTTTATAATCTGATTGCATACACGGATTTTCATCTATTATTACTAGAAGAATATAATAGCATAATATTATGCCTAATATTTTGATCATACAATTGACAAAAATTGATTACTGTATGTATTTGGAATGTAGTGATGTTATAATATTATTTTCTGTTTAGATATTACAAACTAATTTAATTACTATTAAATTTTGGATAATATTATATTAACACTAACCAAAAATATTTAATAGTATATTCGTTTACATTATTGCTTACAAATGTATGTAGTGCTGATATACATTTTGTAGTTTTGTCTATTCATGTAATGTAATATTATATTTTTATTGGATATGTCAATATTTATATATACAATTATATTTTAATACTTATTAAGTTCATCTGTAAAACTACAATGGTTTTATATTGAATTATTAAATAAGATTTAAATAAATATATACGTGCCCAGTGGCGCTGGAGTCTAAAATTTTATGTACTACCATATTACTTTTAACATACTACCATCACCCAACAATTTGATGAGAATTTTTTTTTTTATTATTACTTATTACACACCTTATTTATTAACATTAAAATAACTATAATATTTAATACTTAACCACACACTAACCAATTTTTATATGCAGGGGGTTGTGCTCTTATTGGGTGATAAGATGGCAGGAGAACTGAGTACTTTAACTAATATTTAAAAAAAATTACAGTTCTTCTTAAATTTATTGTTAAAAAGAAGCACAGGACGACATTTTTTATCATTCTGCATTTTTTATTATTTTAAACATGAAAATTGAAATGTATCTTAATTCTTGATCATAATTATAATTAAATAATAAAAAATATTTTGATAATCTTTAAACGTTTATTGTTATAATCACAGTTTAAAATATAATTAAATCTTCAAATTATGATACTATTAGTGCTTGAACCGTATATTTTAAACCATGGTTATAATTATAAATTTACAGATATAACAGAATAATCTGTGATAAAACTATTAAACGATTATTAATGTTATTATTCTGTGGTTATAGGTACCATGTATTCATGATGTACATTTAACTTTTTATTATTTTTGTAACTAGTTAAGTAATAAAAAATGTATTACAAATAAATATAAATACATTTTTATACGAAAAAAGGTAAAAAGGGATAAGGACGCTCATTCTTCAAAAATTAATAGTCTTTAAATTTTTTTTTCCAATTCAAGCACTGGTTGCCCTGCTTAAAATTGATATCAGTGCCACTGTACATACCAATACTTTGAGTATGATTACTTAATTTTATTTTTTTACATAATAATAATTGCACAATTTTTTACAAGTCACTTTATAATTTTACTTATATAATTATTAATTTATATTAAATATTATTTTATTATTAAACAATTTTTTTTGAACAGCTAATTCATTTTCTGATGAATTGAAACTTTCTACTAGCCATGAAAATATGCTGTTCAAATTTCTGAAGGGTGCTCCTCAGCCAATTGAACAGGGCATGGGTTCAAGTGGTGGTTTGATTGGTGAAATGCCAGAAAGTAAAACCAATACTGGAATTGGGGGATAAGAAGATAATTCACTACCAGATTCATCAAATTTCCGGTTATGTTAGCTTTAAATACACTTTTGTGTACCATTTGTTTAAACCTAAATAATTTTGCAAATGAAAATATTACGTATATTAAATTATATTATGAATATTGCATTCATGAGGATTGTTCACTTCATATTATTAATTTCTTATTTATCTATCATTATCACTGATATTTTAGTTTTTTTAGAGTATTTTATTTTAAAAAAGAAATATCGTTAATTTGGTTTTATGATATATTAAATTTTTAGAAGATTAACAAGGTTTTGAACTAATTGTTACTATTTTACATTTCTACATAATTATCTAGTATAATATGTATTATGATAGGAAACTTTCTAAAGTTATTTTCATACATGATTTAATTTAAGATTTTTAAATTGGGATGTTTATCTGGGATTCATTAGTAATCTTTATTTTCATATTATAAAATTATAATTTTATATAATATCTAATATCGACTGTTTTAGTCTAGAAACTTAATCTGCGACAATTAGGTTTTGACTGCGACAGTCTAAGGAAATGCCCATCTGTCAAGTTATTTGTTCATTTCATTCGTCAACAATAAACTAGTGATGTTTGAGAACTGTATTCGTAGTGAAACCTTATCCTTGCCATTTATTAAGCCTCCTAATATGTTTTTTTTTTTTACATTAATAGGCTATACTAATTTCTGGTAAATAGGTAAACTTGTTTAAACTTGTTTGATATTCTTAATACCACAGAATTTATTAAATGTATATGTAATACTTTATATTTTATTTTAGATTTGAATTCTAATTTTGTAGTGTATGATTTTGTATATAGTTTTTTGACCAAGTATGTAAGGAGTACATTGTAATTTTATTCATAGAACAAAACATAAAAATAATTATTAACTGGAAGTTTATAATTTTTTTGTGGGTAAAATAATGTCTTATGTTATTAGTATTTGATCAATTTTTTAATATGAAAGTATATTTTATATAACTAGATTTTAGTCTATTATTTATTATTTTTAACATGTTTTTCTGAAATATTTTTCTATTTCTTTAAATGTTAGTATTAATTTATACAATATGGCTAAAATAAATGAATCAATAATTATTATAGTTTGTTAATATTAATTTATTAATTTACAATAATTTCCATGTATTGTAAAAAAAAGTTGTAAATGAATACAAAATTATATCATAGTATTTACATTTTTTACTATTATGTGCAATTTTATATTTGATTATAATTATCTAGTACTAAAAGTTTGATTATAATATGACTTGTTTTAAATTGTGTGTACTATAAATATATTTACTAATTGTATAATAAATGATTTTTTACTTTATTTAAAAATTTAAAAGAATAATTAAATAATAGAAATTATATAATGTTTAGTTATAATTGTAAAAGTATCATAAACATTAAAATATTTCATTAGTATTTGAAATTATGGTCCAAACCCTAATTGTTTTGTTAATCTAATAATGCAATAAATACATTTTTACTATAGTTATATTATTTATTATTAATAATATATGATTTTAGTTTGAATTTTAATGAAATTGAATGAATATAATTTATAGCCAAAAAACATATTTAAACTAATCATTTTTACATTTTTTAATAATTGTAATTATTTAATGCTGTCACTAAGTTAAGAAAATGTATTTTTTTATATTTACAATATACTTATACATTCATTAATATAAATTCATTATTTTTAACTATGGAAAGATACATTTTTTACTAAAAATATAATTTTAATACTAGACATGAAATAAATTATATTTTTACTATAATGAAAATAATATTAATAATGTTTTGTTGTTTAACAAAAATATTGTACTAGTATTAATTATTAGTACAGAAACACTATTGGTTTATAATTTTTATTCATTCAATCATTATTCTGTTTTCTTTTGTTTTGTATTAGGTATTATAATAACAAATAATTTATAATTTCATATAGATATTCAAATTATAATTACTTGTTCAATGGATATATATTTATACTATACTCTATTTTATAAAATATTTTTATGTTTTGAAACGTCCTTTGTAAATTTCCTTGCTAATGCAGTTTATTGATCAAAAAATAATAATTTATTGTTGGTTTTTCAATAGGAAGATTTTTTTATAATAAATATCTTAAATGATGATAGGCTCTTAAAAGGATTCCAAAATTTGTATTTGTTACTCGGTCCAAAGAAAAATATAGCACGAAGCACAATCACACTCGTGTATTATTTTGCATTTGAGTTATAAACTTTAATACTATTGTTAATGTATACTATTGTAGAAGTACAAAATATATTACTATATTGCATTAACCTGTGTAGTATGTTATATTATAATTAAAGAATACAATTATTATTATGGTCAATAATAGTCAATAATAATAATGGTACTGTTTATTAGTAATTTTGTTATAAAAACGAATCTAAATTGTATAGGATTTTTTTCAATCAAACACATAATACAATTTAAATACTTTTCAAAAATGTATTATAATATATAGAAGCAACTATAATAAATAACTGAAAAGAAAACATAAATATAACTTTGTAACTGACTTTTTGTAATATATATATAGTAAATAAAATGATTTTCCTCCCTTCTACTACCTCATTACAAAATTAAAAAAAAATAAATATTTTGTCTAATATTTGTAAACAATATATAACTTTAATGTAATATTGGATTTGGATGTTTGATCTCGCGAGTATTATTTATTTTCGCTATTCCCAAAAACATAATTCTAAAAAAAAGGAATTAAATTAATGTTTAGAGGTAAATTATTTATGGTGTGCATACAATTTTTGAACAACTTGTATAATCTCGAAACATGCATTTTTCTCATTTAATAGATATAGTATGTTTAATGTTTATAATTTGTTTCAGTGAAATTTTCTTATAACAAATAAATATCCTATCTTTCTAACCGAGTTAATAATATAATAATTATATTGTGAGTTATTACTCATTAATCATTACATAGTATACATACCTAATATTATTTATACAATAATATTAATGAAATTATATTTTTGTCCATAACAGCAAGACAATATATGAGTATCGACAAAAATGCAAAAATGTTGGATCTGCCACCTATGCCAGAGCCTTCTTCACAACCTATTTACTTAGATGGTTTGATTCACCCCACTGAAAATTCTGAGTACTTTGTGGTTCGGGCTCCAATCAAAACGCGTAAACACACAACTGAAGAACTTTTGGCTATGCCAGAAGTTAAGATAATGCAACAATCTATGATAACTAATCCGGGCTCTGTCAAATTCAAGGTTATTGGCGGAAAACTATTGCGTCCATTTAAATAATTTATGTAAAAAAAATTAGAATTAGCAAACATATTAGTTAAAAATTATTGTGTACAAATAATCATTTACAGAATATACATGATTCATACATTCTAAAACGAAACCTATATTTATGTTATTATATTATTTATTACAATATACCTCCTTTGATGTTTTACGAGTATTTGGATGCAATCAATGTCTGTATCCAGTGCCGGCAACAGGGGAGAACAAATAAGACATATGTCCAGGGTTTCGTATTTGTTTTGGGTTTAAAGAGCCCTATCATCATGATCAAAAATTAAAATTGTACATGTATAAAATTATAATGTATATTATAAAATGTGTTTATTTTATATATATTTAGGGTGGTCCTTATTTTCAAATTTTTTATTCAGAACCTTCCATTTTGTTAAATACTATTGAAAAGTAATTAGTGTAAATTTTTATAATTGCTCATCCCTTTCAAGTGCCACAAGGGTGTTTAAAAATAGTCAAAGGGGATAGTTTTATTGTTTTTTTAGTTACTTATTATTCTTATCTTATTTATTAGCTATAAAATAAAATATAAGAAAACAAAAATATATTAAATTTAAAAAATTTAACAGTGTATACATTATTAAAATTTTATACGTTCAAATGGAAGTTTAGGGTTTGAAATTTTGGTGCTAATTTTAAGTTTAGGGTGCTAACGTCCTCCTAGCACCTCTCTAGTTGCGCCTTTGCTGCATTAATTTGATTATATGTTTACAAGTGTAATATAAACTAACTATATAATTATAACTACATTATAGAAGGCAAATTAGATTATATGATTTTCATTATGAATTTGGGTAAATTTTAAATTCACAATATAAAATTTATCAGTAATAAAACCAATCTAAATCTGTCAATCACATATGTTTATAATGAACAGTAACATGTATATTTTATATGTGTTGTAACAACACAAAATCGAATACTACAAAAATATATAAAATTAATTTTTTTGTAATACATCAACTCTCAAAAAGAGTCCTAACTATTTTTATACAGGTGGGCCAAGTTCATGTTTCCTACAATACCGTTTGACATCATATTATTTCTGCAAAGTATAATTAATACATTTATGTACTTATTATTCCAATTTGTTTTCTAGTATTCTAGTATTAGGTAGATTACTTTAGTGACTAGTAGAACTTTACCAAAGTAAATTGCATTTTGAAAATATAGATGAAGAGTATGAAAATCATTCATTATATGTTACTATGTTAGATATTTTATGAATGTAGATATGGTATTCATATGTAAAAAAAAAACATGAGTCAACAAACATGGTTAACATTGAGTATTATAATGAATTCAATGATTTCATATACTAATATATAAAATAATTAAATATAGTGTATGACATTACATTATATGTATTCAGTGTTAATCCATTCATATTACATTTTATTAATATACATTTATTTTTGGAACATTGTAGTCATTAGAATAGAATACTCATTACAATATTGTAATAATTGCATTAGTGGATAGTCATTGAGGTGTTGGGAGCAAAGTGAAAAATGTATTTATATATTATATTTAGATGATGTTATATTAGTGTTATAACGTTGTTACTAAAATTATGAAATTGGAAGTGAATTGTACACAATTATAAATTGGTGTTTTTATTTTAAAAATAAAAAAATATTAAGACAATCATATTCAAAATATAATTTTATCACTCAAGAATTATTTCATTTCATTGTGTGACTAAGTTTGAAACTTATGTATAACTTTATAATAGTTATTAATTTTTAATACATATAATATTCTAAAATTAATTGTAATAAGGTAAGTAAATTAAAAATTTTTCGTTTTATTTTTTCTTGATTTTTTATTTGTTGTATTAACTTTCATAATTAAGTAAATAACTTTAAAAATAATAAATAATAAAATTAATAAACTTGAATCAGACGCGAACTTGTCAAAGGGGAAATCTAGATCAGAGTAGATTAGAGGTAGAATGTGATTGGTTCGAATTCGGAAAAAAGTGAAATAATTTCGGTTAAAAATTGGTATAACTAAATGTATTATGAATTTTAATGAAATGTATTTGGATATGTGGAAAAATATTGTAATTCTTTTTTTGCATAATAAAAAAATGTCTATTAAAAATAACTTTTAAAAATATATTTTTAAAATAAAATAACATAATAAATGAACTTAGTATTTGTAATAATAAAACAATACATTTGTAATCAAAATAATTAGAATATAATAATATATTTTAAATACTTTTTGTTCTTGTTACAACTTTCTTTATATAAAATATATGATTTTAACAATTGCAGTATCAACCATCGATAAATACCTTTTAAATGTATTAACATAGGACGGATTTTATATAATTTATTAAATAATGATGAATCTCTTGAAAGCATTTGGAATTATCATTAAAATGAAGGAACTTTAATATGTGGGAAAAATATTACCTTAGACCACAAAGTGTTAGAACTTTTTTCATATGGGGGAGATTTATATCATAAACAAATATAACAATTTTAGTACCTACTTACAAATTACGTCATTATATATTCAATGTTTGCATTTCACAATTGTTGCCTTTGTTCAACAGACGAAACTATACCATACATACGTAAAATATCTAACGTAAAGTACCATACAATAAATAATTTTCATACTTCTTCATCTATATTATCAAAATACAATTTATTTTTAGTAAAGTTCTACTAATTCACTAAAGTAATTTACCTAATACTAGAAAAAATTGGAATAATTAGTACAAAAATGTATTAATTGTACTTTGCAGAAATAATATGATGTCGATCGGATATTGTAGGAAACATGAACTTGGCCCGCCTATATAAAAATAATGTTTAAAAATAGTAAAAATGATTTACTAACTTTGGGAATAAATTTGCTTTTATTTGCTAACTATTTGCTAACTTTTGGCAATATTTTAGTAAAAAAAAAAAAAAAACATGGGCTAGCCATTTTCATTGACGTGCTCGAACCGGTGGTAGTTGCGACACTGATTACCACTAGACATAATATAATTAAATTTTTGGACTTAGGACTTTTCGGCGACGCTGTTTAATACGATCGTCGATTTATAATTTTAGAGGATATATTATTATGGTGATAACAGCGAAAATATCTACCTAATCCATTTATCGTTTTAAGATTATTATTTATTAAAGTTTAATCATGTTAAATTGTTAATAATTTTAAGACATTTCATAAATTGTTCATAAATAATATTAATGAATATTAATGCCGAAAGGCAATTTTTAGCTCTTAAAATAAAAAATAAGAACATAACATTAACGAAAAAATAGAACACAATAGGTTTATAGTAGGTACCTACTACTAATGTTATTTTATATTCATACGCATTTAAATTTTGTTTATATCCATGGCTGGATCAAGAGGGGGGTAGAGGGGGTTGAAAGGTTAAAAGGGGCCACAATGACTCTTTTTTATTTAATATAATATTTTTACTAACATATATTTTTATAATCATATAGACGTTTTTAGTCTTTCTAGTTTCCATTATAGTACTTATATTTGCAACTGCTAAGTTAGTAATGAATGGTCTGATGAAATAAAAAACAAACAAATTATTCGAACATATGAGTACTTATCAGATGGTACTACAGATCAAGATAAGTTAAAAGGTAGAGATAAAATTATAGTCAATACTTTTTTCGTTAATAAATTATTAATAATAAATTTCGTTCAATAAAAATCGTTGTATGGTGAATCAAGACTGACATTTCTATTAATGCTTTTCATCTAGTGTGAGGTGTGACTTGACAAAAAATATCTCATTTGATGAAGTTATAAATAAATTTGCAAAAGAAAAATCACGAAAAATAAATTTTAAAACTTGATTAAACCTTAATGTATATTAAAATTAAAATAATATAATTTTTAGATTCTGAGGGCAGTGAGGAATGTATTGTTGTATTGAAGATGATTTCTTTTTATGTATGAAAATATTTTTTCGGGTAGAAATAATGGTCCGACTACCACAAATAGGGTATACTTTCGGTAGCAATTCGTATCATCTTAGTACTTTATTCAGTTCATTTTTCAAATTTCTCAAAAGTTTTTACTTAAGAGAAGAAAAACTACTAAAAAATGGCAAAATAACGATTTCCATAATTTTTAATTCTTTATTTCGTGATAGCTAATTAATTTTTGATCGTAGGGACTTGAAAATTTTTTTAAGTACTACTTTGGTAATATACAAATGTGGTAAAATTTTGGAACGGATTAGTTGATTATTTAGCTAAATATAAAGCTTTGAACTTTTATCTGAAAAAAAATTAATATTACCTGCAATTTTTGGTTTAACGGTTTGAAATTTTTATAGAAACCTACTCATATACTATTTAACATATTTACAAAATATTTTGAAAATGGTGACTGACAATTTTTATCATGAAATATACAATCATTCTATAAAATTTCGTTTAAAAATAAAAATTAAAAATGCATATTTTGCATATTTCGTTAATTTTAGAAAAAAGTGTATATTTTGTTAATTTTCATATATTTTTATGCATATTGAATTTTTTTTTTTAAAAATTGATGTTTTTATTTTTTTAACTATTTATTTTGTGTTAAATTATGTAACGTAGGTATTTAGTATCATCGTTGCTTTTGGCTAGTAACTTAACGATAACTGCACATTGTGTATTTAATCTAATCTTATTTTTAAAATATGTACATAACGTAAATCGTTTGTTGTTAATCTCAATTGTAAATTATTGTTGATCATTATCAGTTGTACACGAATAAGTTTGTTCTAGACGTTATTTTTATAGGATTTTTATTATTTGTTTTGTAATTGGATTGTCAGTATAATATATTGAGATTCGCTTATAATAAATTTTTTAATACAATATCATTGCGTTCAATCATTTCTTAATAATTATAATTAACCACAAATTTCTCCGAGAACCAAAGGGACGAAGGAGAAACATTCTAAATTGACATTCCCTCTTTTTTATATTTTATAATTTATATAATTTTCTATTAAGATTAAATATTAAGTAATGTAATCAGTTGTTTGAAAAAAACTATTATACTTATTAACTTACATAATTAGTAAAACAAACTACTAAATCTAAATTAAAAAAAAAGTGGAAAGGTTGATTGTGGACATTTCTCCTTTGTCCCTTCGGTCCTCGAAGAAATTAGTGGTTTATTATAATTAAGATTTGAATACAATGTTATTGCATTAGAAAATACGATTTTGAGCGAATTTCAATATATTACAATATATTATACTGATAATTCATTCCAAACTGATAAACCAAAAATTGCAGGTAATATTAAACATTTTTAGAAAAAATTCAAAGCTCTATATTTAGCCAAAAAGTCAACCAATCAGTTCCAAAATTTTACCAAATGTAAATAATAACTATGTGAGTACTCAAACAAATTTTCAAATACCTACGATCAAAACTAAATTAGTTATCAAGAAATAATAAAAAGCCCATAAAAATTACCGATTTTCCGTTTTTCAAAGAAAAACTTTGGGAAATTCAAAAAATAAGCTTAATAAAGTACCAAGAGAACACGATTTGCTACCGAAAACATACCCTACTTTGATAATCAGACAATTATTTCTATCCAAAAAAATGTTTTCATACATAAAAAAAAAAATCTTTGTAGAAGCAATATATTCTATGCTCCGCTCAGAATTTATTATGATACTATTATGATATTATAAAAAAATATTGTTTTCGGTATATGGGCCTCACTAAGGGTATATAGCCCCCCTTAAATTATTAGCGTAATCCGGCCCTGTTTATATCTAAAAAATCATTTTATAATAATTATACAAGGTGATTTTATATTATCTGAATAATATACGAGTATGTAAATTCTACATTTTAAAACAGGATACTAATACCTGATCGGAAACTAAATTGATATTGTTTTTCGTAAATAAAAAAAAAAAATGATTGTAGAACTTGAATATATTATTAAAATATGAACGAAATCGATAAATGTAAATCATCTAAATATCGATATAATCCGATATCCTATAGATTTACGTCTCCTATTTATTAGTTTTTTAGGCAGCTCTTTGGAGAATATTCAATGGTTTTTAAAAACCATCATGTATACATTCTATATAAAAATAATAGGTGTATTATTAAAATATTATTTTATCTTTTGAAAATCAATAATTGGTATATACTGTTTAACTAAATACCAATCAATAAAAGGGGTAAAAATATTAAAATTTTAATAAATAATGTCTAATAAATTTTCCAAGGAAAAAAAATTAAACATAATTACCTAAGTACTTACTTATAATATATTTAAAGATATGGTCAGCTAAAATAAAGGCTTTATAGGATTATGTGTAAAATGTAAAACTCCTAATTTTTTTAATACATTTCCACCTATTATAAAGTCAGAAAATTTTGAGATTAAACATAGCTATACAGAATGTTCTAAATTTCACATTATATAATATTGTGGGAATCAAATACGTTTTCAATATTATTTCCAATAGGTATTTTTGTAACGCAGAATTCAAAAATGATATATTTAAAATAATATACATTATAAAACATAATAGTATAAAGTTTGGTTTTCTTTTTTAAAAAAACATCAGTCAAAACTAATCTGAAAATGTACCGCAAAAACGAAATAAACTTTTTATCTTGGTTCTAAGGGTCGGGCGCGCGACGAAGGGACATCGGCGAGCGCATTTGAGCCGACCCTCTTCGTCATGCGGCTTAATGTAATTTTCTGGTCGAAGAACACGAATTCGCTTCGTTTTCCCTTATGGTAGTGATGTATGTTGGTTCACGTCCCAAGTGACCGCCGAAAATAACGTCAAAATTTTTTTTTTTCCAAATCTTATAATTTATTGTCTAATGATATATTTTTATTTTATCGAGTTCGATTAATAGAACACAATATAATAATATTATTGTTATAGGTAACCATCAACCAGGTGACATATGGGTAAATAATTAGGTATGCATGGATAGGTTATATATAACTATAGGGCTAGAGAATTCTATAGGAGTTTGCATGTTTTTCAAATAAATACCCTACTTAATAATTCTAAATATAGCTATAAGTTTAATATAGAAATTATTCGCTTCATAACAATATTCTTTTTATTTCTCTTCGCCTTACCTCCTAATTATATATGGGGTCGGCAACCCTAAGTCCTCCATATAGATTTCGATCACTTACATCTCGTCCGTTCACACCAGCTATCTTCATATCATTCTCAATTCCATCTATCCACCTCTTCATTGGTCTTCCTCTTCCCCTCATAACATTTATATTCATTTTCATAATATTTTTCACTGCCTCTGAATCATTTCTCCTCATAACAAGCCCAAAACATCTCAGCCTATTCTCTCTCGTTTTTCCCACAATAGTTCCAACTTCTAAACTCCCCTTATAAATTCATTTCTTATTCTATCCGCTTTAGTTACTCTACACATCCATCTAAGTATTCTTATCTTCACTACACTCATTTTAATTTTTTGCCCAATTGCTCAACACTCTTATCCATACAATATTGATGGTCTTACTATACTGCCTAATAATACTTAACTTTCAAGTTTCAATCTAATCTTAGTTTCCTCCTCGGAACTTTGTGTTGGAATTAATTCCCAAGCACGCATATAAATCCACAACTGTTTAGCATGCAGACACACAAATATATATTATTATCGCAGTAATTGTCGTAACTCAGTCACTTATCACGTCTTAATTTTTTATCCAGTGAATTATATTTATATTATTCATGTAAAAAAATAATTTTTATTACATATACCATTATAAATATTAGTAATTCTTATATTTATTTGTTTTTTAACGGCGGCCACCTTCGATAATATAATATAATAATACTGTATACAGTGTGTTTCCAGTCCTACAGCAGCTAGGGTGAGCTCAGCTTCATAACAATATATCTAAAATAAACGTGTAGGTATAGAGCGAACGGTGGAGTTACATACGCGTTTTCATTATGTTTTCGTAACTCAATATTCCGATCATTCTGTACATAATATTATTATATCGGTTTTACTATTTTAGTGTCGTACCTACAGTATAATCTCACGCCCGTTGCATTATTATGTGTGCGCGATTCGGATAATGAATACAAATAGTCGTTATAATAATGATAATTTTCATGATCCCGCAGAGATTTATGAGTTCTCTTCGTGGACCATAAGAAAACACCGCAAGAAACGCAATAATAACCGGTCCGGTCCGCGGGCAAGAGTGCGAGAGATTATACCGTATCCTCACGACGCGATTTGTACCTATAAATATTCGTCGTCATATTTCAACGTGGTATAACTATTATTATAACTTATATATAAATAAAAAAAAAAAGTTTTATATACGACGACGGCCGACGGCAATAATAAAATATTAACGTTGAATTATGGACGATCCCGGGACTTTTTAATATACGGAGTAGCCGATAGTAAATATATAAATTCGTTCGCGGTAATATTGTCACCGTCAGTCGAAAAATGTTTGGGTTACAGAATGTTACAGAATAAGGATATATATTATAGATTTTTATATTATTTCACTTACCTAACCTACCCAAATAAATCTGTTTCCGATTGTTGTTAAATTCGTATACCTTATTGTGTGTGAAAAATATATACAATATAATACGAGGCGATCGGTTATTATTAGGGCTAGGGACTTCTAGGAGGGGTTTGCATGTTTTTCAATAATCATTCAAAACATAGCTAAGCAATATAGAAATTTGTTTCATAGCAATGCGAATCTATGTTTAAAAATTTTTGTTGCATATTTTACCATTTTTTCATTTATTTTATAAGTGCATATTTGACCGTTTTTGAAATAAAAGTGCTCATTTGAATATTTTTGATATCAAAGTGTAAGTTTTATGAATAATTTATAAAAAAAAAAAACCATAATTATAAATAGATTTTATAAGCTTAAGAAATTAGTTTAATGATTTTATTTATATGAAATTAATTTATAAAATAAGTGTTTATGTTTATCTCATCGATCACTAACAGTGTTTGAAAAAATAAGAAAACAAGGTGGAGAATAAAACTATTAATTACTAAAAGTTTTTCTTATTATTATTATAAATAATAATTAAGAAATAATATTATCTAGTGATTAAAATAAAATTATATTATAAAATATAAAGTATGGTTTTTTTTTATAATGCATATTTTATTAGTATATTTAGTGATTTTTTAGGGCATAAATACATGCATATTTTATGGTTTTTTAGAGCACGAAGTCCCTAGTTCTAGTTATTATCGTATTTCAATATTAAAAAATAAAACGACGAGGCAAATATGATTTTTATATTATATGCAATCTCTACCTACCATTTTATAAACACGTAATACTTTCCGGCCAACTACCAGTTGTACATAATATATAATTTTATCGAAAAGTATTTAATTTTAAAAATTTTAATTGGATTTTATTGTTACATAATTATATACCGGAAAATGTTGAAAATTTGTCATGAAAACTTATGAGGTGTATTGCGCCCCTCTTGATTTTTTAAACGGTTTTTAATATTATAATAACTATTTTGGTTCTAGAGAAAAAATGTTAGCAAAGCTATAGAATTATAGAAATAAAATATAATTTTTTTATTAATAATATCTATTGATAATTGCTATTTTATAACCATGCTTTACCTATTGATAATAAAAAATAATAATTACTATCTACAGCAAGTTGTAGTGTAGGTAGAATAACGTACATAATATCACAGGATAATAATTATTATTATATTTTATCAACCCACTAGTCACTAATGCTCTTCAAAATTGTTTAAATACTAGAAATTATAGTAATAAAGATATTTTAGAAGTTTGTAATACATAGAAAATAAAACAAAATGATTTTAAAGGCGAATTAAAACTATTTGGAAAAATGTGTTCATCGAATAAATATCAGAAAACTTTGACAAACTTTAATTATTTTTTGAAAAGACTATGTCTTGCTTCATTTAAAAATATTTATATCATTTTCAAAATTTGTTTATCTATTCTAATAAAATCTGCTTCAAATGAAAGTTAACGAATGTTCATTATCATCTCTACGACTCTACGTCAATAAAAGTTTTACCAGAAATACTAAGAAATTAAGAAAGATTAAGTAATATATAGCTATTTTTACACATTGAAGAGAACTTGAAAATTAAATCTTAATTTTGAATAAATTATTAATAAAAGTTTGATGAAAATTTAACTCAATTAGGAAGAAAACTTCAATTAACAGAGTTTTTTAAATTTTAATTTGCCTCTTATAAAAATGACCAAATACACTTATGGTTTTGTTTAATATAATCACTGATGGTGTTCATGGTCTCGCGACCGTTTATCAGATAGAATAGTTGATTTTAAAACCCAATTTCTAATCCGATTAATGCTAATCGATTAAAATGTTAGTTTTTTCAACAAAAAACTATGGAACAGTACGCAGTTGATGAAATTAAGAAAATAAACCGTGCACCACCGCGGTGTTACGTATTCTAATAAATGTAATTATTAATATAATGTGATTCATATTAACCTTTTCAGACCCTTGACCCACGTTCACGGGGGAAAGATAAAACAATATTTGTATAAATTTAACAAATATTAAAATGTAATCAAACCATTTGTGATTATATCAATAAACATGTACAAAACAAACAAAAAAATTAACTCACACTCACACATACGAGAGAGTTGGGACGTAACGGTTTCTTTATTGCTAGAAAATATTTGTCTGACTATTGTTTTTTGTTATCATTAATATTAGCGTTATGCGTTATCAGCTAATATGAGTATGGAATAAATATTTTATAATTTGTTTTTTTTAAATCTAAGTGTCACTGTATAGAAGCATGTAGAAAAACGATTATGTTTAATATTATTATTGTATGGAGATCCAAACCCTAACCTAACTTTTCATTCACAGGCCAACACAATATTCAGGTTCATTGAATATAGGACAAAAAACTAAAAAAAATTTAAATTTTACATTATTAAATAGTCTATAGAAAAAAAAAAAAAAAAATTATCTGGGAAAAAAATCTAATGCTTAAAAGTGTAAGGATTAATATAATAATTATATACAAACTCACGAATTACATATATCGCCATATTAATATTCGAGTACTAAACCTAACGTTTTCATACAAAGTCCTACGTAATAATAATATACTATCTCTTTTCGTCTCCCCTTAAACACACATCCACCCACACACACACACACACACACACACACACGTGGCAATATTATATAATTGGATTCGAACGAAGAATGCGGGTCTAAATTAAGAATTCGGGAGAGATATCGTTCGTTCGCGACGTCGTCGTCGTCCCTTAATTCAGGTTTGTGTCGGGGAAAAACAACCCCTGTGTCACCAACACTTAACCCCTCGCGTGACGGCTGGTCGAGAATTTTAAACGTCGACCCTTATACTATATTGGCGTTTTTCGCACACGCGTCCTCCAACCGCTGCTATATTGCAGCTACGAGTTCCGAGCGCGGCGCAAATACCGATTCGAAATTACAATATATTGTTTTATAATCGACACCGTTTAATTGAAAATATTCCGATCGATTTCTTCCCCTCGTTTTATTTATAATACCTATATATATATGTTTTTTTATTTCCGTCGGCCGTTCAAGTCGCGTGCGCATAATAATAATAATACTTATATACGATTCGACCGTTGTAATATGCGTTTTTTTTATGTAATAAAATATACTTAATTAAAATTATAATATTATATTAATATGTGATGATTTGAACAATTCGATAAACCGATCGCCTTAAATTTTAAATTATTGAGATATTATCATAATAGTGCTGTTGTACAGACAAAAATATTCAAAACGAATATGTTATATAATATATATTTTTTTTATATATTTATAATAGTCGTCGATGTTTCTACGATTTTAATTATACTTAGGTACCTTCTCACCCATCATTATTTCTTATATAGTGTGAAATATGTTAGAATTTAGGTACATGTTTTTTTTTTTTTTACTGAGAATTTAACTAATAATTAAATGTTAAATATTATGTAACTTTTATTTAGCAATTTGTATATTAGTTGAGAAGTTTAGAATGCTTAACATCAGGCGTGATGTTTAAGGCGGATGTGTTATTAAAAATTAACATTTAACACGTTAAAATATTTTGCCATGGTGTAATCTATCTTGTTGAACATATTACATTATAATATTTTCATTTGTCAATGTGCGTAATTCATAGGTAATACAAATAGAAATGTTAAACAGAACCATTACAATATATTTTTGGCATAAATATGGTCGAAGGGGTGTTTTAACACACAAAAAACCTTCCCTTGCTACGTTACTACCTGATATATATATCATAATTTGGTATAATATAACATTATAGTAATTTGTAACATATTATGGTGTCAACCATCGATAAAAAGAAATCCGAAAAAAGTAATTTATTGAATTTATAGTTATTTTTATAAAATAAAAATACACAGCAAAAAAAAATTTAGTAAAACTAAAAACGTTTAGTCGTTTTCAAATTTTGGCTTGTATTCAAATTGCGTATTATATAATATATATCTATATTTTATATTATATATATATAACCTAGTACATATTGTACTATGACTACCGAAGGAGGAACGTCCACAATTTACCTTCCCACTTTTTTTTTTCATCTTTCACTCGCGATATACCGATGACAACGAAATGTAAATCAACGTGACGTTTTGGAATCGCTATGTTATTTTTATAATTTTTTTTACAAATTAAATAATTTTCTTTTTTTATATATATATAAAAACATTAAATATTAAATATTAAAACAATTCACTGATTAAATAAACTAAATAATGTTTATTACTAATATAAATAAAACCAATATTTTTACATATAGACAAAATAATATGATGACATACTTTTATCTAATATTAATAAGCAATACAATATTTATTATAATATTATCAAAAAATTATAATTTTATAGACTGATAACGAAATGAAAATGTTTCATTAAGTATATAATACTATCGAGTAACCATATTGTAATATTATGGATGTTGTTGGTAACTTTGACGTTTTAGACACTGAATATTTGAAATACTTTATAGATAATAAGTTTTAACTGTTTCAAGTACCTAAGAAATTAAAAAAAAAAAAATGAACTATTTAACTATAATTTTCTATGATACTTGTTTATTTAAAAAATTAAAATATTTAAAATTAAACTTAATTTTACGTAAGTATATTAATATAAACGACAAATAATAAACGGTAAACATATATGTGTATATAAGCAAATTGGTTCGAATGTTTTTCATTCACTACGTTACTATTTTTAATTTAACAAAACATAACTACCGCATTGATGGTTTTATGACTTTTGTCTTCTCAATTTGTATTCCAATTAGTCTAGGATGTCAAACTGTTGTTAATCGGTGGACATTTTTGAACATGTTTAAGCTTACGCTATCTCATTAATTCGTACGTCTCCGGGCTGTTAGAAATATTATAACTCGGTTCAAAATTTTTCTAATCCTAACAATAAAGATTGTTTGAATTTATTAAAACATATTTTTAATTAAAAATGGTACATATTATGTATACATTAAATTAAACATATTTTAATACGTCTTATCCTACCTATATATTTACATATACATAGAAAAATAAAAAATATTTATTAATCAACACGTTTTCATAAAAAAAGTCTACATTTTATTATTATTATTTTTATTTTATATAATATAATACATCATATGTTGGCCTCCCCAGGGCGGAACGTTTTTCATTAAAGTTTCTACTACGTAATATATTCTGGTCGTACATATAATATTATATTAAACAAAACACGTGTGATAGTTGATGTGTTAAACTACAAAATATCTATGTCAAAAAAATATACATACAATTTATTAATAATTAGAGTTTGACGTATTTTTCTTAACACAATAGCTTCTACTCAGTGTATAAATTTATTAATAATTAATATTATGTCCAAACTCTACAGAAACAATATATAATATATTAACAGATGTAGGTAACAAAATGTTACAAAAAGTTAGAAAAAGTCTAAGAATCGCTCTTTTTGTAACATATATTTTTTATCACTCTTTATAATATTATAAAACGAGTCCTAAACAAAAATTATTGGAGAATTCGTTCATGCCCTTGTTTTCACTGAATGCGATAGTTGCAATTTTCCCAGTCAAACACTGTAGTTCGCAATAAACGTCAAATACGTAAATGTGAATATTTTTATGAGTGTGCGTGTAATGGTGTCTTTAAGAAATGTAGGACAATATACGAAATTTAACGTTATAAGAAATACGAAAATTCGAGTAGTGTATAAACATATTAAACTGATATTGGGTATTCCTCTTGAGTCGTCAAAATTGTGTTAGGGTATATTATAATATTATACAGCTAGTACGACCACACAATACGACAGAATAATCAGAAACGTCCATCGATTCGTAATATTATTCTATTGTTGTTTACACATTCATACAGAAAATAGATTTTCTGCTAGAAAAATACGTCTTCTACTTAGGAAAATAGAAGTTAACAACAGAAATGTATATTTAAAAAAAAATAAAACGAAATGTATTAGTATTAAATATTTTATATAATATTTATCATATTTAAATTATATGATTTATAATTATTATTATAATTAGGTTAGGTTTTATCCAGTGGCGTAATTAGGGAGCCAAAGGGGACTTAGATTCATAAATTTAATTATAGCCCTACAATAAATTTAAGAGTTTCTGTTTCAATTTATTAAAATGAAAAATGAATCTATACTAATACATATTATTTATTATAAATTAGACGTAATACTTTTCTTTTATGATTATTTCATTCCAGAATGATCTTTACTCCTCGTATTAATATATCAATTTATAAATGTTAGTTATCTACCCATTTACCAATTAGACAATTTGTTTAATACATTTTCAATGTAAAATATTTGATGTTTGTATAGAACAATATAGGTATAGTAACATTGCTTATAAACAATGTCGAAATAGGTTCATAATAAATAAAGGCAAACTCAGATATTTAAATATTTTTCTATAAATTTTTCAGACTTATTGGGATCTTTAATCATTCTCATATGCCCATATTATTTAAATTTACATATTGTTTAAGTTATGTAAGCATCGTAAGTTGTTATAGAAAATACGAAGACATAAAAAATGTAAAAATTTTAACTGTTGTTTCGCAATTTATGTAATGAGATATGAGAACAATAATAACTTCAAATAAAATTATAAATTTTAAATTGCTAAGTGACAAATAGTATTTTAAAATAGTGTTATAAATATTTATTTACAATAAAAATGATTATGAGTTACAATGATAGAATTATTTAAAACATATATTTAAATGTTATAATCCAATACTTGTGTTTTCTAAAACCATTATTTTATTCTAAAACATGGGTTTTCTTACTATTATTTATTTAAACTTGACTTTGTAATAATCTAATACAAGTACCTTGCAAATTAATCGTATTATATACCTATAATATATTATAATTATAATTATATATTATATATATATATATATTATACTATATTGGTCCCGAAATGGTTAGCTTACAAAACTCATGTTCTTTTATACTACTTATATAAAATTAAAATATATATATATATATATATTCGTGAAACAAATTAAAAATATAAAATATTATTATGTTAGTCGACAAAAATGTACCTATGCTAAAATTTATAATATATATATATATATATATATATATATATAATATTATTATCATAATAGATACCACGATGGCCTTAGACGTACCAAGTTTATTTTATACATCTTCCAAATTATATTCTAATAATATATATTGTATATTATAAAACATATTTTTCATTTTCGTAATATACTCACGACTTTATGTAGTTTCCTCTAGTCTGCCGTGTACGTCGTCTGGGCCACGTCCGGTCTACATCCGGTCCACTCATCGTATAAGTTATAACAATATACAATTAGTTGACTTTGGCGAATTTTTCCTTTCGGCAACCAATTTGATCTTGTATTATTATTATTATATTTAAGTGACCGCACTCAAGGGCGTAGCCAGGATTTTTATTAGGGTGTGGGGAAATAAAATTATATTGAAATAAGATCTACATTGGTGATTCAAAACTCAGTTTAAATGTAAAATAAAGTATATGATAGATACATGTTTAAACAATTATGTAGAAAAATTTTCATTTTTATAGACTATAGTCATTTTTTGTCTTATTATTACAAATTATTTTTTAAAAACAAATAGATATAAAACTGATTACTCAAAGGGGGCGTTGGACCGCACTATTTTTAGTCACTGTTAGTGAACGCTCTTGAACAAGGTATAAAATGAGCTAATGGGCATTTATTTTTAATTCATGTTTGAAGTCCAGAATAAGCACCTGCCATATTTGCCGCATTATCGTAGAATTGTCCCTATCCTCTGCAGTTATTTAAATCAAGTGTGTGAGATTCAAGAACATGAAATACTGCGTTTTTTAAATCTTCCGCTTTATGACCATTATTTGAAAGAAAGTCTAAAAACCGTTCAACAGGTATGCCATTATTAACATAAGGAATTATAAATGTTACTTTATCAA
Organism: Eriosoma lanigerum; assembly: GCA_013282895.1. Classification (NCBI taxonomy): domain Eukaryota; kingdom Metazoa; phylum Arthropoda; class Insecta; order Hemiptera; family Aphididae; genus Eriosoma; species Eriosoma lanigerum. The sequence continues at coordinate 14,926,727 of CM023358.1, forward strand.
CATGAGATATATCAGATGTGGAATCAATACTAATAGTATTTACTTTCTTTAATTTCTTTAGTTTTATGATTTATAATTTTCTCAGCCATAATGTTAATGAATTCTTCATACATTTTAAAGGAGGTAGAAACTTTTTTATTATTTCCAAATTCTTTAATATGGTTGGCTAGAAACGGGTCAAATTCAGATATTAGCTCAAGACACATCATAAAATTTCCATTTTGAGAAGAACCAAAATGATCATCTCTTCCCTTAAAAGGTAACCCTAAACTAAAAGGTAAAACGGTACGAAACGTTATGAATTAAGATTATTATTATTAGCAGTTGGTATGACGCCACAACCGTTTAAACATGTCTACGAAATATTTTTGGGTGGCCACAAGAGGCTATGTAATATCTTATCAGTTTCCATTCTGGTTTCATCTATTCTATATATCAGTATATGCTGTATTTCAATTCTCATACTACAATATTCATTTCTATGTCCCGGTAAATTATCAATGCATGTTTCGTGATAAATGGTAACCACAATAATAATTTTATTACTTATTACTATATCATCACTTTTTTTTTGCCCCCAAACGACCTACCGATTACCGTATTATATCAAAATGCTCTCCAAAATTTTCTGCCCCTAAATTTTACCACCCGGGGCCAAAGCCCCCTCTAGCCTCCCCTAAATACGTCTCTGTTTATATATAATTATAATACCTATAATAAGCAGTGTCAAACACTAAACTAAAAAGGTCTACTGTGCAATTTAATTTTATGGGCCCATCAAATTTTTGCTTTGCTCGTTGAATATGCCAACATTCCCTCCTTATTATTAATTTTATTGCATTATCAAAAATATAAATATTTATAAATCTTTAAATTTATAATTTTATTCTAAAAAGTTAATTTAAGTTCATTTTAAACAGTTAGGGACTACCATGTGATCACACGTCTACACTATAGGCCAGTTCTACCCTAACGCTGCCGGTAATGTTAAAACCGAATCATAATAATAGAGATAGTAAGAAGATAACTTATAAGTCAACAAGCATATTTATATTATTTCTCTTAAAAATCTATAAAAAGTGAGAACGTCAATTTAGGATGTTCCTTCTTCGTCTCTTCGGTCCTCGGAGAAAATAGTAATTTATTATAATTATTAAGATTTGAATGCAATTATATTGCATTAGAAAATACGATTCTTATTTTTTAATAAAATTTAAATGCCTATTATATCTATACACAGTTCAGGGGCAAATTTAGATAAATATATATTTATTGGCACAATATTATTTTGTGTAACACAATGTAACTTATAATTTATGATTAGGTTAGGTTAGGACATCAACCACTCTCGACCAAGCTTAATGATTTAATAAAATCTCCATATATTTTCAAGAATAATTAAATTATTTTTCCAAACACTTGCACTTTGCAGTTTATTTCGTATATGTCTGTAGATGTTACTAAGAATCTAAGAATAATAATATTATAGATTAAAAAATATCAATTTTTTTCAATTCGGTGGATGTCCAGACAGGCATTCAGGAAACATGTAGTCACACAATATATTTCGACTAATGCGTACTTTATAATAGTCAACTATTGTTTTTTAAAAAATAATATCGGTTAATAAAGTTAACAGACAGTTAATAAATTTCGAAGGGATCCCGTGATCCAATGAACCCTAGCTGTACATATATGTCACTGTGTTCACACATGGCGGACATCCCTCAAAATACGCATCACCGCACTGTTGGATAGGTGTCTATTAAAAATATTATAGGTACCTAATCGAAATACATGCGATGCTGTATAATATTATATTTGGTACCTAACTATTTATCTATATTTTATCATGTTTTTTTTTTTATGTTTTTAATATTTTTAATATTTTATTTTTTAGTAGCTTATATTGATGTAACTACTAACAATCATTAGATATTATTTGTATTTAAATCTATGTAATTTATATTTTGTATATATCTATATGCATTGAAGCATATAGTCATTAAAACAACAATAGTAAAAGGTAAAATAATTATTCAATAACTCAATTTATAAATAACTATAATGGGAAAACCCAACATTAAGGTATAGAGTTATTTAATAAAGTATTAAATGAACATAAATTAAATTATGTAATAGTTAGGTGGGATCGTTCTATTCTATAATGTCATTTGATTGGTTTTTACGCGATTACATTGACCAACCAAAACGGACGAGAATAAAAATGAGCAGAAATAATGCGCAGAAAATCTGAGTTCGAGTAGTCCTCAGTCGACGAAGAATTTCACTTAGTACTTAGTTTGTCGTCGAGACTTCCACTGGTCTGTGGATGTTTAATATCGTTTTTATGTTTCAGTGGTTTTAATATTAATTCGTCGCAATTTTTTCATAATTACTTATTTCATCTTATTTATTTGTTTTCATTGTTATCCATTAAAATTTAATTAATTTGTTTGCAACTATGTCTACTTTTAGAAGAGTAAGTTAATTAAATTATCTAAATGTTTTATTTTAATATCTATGGGACCATAGATATACCTGCGTGTTTCTACTAAACCTAATATTTATTTATTTTTATTAGTCAGAATATTTTTAGGCATATATGAATTTGATTTTGACATTTTTTTTCAAAATTATTTTAGGGATCATTTTTCAAAACCAAGACATTCCTGGCGTAACTTTACCTGCTGTGAGTTAAGATAGAAGTACATTAGACTTTCATAGATTTTGTTCTTCTCCTGACCAGTCGTTAAATTCAAACAAAAATTCTGGTATAATTTAATTTTTAAATTTTAAAAAATGTTTTATTTAATATATTTATCTTATAGGTAAAATAGGTATGTATACCATCATACCTATTGGTATAGCCATATAGATAGGTATACTACTATCCTTTTGTATCCTTGTAGTATCCTACTATTATATCAATTTTATCATATCTTTAAATTGCAGGTGACTTGTTCAGTCCGATTTCAGAGTATTTTGCCTTTAATAAACCTCGAAGTTCAACTATAGGTCGACAATCTATTCCTAATTATTCTACATCGATAAGATAATACTCGCATCAAGTGAGTTAATTATTTTTATTTTTTAAATATTAAATATAAATTTATGGCAACCGTATTTTCATAAATCTCTGACATATAATTTTGTAAGCAATTTTTCGTTTCTATGTCTTAAAGTTTTATAATATAATATATAATTATATTGTTATTTCGCGTAATTTTTACTATTATTTAGTTATTGCAATGATTATTATTTTTGAGTTTTCGTAAGTTTTATCTTAAAATTTGTTTATAATTTATAATTATTAAAAAAAACAAAATTAAAACTTATTATTATATATTTTAGGAGCAATTAGTAAATTTAAGACGCAGTTCTCTAAATTTGCTGTATCTTAATCGAAGTGTGTTTAATATGACTGATATAGGAAATGTTACTCAATCCGAAGATATAGTCAGAGGGATGATAAGAAAATAAAAATTTGCGACGACTTAAATTGGATTTGTCACTTGCGTCATATGCTTATCAGATTTCTCAACAACAATATCGTATATCTTCTACATTCAGTGATGGAAGTGATCCTTTAATTTCCCATCTCTAGATCAAATACTCCCGACGATTCCGATATATCTTATAGCCCAGAAGCTATAACCGATTTAATAGTGAGTTTTTATTTTTTATTTTTTAAATTCTAATTCTAATCACTCTTTTATTAGAGTCAGGAATATATAAATCCATATGGTTCATATCTTTTAACTGAACAAGACTTGGCAAATATGGAACGCATATCGAGTGGAAGGTTTTATGCTGGTGAAAACATTATACATAATCAAACTCATAATTTATTAAGTACAATTTTGTCCAACCAAAATTAATATAATGACGTGTTTATGATTTAGGTAGATACAAAAAATTTAATTTATATTAAAAAAAATTATTGCGTGGAGAGTAGTAAATAAATATATAGGACATAGGTGCTAATGATTTGGGTGGATACAAAAAATATTTTATATTTAAAATGTTCTACATTATTTTAATATTTAGAAAAAAATTGCGATGGAAGTAGTAAGTACTATGATTATGACGTGTATGTGATTTTGTTGGATACAATAAAATTACTTTATACCTATAGAATAATATACTAATATTTTGTATGGATAAATTAAGGAAGAGTAGTGATATATTATTTATTAATATGTAGTATTCAATTTTAAATATATATAGTTTGCAAGGGGAGCAGTATGTAAATAAGTTTTTATGATTTTTGTGGAGACAAAAAATTCACTTTATATTTAGAATACTAAATCTTACATGTTTATATACGGATCCCGAAGAAAATCCACTACCAAGGGTAAAAATGTTAATAATATAAAATAAAAAATTATAAATTGTTTTCATTATTGTTATGTTGTAGAAATTCTATGAGAATACCGGAACAGCCAAATTTATTAAGTCTCTATCCCCGATACAGTGCACATCAACGCCAATGAATTTACGTAACAGCCTGTCGAATTCTGGATCGTCACTGACTTTTTCACAACTCGAAACATTGAAGCTAAATAAACGACTAGGCTCACCACCGCAGCCGGTAATTTAATAATAATTTTGTTTATTTATTTATATTTTTGTTTTTATATTATTATTATATTATATTTTAATATATAATCATTAACTTTCAGGCTATTGACGAAAACGGTGGTCTCTGGAATTTTACAATTTAAAGTATATGGGATCACCATCATCGCGAGATTACAGTACTGTTAACACTCCGCAATGGAACGCGAAGCGGCAATTATTTCATTGATTCTATTGTAAAAAATTGTTTAAATACTTACAATTAATTTTTTTCTTTAAAACATAATGTTAATAATACAATATGTATTGAATAAAATTATATATTTATATTTATAATTTTAAAAATTTTTTGTAAAATGTCGATAATATTATTTTATCAATGTATTATTATAAGTGTATTAAATAGTGTGTGTATTAAATAAATAAACTCATGTTGTATATTTTGTATTTTGTATTTCAAAATAGATTTAGTTTGTCATGGTATTTTGTATGTCGGGGGATGAGGGGAGTGGGTGATGGTGGGTGGTGGATGGCAGGGGAAGTGGTTGAGGGGTGGCAGAGGACGGGCCAAGCGGGTGATGGTGCGGTGAGGGGGTGGACGGGGGAGTGGGTGGCGGATGGTAGGGGGAGCGGGAGATGGGATGTGGGTGGGTAACGATTGGTGAGGGGTGTGGGTGGGTGGCGTATGGTAGGGGAGCGAGTGAGGGGTGGGATGGGTGATGATGGGTAGGGGAGCGGTTGATGGGGTGTGAGTGGATGGCGGTTTGTAGGGGGGAGTGGGTGTGGGGGTGGAGGTCAAACATACCTTTATATTCTAGCGGTCGAGTACGATAATATTAAATCTTGTAATTCACCTATGTAATTGTTAATATAAGCTAAAGGAAGCAGTTAAAAAGTTAAAAATTAAAAGATAATAGAAAAAATTGGGAATGTCGTTTGTGAACGTTCTTCTTTCGTCCCTTCGGTCCTCGGAGAAATTAGTGGTTTATTATACTTAAGATTTGAATGCAATGCTATACTGATAATCCATTTCAAAATTTTACCTGTGTGTAAATTAAAAATGTAAATATTTAAAAAGAATTTCAATTTCCTACGATCTAAATATTTAAAATAAATTTCAAGTTCCTATGATCTATTTAATTAGTTATCAAGAAATAAAATAATGAAACCATAATTTTGCCGATTTTCAAGTACTCTTATTTTAAAAGCTTATGAAAAAAAATTGTAGTCACGATTATCAAAATATTTTGTAAAAACATATTTTATATGTCTAGACTTAAAATTAGATAGACGATAAAATATTCGTCTATTTTTATAGTTTTATAATTATTCTAATACTAATATAATATTGAATAATGATAATAAGAATTTTATATTCCACCATGCACCATATAATAGATTAAATAATTATAAAAAAAATAATGTCAGAAATATGATTTTTCAAATAAATAAATAAATTTATATAAATCGATATTTTGATTAAATGAGGAAGTCGATACAATAAAATTTCATATAAGCATATACTTTTTAAGATGGTTATTTTCAAATTTCATATAACGTAAAAATAAAAAGGTACATTTTTTTTTTATTAACTAGACGTTTTAAATTAAAAAAAAAAAGAAATTATTATTTTAGCTCATTATTTAAATAACAATTCTAAAAAAGCCGTATTTCGTTCAAAAATTTAAATTTTTTGCTGAGAAATTACAATTAGTAAATAAATCTGGGATATTCTGTATAACTATGATATATTCACTTATCCAAATCAATTTGATCACAAAGTGGATATTTATTACGTACCCGTGTAAAATTGTATTATATTATAATGATATTATGTATACTTTAATACTTTTTACTATGTATAGATAGATACTATTATTTAAATTATATTTAATTAACAACCAAGAAAATAAAATTGATGTATTATATATTTTAAACTATTTTTTTCATAATTTTAATATTTATTATTGAACCTATAGGTATAATGTAAATAATTAATAAAAAAAAAATAAAAAAAATGTGAATAATAATACAACATAATATATATTATAATTGTATTTTATACTATATTATATAACATTATAACTACTGTGTATTATTTTATTGTATGTATTTTGATTACTTACCTATATTATATTATTATGTTTATTAATTATTATATTCGGTTTTTTGATCTCGCTACACTGTGACGAGGTTATTAACCATAATAATAATACAATTTGTGTATTACTTTAATCACGTTATACATTATGTGTATACATAATAATATATTATATTATTAGGATCATTAATTATTATTGCAATTTAAAATATTTCTCTGTCATTTCTCAACTTCTGTATAATATTTATTATAATAGCCATGTGTATCTATTTAAGTATACGCTCGGCGTGTGTGCTGATTATTATGTATTAATAATACATACTGTTGTTTTTATTATTATAAAAACACAATAGATGTACAAGACAGTGTATATAGCGTTGTTCAACAGGTGCGTTAATGTATTATCGAGTGCGCGATAGTTGTTTTCACGTTTGTTTAAGTGAATTTTCTTCGACGTGTCGAGGCAAACGCTTTGGTGTACTACGTATAATTGGTGTACTGGTTTCGAATTTAAAATATGTTGTCTATGCCGTATAAAGATTTCAGAAATTTGTTTGCATCGATAGAGTTTAAGCAATCAATTTACTATAGGTACCTACAATATTGTATAGTTAATTAATAAATATTATAAACCTATGATTAATATTCCATAAAAACAAGAATAATATTATAAAAATATCTTATACCTATATTATAATATGTATAAAGAAAAAAATGTTTTGTTATGCAAATGTATTAGGTATAAATGTATTATTAGTAATATTTAATATGTTCAAAATATATAAAATATCTAGTCATTATAGTAACTATTACATTATTTTAAAAATAGCTTAAATTTTGTGTTGCATTACGTATAGGTTTAGATATATGTTGGGTTAAGTTACATAATATGTATGATGATTACATATACTACTTAATCTTTTTAGCAAATATTTTGAAAATTGTAACTCGTAATTTTTTTTATAAGCTTCTAAAGTTTAAATATTTATTAGAATTGAATGAAGTAGTAGTAGAAATCAGTGAAAGATATTGCTTTATTCTTAATATAAAGAAAACAAAGTTTATGATAATATCAGAAAATAATAACTTAAGAGGACATTTAATAATTAAAAATAAACATATAAATCAGGTACAATGATTTAGGTACCTCGGAACAATAATAAATAACGAATGGGATCATTCATTAGAAACAAAATGTAAAATTGAAAAAGCTAGGGAAGAGTTTCAAAAAATTTCGAAGATATTCAAGCGTCATGATCTGTTTCTTGTTACAAAAATTAGACTGTTAAGGTCTATGTGTTTTCTGTATTATTATTTGGAATCGAAACTTGGATATTAATTGAGTTGATATGCAAAAATATTGAAGCCTTTCAAATATAGTTCTATAAGCGTTTGTTAAAAATTTTATAGATAGATCGAATTACTAACCAAAAGGATACTGAATTGTTAAACAGAAGGAACTACTAACTACAATTAATGCTCAGAAGCTTGAATACATTAGATACATTATGAGAAATAATCAGCGATACATATACTTCAGCTCATATAACAAGGAAAGATAGAAGGAAAAAGAAGTGTCGGAAGAAAACGAATATCTTGGCTGAAGAATCTACGCGACTGGTACATCAATTGGTTTATTTCGGGCATCACTTGACAGGAATAACATTGCCAGTATGATATTTTGTGTTTTTAAAAGTCTGATAGCATGATTTCGGATAGAAAAAATGGCCCGATTACCACAAATAGGGCATGCTTTCGGTAGAAAATTGCATCTTGTTGATACTTCCTTAATCTTATTATATAAAATTCTCAAAAGTTTTTTTACAAGAAAAGAGAAACTACCAAAAAATGACGGAAAAACGGCAAAATTCATGGTAATCGTAATTTTGACAATATTTATTTTAGATTTTTCATGATAACTAATGTAATTTTGAATGTAAGAACTTATAAATTTTTTTGAGTTTTCTCATAGGTACCTAGTTTACATACATAGTAAAATGTTGGAATAGATTATAAGTTTAATATATTAATATTATATTATATTGAGTTTCATTGACACATATTTTCGATTGCAGTGTCATTGCATTCAAATTTTAATTATAATAAACCACTAATTTCTCCAAGGATCAAAGGGACGATGGAGGAACGTCTAAAATTGACCTCCTTTTTTTTTTTATAAATAAGAAAACGTTATTTTCAAAGATTTTATTAGATAAAAAAATATAAACAACTGTTTGGTAATTATTATACATTTATAATATAATATATAAATATAGTGGGTATAATATAAATACAAAATAACATTGGTAACAAAATATAAATAATAATTGAATGAAATTTTGTATGTAAATAATTAAATTTTTAAACAATGTTTGTAACGTAAATGTATATAATCTCAGTCGAAATCAGACCAAAGATGAAAATTAAAAAATATATAAAAAACATATATAGAAATATAAAAAAATAAATCATAAATATAAAGATAATAGCATAGGCCATATAAAATTATATAAGATAATAGAATGTGAGTATAAAATATTATAGTTAAACTTTACAACAACAAACGTAGCGACCGACAAATGTGGCGCAGTTGTGCATATACTTATATAATTTACTGCGCTTCCAAAACGATACTCTAGTCACCGGTTGTTTCACACCATCCGTTGTCGGGATGACGACAGAGTGAGACGATATGTTGCTATGATCATCCCATATTTTGTTGCTGACTTTTTTAGTTACAATATTGATCGTCACATTGACTGGAATTTTTATCGGACGATCTGGTTCGGAATCGTAACCAGCGTTAGGTTGCACGTCGACGTCTTTGTAGGTTCTTGGTAAACGTGATGCAATCGGTTTTATGCAGTTAGAAGAATCCGTTCCGTTCGACAAATACTTTTCGATTTCGACGTCGATTGATTCTAACGAAGTCGAAGTACGTGAATTAGATTCTGTACTTTCGGAATCCGAACCGGTCCATTCGACCAACGTGGGCATATCAACATCGCGCAATTTCCACGAAGTAGTCATAGGCGAATCCACAGTGTTAGGTCGCACGTTGAAGCTATTGTAAGTTTCCGATAAATGTGCTGCAATAGAATTTTTGCTTTCGGAATCCGATCCGTTCCATACAACCTCTCCAATTATAACGTCCATCGATTCCAATGACGTCGATGTACGCGACTTATCTTCTCCGCGTTCGGAATTCCTATCGGTCCATTCATATTGATCGATTTCGAAGTCATTCGATTCGCACGAAGTCGTCATACGCGATTCGGATAACGACAACGATGACTGGAATGACGTGCAGGTTGACGGTGTCGTCGGAATCGTCAGTGGTGACGGTATTATTTGCCTGAACGGTGTCGACGATGTAGTCAGCGGAGAAGGCGACGACGATTTGACCGGCACGTTTTCAGACGG